>JANAVB010012000.1:6435436-6667361 GCA_029216955.1 Iris pallida | reverse complement strand
TATATGTAGATAATATATACAATAATAAATAAATATATATATAATGTATATATATATACACTATACATAGAGCAAAATAGAATATATATATATACACATATGATAGGAATTATGAAATAAAACCAACGACCAACTCTCGCAAGTCCAGAATGCCATATTTTACTAAAAACTCAGAATTTTTAGTTTAAAAAAATCAGGAAATCCAAAATTATCACATTTTATCAAAGTTTAAATGAAGGGAAAACATGAAATCCACATTAAGACCAAAACGTAAATACACAACTATAACTCATGAAACTGGCAAATATGTTGGTCTCGACATGTGGGACATGCTCGGTACTCACGGAGTCGAAACTTTGTCCGTGTCGTGTCCACAGAACGCGTATCGGAAAACCAATTTCACTGTCGAAGAGTGCGTACCTCGCTCGATTGAGAGCCACACGCACAACGAGAAGCCTCGCGCTCGTGCACACAGCTAGGTTGGGTCCTGGGTAGGGCTAGGACACGCTGACATATGCCACATCGCCTACGCGACACGGCACCTGCGACAGCCGTACGGCCTGTACGCGCGTGCGTGCGTGCCCGTGGCGCGTGTCGAGCCTCTGGCTCATTCGAGCATGCCGCAATCAATCGGGTCCTGGGTAGTCTAGGTATAAGGATACGTCTCGTGCTCCTGGAATGGGTCCTCGACGCTACCGCTACGAAGGCCGTGTCAGCGACAAAATCAACCACGTGCAGTGTTGGGCTGACCAGTGCACGTCGGATTTCTCCGTGCTCGCTCGACGAAACGTCGTAAATTTTGAAGCATGTGGCAAAGGTTGCCCCTATGTGCTTATGAAATTTCATGTGAGATGGAGGTCTGTGTCGAGTTATGACGCACAGACAGCTGCGTGAACGGGACCGTGCACGGGATCTCGTGCACGCGTGTGTCCGTTCGGATGCTAAAATCATGTCATTTTCCGATCCGTCTTCACAAAGTTGTTACAAATCTATATTAAGGAATTTGTGAAAACATAATCGAAAATTAACACTTTTTCAGTTCTAAGTGCATTTTGCAACACGTGTACTACATAAACATACGTGTCCGATACCGCTATCAAACGAAACCAAAATCCTACCAAACTTTATACACAGATCAGGGTGCCTATATGGATGCAATAATGAAGAAATTAAGAAGAAACAATAGTAGAACGAGGATTACCTATTGAGAGTCAAATCTCAATAAAAGAATTCTCGAGCGCTTTGTCGGTCGATTTCTCCCAAGCAAATGCCGCCTTCTCCTTGCTAGCAATACTCCAGCAAGTCTCCTCTTCCCAACGAGTGCAACGGAATTCTTTTGAGGTAAACGACTACGGATGAGAAAACTAGGGTTTTGGAGAAAAGAGAGATTAGGGTTTGCTCTAGATCTTGTGGAGGCCAAAGTTTTCTACAAATGAAAGGGGGGCTACTTATGGCCGGCCTGCTAGGGGGTGTTAGGTTAGGGTTTCACATGGGCCAAGCACTCCATGAGTTGCTAAAGGCCCATGTCAAAAGGGTTAAAAGGCCTATGTAAAAATGACTTAAAATAAAATAATTATTCTAAAAATAAAAATAATTCTAATTTAAATTTTAAAAGGCCAATAATACTTCTAATTACATTATTAGGCTTCTAGTCAAGGCTGACTAAGGTTATACCATCTGGTCCTACCAAAACACCAATCCAACCACACAACAATCAATTTAATTAATAAATTAATAAAATTCAAATAATGCACAATGACTAAAATACCTTAGCCTAAGAATAGGTTAATTAGCCAATCTAGTCAATAGTCGAGTCCTTGGTCATGGTTAGTCTCTAAGTCAAGCAGTCTCTAGGGTTAAGCTAACAACAACCAAAATCACAATTCACCCATCTAAATATATAAAATAAATAAAGAAAATCACCAAAAATTATAATATGATTTAAATATTATTATTAAATGATAAAATTACAAATTTCAAAATTACCTCATTTCAAAAAGTGGTGGTTACAAGTCTACCCTCCTTAAAAATAATTTCGTCCTCGAAATTGAAGATGATCCTACTCCTTCTAGGTTAAATCCCCAACAATCGTGGTCTTAAGAAAACTTATCTAAATCATGCAGTTAGAAAAATATCATACAGGGTTATGGCAGGTAATATCAGTCTGGGGTCTCACCATCTAGGCATTATAGTCATACTAGATCAAAAGTAGTCATAAGGTATCAAAACATACAAACAATGGTAGGGTACAGTAATCAGCAAGACAGGATAAGGATAGGTTAAGAACTCACCTCTACTTGTCTGGTAGCTGGAACTCTCTCCTGGAGGTAGGCCTCGACTAGGGGCAGGTGTAGTAGGACAGTCTCGTATCTTGTGTGCAGCTGACCCACAAAATAGGCACAATCCTAGTCTCTTCCTACAGTCCTTCCATACGTGCCCAGGCTTCTTACAGAAGGCACAGGTAGGCACTCGTTAACTGGCCTCTGCTGGACAAGGAATCTGAACTGGATAGGTTGGTCTAGGCTGGAAGCCGGGGTACTCCTGAGGCTCTGGTATATACTGCTCCTCGCCCTCTTAGGGACTAGGCTCTCCCCTCGAATGCATGTAATCCCAACCGTTGGATAGACTCTGCTCTCTCATAGCTCAGCCTGAAGTCTTCTGTACCTCCTACACATCCTGAAGAAGTCTATAAATCTGAGCCCTATCAGGAATGACATGGGGTACCACTCCAGGAGGAAAGGGAGGCCCTCAGTCTCCGAACTGCAGCCCTCTCCTGAAGGATAGGAGATGAAGGAAAACTCTCCGGTGAGGCTGTAACACCTCCTGAGCAAAAAGGAGGAAGTACAATCTCGGTCTCATCGGAACTGCAGCTGTGCACTAGGGACAAACTCTGGTCATGGGTGCCTTCTGGAAAAGATAAGAAAATAATAATCATCGGACTGTAAGGCAGTCTATCATCCTATATCAAAAAGGTGATTATATAAAAAATAACTAGGAATTAACTATATAGGGTTACTATTTCAAAGATGATCAAAATTGAAAGTTTAAAGCACGACTGTCAATAGCATTGAAATCCAATCACGATATATATAAAAGAAAATTTAGTCTCGACACGATCTAAGTTGATCAATCTCTGGGTAAATCAAGATTTGGGCAAGATGGGAAACAAGGTCATCGAAGTCTGAGCATGAGCATCCAAGGATGGGAATCTAGGTCACACTTAAATTTAATTCAATTGAGTAGACCCAGGATATTAATATGATAAGGAAAATGTGACTAAAGTCGATTGGTCGTAATCAAGGGAGTTAGGATTCAATGATATTGAAAACTTTTAAAGGATACTTCAAAGATATGGAATAAGTCAATTTCCTTATTTGATAGGGAAATAAAAGACAAGGTTTCATAGGAAAGTCAAGTCAATCATCTCTCTCTAATAGCATCAAGTTTATCTAATCATCATTTGCCAATCATATCTTTATTTCATAAGTCCAATTATGAAAATCAACCTCTATATGACTCCCACCAAGAATTTATACCCTTTTGTTATGAAGATTGGACCTTGTCATGATCATCATAGGCTCAATTCCTAAATTCCAAGACATTACTCATAAAGCATACCCTTTTATTTATTATCACCCAATACTAACCACTTAATCATCTTTAAATCTAAATTCTTCCACCTTGTCTCAAATTAGATCCGAAACCTCTAAATCAAGTTTTATGAAATCCTTGAACTTGTTTAAATTACTTTTCTCGTGTTATTAAATCTGAAACTACTAGGCATTACAAAACTTATTCTCCATTAAAATTAACCTTCATATTTCCTTCAACGTACACCCTCAAATATTATTCTCCTTAAAATTTAAAATTTTCTCAAAAATCTCTATATTTTCTTTAACTCAAAAATCGTTTTGTTCTTTCTGTTCTTGGCCATTTTCTTACAATATCTTACTCAATTTCGTATTGCCATCGAATACAGTTAAAATCTCTTCTCCATTACTAATCCTTAAATTTAATATCATAGCCTTAAAGTAAACGTCTCAAGAATCAATAACCAAAATTTATCGAAGTCATCAACTATGTCGACTTTGAATATCCTCGTCAGCTAAGAAATGCATCTATTATCTACATCCAAATATTCCTCTGTGTGTGATCGTTCCTAGATTGATAATATAAATCTCTTGATTTCATTCTCACTTTTTACCACATTTTTATCTCAAAATTCTATATCAAAGACCAACATTTTATATCCCTACCTAGATTATCATCAGATAACAAATTACGTCCTTTCCGAGCTAGATGATTTACGTCACTTCTTCGACCTTTCCAAGATAAAAAGGTATGGAGATTCAAAGTTTCAAAGTGTAGATAGCAGAATTAGATACGAGATAGGTGATTGATGTAATTGGGACAGAGTTAACTAAGATGAGGAAAAATGGTAATACAAGAAATAATGGCAAGAAAGAAATAATGATAAAACATGTTCTTGTTCATCTGTTCAAAGGAATGAAAGAATTTTGAGATATAATCTGATAACCATACACGTCTTCTTGAAATCATTTTGCTAGAACTTCGCTACGCCAGTAAGCATAGCTGCAATAAACAATAGAGTCCGTAACTGAGGTATACACCCTATAATCATGCTATTTAGAATTCTTACCTCGCCAATCGGTATGGCTGCAAGAAAATCTAGATTCCATAACTAGGATAAGTATATCTAAATCAGGCTCTACGTCCTTGTCATGCTAGCCAGTATGACTGCAATAAATCCTAACTCCATAATTAAAGTAGACATTTACCTTTCTCACTGTCCTTATCAAGTATATTATCAAGTTATACCCTAAATTCCAAAATAAAATAAATTTATTTAAATACAAACTCAAAGTTAACAAGTAATCATCAAGATTCGAAATCCAATAATGAATCTATCAAAATCAAATTTGATAACAAGGAGTAATGGGTGAATCAAATGAGTAATGGGTGAATCAAATTAAGGGAAAAGATTTCAAATCGAAGTTAAAATAAGATTCTCAAGGGTCGTCCCAGGAATCTCTCAAGGAATCCTAACAGTGATTGAGTATCCTCTCATTCTAACACTTTACTTCATATACTCTATGGCAGGCTCGTAGTAGTACAACTAAGTCGTTGTACTACCACGACATCGCACTAATGTGAATCTGGACCTGCATGGACCGGAGCGATGAGATCGTGTCTCCATAACCATCCCGAAAACAGATCAAAACAAGAAATAATTACTGAGAATGAAGCGAAAAATTAAAGGAGGACAGTTTATTTATTCAAAGGAAAGCATTTAATCAATAAGAATTTAGATAGCAAGTATTGGATCAGAGTTTTCCTAATGTGATTGAGTACCTCAAAACTATATCCTATATCCTAATAAAGGTTGTAGTGATACTCTAGTTCGAATACCACTACAATTCTAGACCTGTCTGGGTCACCACTAAAAACGTGTCACGACCCGTACCCGGTGTAAGGGCACAAGACGTGGGTACGTCCAGCCTACGCCGTAGTGTCGGCGGTAGAACGCTGTCCTAGGTCCAACATCTAACATAATCTAGAATATGCTTCAATTGGAGAATAATATATATATGGTACAACTCAATCACAATAACTAAGATAGAATAGAAGAAAGATAATCTCAACAGAGAGTTGCAAATATGAATAATAAGTCTCGCTGTAAACCACACCATAACCAAAATCTCAGTACAATCACAATGTCTCATAACTAGGTAATGATATAAGTCTAATATAACTCATGGCAAGTCCTCAGCGACTACTGGATCCTGCTGAGGGTCCAGTTCACCTGTGTTAACTAGGCCTGCTCCATAGTAAGTGTCGCAGCAATCCTCATCATCTGTAATATTTTTAACGGGTTCAGTCAGGACAGGTACGAATACGTCTCTCACACAGTTCATAACATGAAAGAAAATATGAAATAAGCTATAGAATAATATACATGAACTGCTGATAAGGAAATAAGACTGTAAAAGAGAGCAAGATATATGGAAATAGATATACATGATATAATAAGAGAACTGAACTAACTACGTGGTATAGAGCACAATCTGGTTATGTAAACTGGCTTAGGTTATACATAACTTAAATCTAGTTTGGAGTTGCACATGAAAAGGGTGTAGATCACATAACCAAATAAATACTCCCCCTGCCCCAATCAGTACACAAGGATCTGTCCAGGTTATATTATTGCATATGAAAGTAGTATGTCACATGGATAGCTAGTCTACATGCACACTAGATTATACATGAAGGCTCACATGATCATGAGTATACATGAATGTCACATGAGTAAACATGAATAAATACGAATACAATGAGTAAACGATGCACATGATAAAGTACATGAGCACAATATACCCGATGTATCCGAGGGGATAACATCGCATAAAGATATCCATATAGTACTAATCCGTGATAATATCGTGACAGCAACAAGTAAACTAGTCTATAACAAGTAAATATGTCCAAGCAAGAATGAAACGGTCAGAGAATATACTCGCCTGACAATCCGAGCTGTTGATAAGGATGTATAACTGAACTGGAGTGATGTAAACCTATTTAAAGTAACCACAAGTCACAACGTGGTCTAACATATTATAAGAAAGGGCTACAATGCAATTCTATATGCTTCTAAGTCCTTTTAGGTCAAAGTCAACCTTGGTCAACTCTAGTCAAACCTGGTCAACTCTGGTCAAACCTGGTCAACTCTAAGTCAACTAGTCCATTTACTAATTTTTAGCTCAAGCACAAGTTTACAAGTCATTCCGAGTTCGTTTGAGTTGATTTGGAACAAGATTGACCCAAAGTTGACTTTTATCAACTTGGTCAACTTGTCAGTCAACTCGACTAAACTAGGCTCATTGAGTCGATCCTAATCTGTCCCAATACCCCTAGGTTACATTCATAATCAACCCACTCATGTGTAGATATAAATTCATTCATTTAAATGTAGTATATATATATATATATATATATTATATATATATATATATATATATATATATATATATATATATATTTTATTTTTATATATATATATATATAGATATATATATATATATATATATATTATATATATATATATATATATATATATAAATAAAAAAATAAAAAAAAATAAAAAAAAAAATATATATATATATATATATATATATATATATATATATTCTATATATATATATATATATATATATATATATATATATATATATAATATATATATATATATATATATATTTTTTATATATATATATATATATATATATTATATATATATATATATATATATCTATATATATATATATAAATATATAAAGGTAGTATATATATATATATATATATATATATTTTATATATATATATATATATATATATATATATATATATATATATATATATATATATATATATATATATATATATATATATATATATACTTTAACTTGTATAAACCTATACGCAAGAAAGATAGAAAGGTGAAACCATGAAGAGAAACAAATGTCCCGATCTGAGATCAAAGTATCTCGACCCATACATTCACAAACTTATATATACATATGTAGTTTTAGGTTTGGAATACATATACACATATATATGTATATACTATACATAGAACAAAATAGAATATATATACATATATGATAGAGAATTATGAAATAAAGCCAACGACCAACTCCCGCAAGTCCAGAATACCATATTTTAACTAAAAACTCAGAATTGTAGTTTAAAAATCAGGAAATCAAAATATCACATTTTCATTCAAAGTTTAAATTGAAGAAAAAACCCGAAATCCATATTAAGGCCCAAAACGTAAAATACACAACTATAAGTCACGAAACTTGGCAAATATGTTGGTCTCGACATGTGGGACGTACTCGGGTACTCACGGAGTCAAAACCGTGTCCGTGTCGTGTCCACAGAATGCATATAAAAAAATCGATTACGCATGTCGAAGAGTGCGTACCTCGCTCGATTGAGCGCCACACGCATAACGAGAAGCCTCGTGCTCGTGCATACATCTATGTAGGGTCCTGGGGTAGGGCTAGGATACGCTGACATGACACCACGTTGCGCCTATGCGACACAGCGACCCGCGACATCCGGGAGGCCTGCGCGCGCGCGTGCGCGTGCCTGCGTGCCCGTGGGCGCATGTCGAGCCCCGTGGCTCGCGATTCGATCCACGCCACGACTCGGGATCGGGTCCCTGGGTAGTCTAGGTATAGGGCTACGTGCTCGTGCTCCTGGAACAAGTCCTCGATGCGTCGCGTCCGCGTACGAAGGCCGTGCCAACGACAAAATTCAGCCACGTGCACTGTGTGGGCTGACCAGTGCATGTCATATTTCTCTGCGCTCGCTCGACGAAACATCGTGAAATTTTTGGAGCATGTGGACAGAGGTTGCCCCCATATGCTTATGAAATTTTACGCGAGACGGAGCTCTGTGCGTCTAGTTATGACGCACAGACAGCAGGGCGTGCATGGGACCGTGCACGTGATCTCGTGCACGTGTGTCCGTGTCCGTTCGGACGCTGAAATCGTTTCAATTTCCGATCCGTCTTCACAAAAGTTGTTACAAATCATATTAGGAAGGAATTCATGAAAACAGGATCGAAAATTAACACTTTTCAGTTCTAAGTGACATTTTGCCGAACGCGTGCTACATAAGACCGATACGTGTCCGATACTGCTGTCAAACGAAACCAAAATCCTTCCAAACTTCATACACAGATCGAGGGTACCTATATGGATGCAATAATGAGGAAAATTCAGAAGAAACAAAGGTAGAACGAGGATTACCTATTGAGAGTCGGAATCTCAATAAAAAAATTCTCCGAGCGCTTTGTCGACCGATTTCTCGCGAGCAAATGCCTCCTTCTCCTTGCTAGTAGTACTCCAGCAAGTTATGCTCTTCCTAACGAGCGCAACGGAATTTGTTATAGGTGAAACGAACTTCGGATGAGAAAACTAGGGTTTTTGAGAAAAGAGAGATTAGGGTTCGCTCTAGATCTTGTGGAGGCTAAAGTTTTCTACAAATGAAAGGGGGGCTGCTTGTGGTTGACCATGCTTGGGGGTGTTAGGATTAGGGTTTGCACATGGGCCAAGCACTCCATGAGTTGCTAAAAGGCCCATGTCTAAAAGGGTTAAAAAGGCCTGTGTAAAAATGACTTAAAAATGAAATAAATTATTCTAAAAATAAACAATAATTCTAATTTAATTTTTAAAAGGCCAATAATACTTCTAATTACATTATTAGGCTTCTAGTCAAGGCTGACTAAGGTTAGGCCATCTTGGTCCTACCAAAACACCAATCCAACCCATACAACAATTTTAATTAATAAATTAATAAAATTCAAAGTAATGCACAATGACTAAAATACCCTTAGCCTAAGAATAGGTAATTAGCCAATCTAGTCACATGGTCGAGTCTCCTTGGTCATGGTTAGTCTCTAAGTCAAGCAGTCTATAGGGTTAAGCTAGCAACAACCAAAATCATAATTCACCCATCTAAATAATATAAAATAAATAAAGAAAATCACCAAAAATTATAATATGATTTAAATATTATTATTAAGTGATAAAATTTACAAAAGTTCAAAATTACCCTCATTTTAGAAAAGTGGTGGTTACATTTCCAAACATGGTGATAGAGTGCCTTACGGCAGGAACTTGCGGTCACTCACCACTGTTGTTCAAATTCTCAGAGTCACGAAGAGTCAAGGCATTCAGATATAATAATAAATGGGTGCTGATGAAAGGTTATGGGGAGGTTGTTAGAGAGGGGCTGACCATGGAGGTCCATGGGAACGTCTAGTACCAGCTGCTGCAGCTACTAAAGTGTGCTAAATCCAGCCTTAAACAATAGAATAGAGGCCGACCCGTACACAAACTAGTAGAAGAAGAGGGCAGGCTACACTCAGTTCAGACTGTATTGCAGGCAGACCTACTTAATCTGACCCTTTCCGTGAAAGAGAAGTCGCTCATGGAGGAGGTGAGCGATCTCAGACTACACGAGGAGATAAAGATGGCACAACGAGCAAAGTGCGCCTGGATGCGGTAGGGGGACAGATGCACTAAGTTCTTCTACGATGTAGTTCGGTCAACGCAACACCCGAACCATATCAACAAGATGGTTGGGCCAAATAGCAAGGAGATGTAGTCGTCTAGTGACTTACAAGTTGAAGCTATCAGGTACTATACTGGCATATTTAATTAGCATATTTATTTGACAGAATTTATAGACCTCATCTATAAGTGTCTGGTTACTCCGCTTGGGAATCAAATGCTAATGGCTCATTTTCTAATGGAAGATATTGAAGCAATAGTGTCTAAAGAAAATCCTAACAAGGCCCTCGGGCCTGATGGATCTGGAAGCAAGTTCTACAAGACATATTAGGCTGAGATTAAATTTCAAGTCCTCGAGGTGGTTAAGGATTTCCTTGATAAAGAGCGACTCATCCGGAAACTGAACCATACTTTTCTGATACTGATACCAAAAAAGGAAGGTTCTACCGCTTTAGCTGACTTCCATCCTATAGCGTGCTGTATTTTTATATAAATTGATTACACATTTGATGTGCTACTGCATGAAAGCTATTATGTATGAACTTGTCTCTTATAATCAGGCTGCGTTTGTAAAGGGGAGATGCATAACAGACGATAACATGCTAGCTCATGAGTTGATAAGAGACTTCAACAAAGTTGGGGGTCAGAAAGTGTGCATTAAGATGGACTTGAGAAAGGCGTATGATACGGTAAAAATGAACTTTGTATGCCAGCTGATGATTTCTATGGGGTTCGACAAAGGGTGGGTGGCAAGAGTTAGAGAATGCGTCTCAACTGCGACCTTCTCCAATATGATCAAGGGGTAGCCGTATGGGTTTTTGGTAGTAGTCAGGGACTACGCCAAGGGGATCCTCTTTTCTCGTACTTATTAACCTTGGTAATAGAATATTTTACTTGTCTCATGGATATTGCGGCTCATAGAAAGCAGATCCAGCCTTTATACAGGAAGGTTCAGCTGCATATGTCAAATCTTATATATGCCGACGATCATCTAGCTTTTTTGGTGTCGTCGAGGAGGTATTTTTGGCAATGACGTCAATAATGGATGAATTTGGCTTGCTTTTCGGACTACATTTGAATATGGACAAAAGTAAAGCTTTTAGTGTACACTGTCCTAACAGGAAGGAGCGGGCCATGATACTTGGAATTGAGAAAGGGTATCTACTAGTGAAGTATCTTGGCCCCTCGTTGTTTGTAAATTATGCTCGGAGTATGAACTTGTGAGACTCGTCTCACTGTATCGGTATTTATATACGGATACGTATTTTGTACTATGTTTTGTATTTTCTTAATTTTTGAAACGTTGTAAAAAAATTTCAACTTATAGATTTTCTCCTTGACCGGCATACCGCTAGTATACCAGTGTATACCGACGGCATACCTGTCACTCCCGTTTTCTGTTATACGTATTTTCAGTGTATGTATACGGATTTCTGACATTTGTCAGGTGACCCGTGTTTTAACTTATCTTTCTTAGCCTTGCCTTGGTTTAATCTTGTACTTGATTTATTTTGGTTTGGTTCAACTTGGCATGAGTTGGGTGGGTTGGTTGAGATGAGAAGGGTTTTGTATAAAAACCAACTTCTCTCTCTCCTCCATTCATTTTATTTACTCCTTCTCCATTTGCTCCTCCTCCAAAACCTAGGCAAGTACATCTTGCCAAATCTTGAACAATGTCATTTTTCTTTGTTCTATTCTCTTTTTTTCATGATTCTAAGCCTCTTTAAACTTGAAGTTTTCGGTTTTGAAGCTTACATTTTTGTAGATCTAAGTTTGTAACTTTTCTTATTTTTCTTGGTTTTGATCTCTTAAACTTTGTCATTTTCAAAAACTAATGGTTCCATGTTGTAGAAAATTTTATTCTAACTAATTTTGGCTTTTGAACCAATTGATTTTGATTTATTTTAAGTTAGTTATGCCATTTTCTTGTTCATAGGTTTTTCACACCTTTTGGTGTTGTCGGGACGATGAATAGTGTCGCGTGCAGTATTTTCGTTTGCGCGCACCTTCCGTCGTGGGCAGTTTTGCCCGTGCTCGTAGTACATTTTGTGCGCAGTGCACAGTCTGCGCATAGTGCATGCGCGCACCTTGCGTCGTGGGCACTTTTGCCCGCGTACGTAGTACACCCGTGCGCAGATTGCCTTGAATGGCTGTTTTTGCTTGTTTAAGTTATTTTATAGCTAGAATCTTGAAAAACTCAAAACATGAAAGTTGTAGATCTTTGTCTTGGCTTCAAGAATCTTCTTATTTTACTTTAATTGGATTTTATATGTGAATGATAATTTCAATCATAGTTTTGATCTTTTTGGCATATTTTTTGTACTTAACATTTTTTTAGGTTTCCTTGGACTGTAATAACTTCTTATCATGATTAGATGATTTTGTACAGTTAGAGAATAATTGTACTCTCTTATATTCTTAATATTAGCACAGATTCATTTATTGTTTTATGTCAAGTAGTACTTTTATTTATTTCTTCTTCCATGCTATGATACGTCTTTTATCTAAATTCCTTCTACATGCGATCCTTATTGTCATGTTTGCTTAATCTTAGATAGTGGCCCAACGGGGTGCACTCAGAATTTATATCTCTTCTTTGCTTAATCTAGATAGTGGCCCGTCGGGGTACACTCATGCTACACATCTCTTCTCTGCTTATTTTAGATAGTGACCCGTTGTGGTGCACTCATGTTACAAGTTACTTCTTTGCTTTACATGATAGTGGCCCATCGATACGCACTCTTGACAAGTACTCTTTACATGACAAGTAAACCTAACATGACATGCTTAATCAAGATGTTGTTGCGACGGCTATCCTTCCTTTCTAATGTAACTCTTTTGGATATCGTGGTTAAATGTATTGTGTATGCTTGAACAAGCTACATGTCTCATCTGCGTCATGTCTAGGACATGAATTCCAGGTTACCATGATCAGGAATTCATACTGAATCTGACTAGGTTAATGACTAGATTGATCAAGTAGTTCATATAGAGAGATTTCCCAAATACAGGCGATCCCGTTATCTGGGTGCCTCAAGTATGGACTTGTAGCCTGCCGACGAGTAGGGCGCATTTCTAGCATACTGTCATGTGTTACACCAATCAAGCTACCTGATAACTCTCTTAGGGTACATTTTTCTCCTGGGCGATGTACCTACTATTACATGTACATGGGATACATTTGTCTCCGGGCAATGTATCTACTATAAATCCTTGTAACTTGCGTTTAGATAACCTGGATAGCTGCAGGGCTTGTGACCATGGGAATATCTTGTTGCATCTTGTTAGTAACTAGGCTTGTGATATCCCTAGTTAGTTTACGTATCAAGCCGTACTCATTGTTTGGCCGTGATTGATGGATAGAGTCAGTCCAGTCTAGTTTTGTCTAGGAAGTGTCCGTATATTTATTTTAGTACATTATTTTTTATGTTTTTCTTTTGCCGATGAATGAACGGAGTCTAAGTTCTGTTCAGGAGAAGGGTTACAACCCCGGTCCTTATTTGGTTTACGGATTATAACTTGGTGTCCGGAATAGCTTCCAAGTCATCTTTTCATTTGTTGTCCTATTCAGTACTCACAGGTTCTAC
Organism: Iris pallida; assembly: GCA_029216955.1. Lineage (NCBI taxonomy): Eukaryota > Viridiplantae > Streptophyta > Magnoliopsida > Asparagales > Iridaceae > Iris > Iris pallida. Next base: position 6,653,674 of record JANAVB010012000.1, on the reverse strand, counting down.
ATGATCTTATGCTAAACATTGATTAGAGATTAAGTTCTGTTCAGGAGAAGGGTTACAACCCCTGTTTTTGTTTGATTTTCGGGTTGTAACTCGACTTCCGGAATAGTTCCTAAGTCATTCTATAATTGTCGTTCTATATAGTTCTCACATGCTCTCATGCTCTAGTTATCCCACATTCTCACATGTTCAGTTATCTCACAAGCTATACATGATCCCTATGCCGAGTCACCATGCGCTCATGACCCGGCTATTTCACAAGCTCACATGTTCAGTTTATTTTACTCTCAAGCTTCCGTTTACCTAATTTGTTACATTTTATATTATGTCACATGTTAATTACCTTAAGCTCCAAGATGCTTTACTTATTGTCCTTCTAAGGTTGGGATAAATGTATTGGTAGTGCACGAGTCTCGATCCACATCTACTTATTTGTATCTTTAACCGTTGATATGTTAGTTATTGCTGGTTTTAGTTCATAAGTTTGGCTTTCTTTGTGGTACTTGCTATTTGGGGTCTGACCCCACTGGTTTTGTTTGGCCAGATCTGATAGAGGAGCCCAAGGGATCTTTCATACCATCTACTCGACGGTGACCATCCGGAGCACCAGAGTACCTGAGTGGGTTTCTTGTTTCATTCTCCCACTTGATATGTACATTATTCTTTTGTGGCATTTAGCCTCCGAGCACGTGTTTAGCTCATGTTTTGGTTCTTGGCATTTAGCCTACGGGCCAAAACATGATGTGCGTATTCTAGACTATACCTAGAGCTTATCATGTATGACTATTATTCTTGCTAGTTCTCTATTTTGTATTGCTAGCTTCATGATCATCCATGTATATTGGTTTAGGACGCTTTACTATTGTATGTCTGATGATCATACTTCTTGTTCTTTGTATAATTGCATGTGATTGAGATACCTAGGATTGCTTGACCTAGGATCGACTGTTGGCTTGTAGAAGTAACCCCCATATCTTGACAGCTTATACGTAATTTCAGAGTACTGGCGTACTTTAGTATTATGTAGCTGGCCTTGTCCGTCCCCACTTGCTAGTATTCTGGTTCTGGGGCGTGACAGAACTGTACGGACTTGGTAGAGTACACATAGCATAGAGTAGAGGGATGGCAAGCTCAGAGTCCGCTATTTGGAGGGCGAATAGAGTTGGTTCGATCTGTTACTACTTTGATTGCTTTATTCTGGCTCCAAGCAATCAGTCTTTCGACTACTACTATTAATCCGATCGAAAAGATCTGTGTGAACTTTATGTGGCATGGGAGCATACATGCCATCAGTTGGGAGATGTTGTGTCGCCCAAAGGAGGATGAGGCGTGGGACTCATGAGATCACTGCGAGATCTTTGGGAGGTTGCATGGGTGAAGCTAGCATAAAGATTCTTATCTATGGATTCCCTATGGGCTAAATGGATGGCAGGAAGATACCTCAAAGGATAGAATTTTTGGGTGCAATTAACAAATGGATAATAATGCTTCGGTGTCTTTCAAAACTATACTCAAGCATCGAAGTATTCTGAAGCTTGGGCTAATTCGGTGCATAAAGAATGGGGAAAACATGGATTTGTGGCTTGATCTATGGAAAAAAACATCACTCATTGGTGGATAGAAGTGGGTGGCCGGAGTATGGGAGAGTATCACGGCAGGAACGAGTCAGTATTATACTACATCAAGGTGTCTGTTGCCCAGAAGTAAAGGGATATGCTCAGTGGTTTTGCAGAGAGATTAAAGAAAATCGGGTGGATTTAAGTCTTCAGGAGGACGTGTGGGTATGGGAAGACCAAGTTCAACAAAATGTCAACATACAATCTTCTCCGTACCCGACACCCAATGATGGAGGGGTAGATTTTGTATGGGTTACCGTCTTGCTAACAAGATGCAACTGTATATGTGTTGACTTCTTATGGGCAGACTTCTGACTTTGGACCATTTGGCTAGGTTTGGGATGCAAACCAACGGACAAGGGTACATCTTTGTCACAACAGTCCCGAATCGACTAGTCATATATTCATCAACTACATGATGACCTGGCGCATCAGGCAAGGGAAAGGAAGGAAGATGCAATTATGTGTTGGAGGGAATCGAAAGCTGGCATCGGTCATGCTGGAGATTAGTAACACTCGATGAAAGGGCCATTTGTGGTTCAAGAAAGTACAGATTCATTTAGCTTCCACTGTTTAGCATATTTGGAAGGAGTGCAACCGACGTATATTTGAGGGTATTGCCACTTCGGATATCAGCATTTTATATAATATTGAACATTATGTACATATGATGGGGTAGTTCACCTTGCCTGCATGATTTGGAGACTGTAATCTTGGTTTTAATTAATATAATTACCTTTTTTCCATATATATATATATATATATATATATATATATATTGGAACCAGGTAAATTATTTTTGAAATCGCTCCCACTGGAATTCGAACTCCTGACCACTCGGGACGTATGCATCTCTCGTAACCACTGTCACGCCCCGATCCCGCTAGGGTCGTCCGTCTTGCTTGGATCCCTGCGGGATCGATCGTCCTCGCTAAGGCGTGATGCCGTGCAAGCCTCAGTTGCGCTTGCACAAGGCCATGTACCTGCACAAAAATAACTAGTCAAGCAAAAACATACGCACGCACCCATTAGTCAAGCAAAACACACGCACGCACCCATTGCAGAAAACCAAATGTTGGACACAGAGATTTGAAATAGAAATACTCATTTTATTCATAGCTTGATAGGAATACAAGTACAAAGCTTTGCAACTCAGATTTGCCTTATAATTTGGCTACAAGATTCTCTTTGAAATACTCTTTTGAAATTAGCCACAATGCCCATACATGATATCCTTTATTACAAGCTGGAATTGAAAGACACCTTCAAGGAAATGAAAACTGGAAACTTACAATTGACTGAAAGTAAACTTCGAGGCGAATCCACAAACTCTACTGGGCTAGACGAGCTTTGGTGCCTCACTTGAAATCCCCCTGTCTTCTTTTGCTTCTGAAAAGGATGCCCACAATGTGGGTCAGTACACATCATATACTGGCGAGCGGCTTTTGGCCGAACTCGCAAATCTCTGCACTAAATCAATATATTGAGCTAACATTTACTAGTGATCTTTCTACTTGTCTAGGTTCTTTTTAACAATTCATAAGAACATGACAGATAGAATGTATCATAGTAACTTACCCTCGTCGGCAGTCATCCCTGCACAAAACCACGTTAGCACAATTTGCATAATGAGTAATTCATGATTCATTCTAGCAGATATTGAAGTTGTCATTTGGGTCATGCAGGTGGACTATTCTACATGTTGGTCCATGGGTTTTCTCCATGATTAGCCGCTGTGACTCTTTGGTTCAGCTCGTCGCTAAGGACTCAGATATCGGCTACACTTTTAACATGGGTCCTTGCACCCAGTGTGCTCATAATCTCTCCTAGGCCGAGCGGTTCCAGGTGCCCCCAGATACCACCCGAGAGACAAATAATTCCTTGTATACAAGTTATCTGAGACCAAATGCATGCTCTAGCCGTTCTATCAGATGAGACACACTTGGACTTATGCACAGGTATACAACACGTTTGATTCGTGCCTTCAGGTTTATCTCAACACGTACAAGTTCGTCTGTACATGTCTATATTTTCAAGCATACTGATGACAAGCAGATGATCATTATTATCGAGCAGATAGAGTAGCAACACATATTCTTGCATTTGATTCAATTCAATTATCTTCTATTATCTTTTGTGGATGTGGTATCGTTGATCATTGGGACAAGGCAACAGAGTAGACTAGGGATCATTTTTCTTAGGCGTACAGATCAATGTCTGTTCGGTTGAAGCAACTCATCGAGATGAATCTTAGTTGAGAGAAGGAGGGACTTCACGCGTCGTTTACGAACAATTCACGCGGCCTACAATGGCACCAACAGTTGATTAGCATACTTCGTCTCTTTCTCTCAAGATTCGGAATGAATGCGAAATACGATGAAAGCGAACAATGAAAACCAATCATCGAAAACCAACACGAAAACGTATTCATCAAAACCAAGCAGCAAAGAGAAAACATTCAGCAAAACTCTTGGATTCAATTCAATAGAAGCCAATCCATCAATTGGAAAGGTTCATTGCATTTCATCCGTGATCAATCGATACCGGCAAAGGTTTCACCAAATACTCAGTTCATGACTGAGTGAACAAGCCGTAGGTATTACATAGTGGACCGCAAGGAGCGGGGCACTACATAATAACCCACCAAAAAAAAGTTTTGTCCTCAAAACTTAAGAAACAAAACTCACCTCCACTAGTGTTGCATTCTGGGTCAAGCAACGTGGAGAGATTGAAGACGCGCGCATTAGTCCGCTGTGGCTGGTTCTGCGGATTGTCTCGAAGCGGCGGTGGGCCTGGCAGCTGCCCACGCTCTTCAGTTTTGTCTCTATTTCGATTTCTCTTCGGGCAATTTCTGATGGCGTGACCCTGTTGGCCACAACGAAAACAAGCGTGGTTTGCGGTACGACAGTCCTCCTTGGTGTGTCCATGCTTTCCACAGTGACTGCATACCAAACCTTTCGCAAAGCGACATTCTTTATTCGCATGCCCTCGTCGACCGCAGTGGGTACATATTATTTCATTTCGTGGTTCTCCATCGGTCTTTTTCTCTCCGTCATGATTTCTCTTGGCAGGCTGATTCCGACTGTTCTGCATTTTGTTGGACGCTTTTTTCTGCTCGAACTGTTCCACCTGTAGCGCCGCCTCAAAGGCTTGAGAATAGGACCCGCATTCTCGATTCAGCACACTTAACTGGATGTCGTAATTCAGACCTTCCACGAATCGATTTATGCGAGTCTGTTCCGTGGGGAGCCAAGCAGCGGCAAAATTTGCCAACATAGCAAATTCAGACTCATAGTCCTCCACGGACATATCTCCCTGTTTTAGCGTGATGAAGTCATCCTCCATCTTCTTGCTCATGGCTCGAGGCAGATATTGATCCAGAAATGCCTTCTTGAACAAGGCCCACGAGATCTTTCCATTTCTAGCCGTTGCGAGCAGCGCCGGCTTCTTCGCCTTCCACCAGTCCTTCGCCCGCAGCCGTAGGAGCATAACGGCACAGACTACCTTTTTGCTACTTGGAACTCCTATGAACGCGAACAGAGTCTCTATTTTATCAATCCTGTCCATCACCTTGTCGGGTGACGTCCTGTATTGAAATTCTGGAGGTTTCGCATCCAAGAAGTCCTTTGGCCTAAAGACAGTGTGCCTTTGTGCCGGCTGGGGCTCATCACCCTCTACGGGCTCGATCTCGGGCGTTTCCATTGGTTCCGTCGCTGCGGTGGCATCTCGATTTGTCGCAAGCGCCGTGACAAGCTGGGTCAGGGCATCCAACTGCTTTTGTTGGGCAGCCGCTCGGGCCTCATGTATCTGATTTTTTTTCTCATTGTCCTGTCTCTGTAACTCCAACATTGTCATGATGCGTTCTACCGCATCGGTCGAGCCAGATGGTCGAGGAGGAGCCATTTCTCTACAAAATAGTGTAACTTCTGTTAGTCTCATAAAATATTATGGACTTATTGTATGGGGCATTGCTTTTCATAACTCAAAATCGGGACACTTTTGAAAGCCGTCAAAGTACTTAATATACTTTTTCAAAATCGATATTTGCAAGAGGCCAAGGACGTAAAACTTTGCTTTGATACCACTTTGTCATGCCCCGATCCCGCTAGGGTCGTCCGTCTTGCTTGGATCCCTGCGGGATCGATCGTCCTCGCTAAGGCGTGATGCCGTGCAAGCCTAAGTTGCGCTTGCACAAGGCCATGTACCTGCACAAAAACAACTTGTCAAGCAAAAACACACGCACGCACCCACTAGTCAAGCAAAACACATGCACGCACCCATTGCAGAAAACCAAATGTTGGACACAGAGATTTGAAATGGAAATACTCATTTTATTCATAGCTTGATAGGAATACAAGTACAAAGCTTTGCAACTCAGATTTGCCTTATAATTTTGCTACAAGATTCTCTTTGAAATACTCTTTTGAAATTAGCCACAATGCCCATACATGATATCCTTTATTACAAGCTGGAATTGAAAGACACCTTCAAGGAAATAAAAACTGGAAACTTGCAATTGACTGAAAGTAAACTTCGAGGCGAATCCACGAGCTCTACTGGGCTAGACGAGCTTTGGTGCCTCACTTGAAATCCCCCTGTCTCCTTTTGCTTCTGAAAAGGATGCCCACAACGTGGGTCAGTACACATCAAGTACTGGCGAACGGCTTTTGGCCGAACTCGTAAATCTCTGCACTAAATCAATATGTTGAGCTAACATTTACTAGTGATCTTTCTACTTGTCTAGGTTCTTTTTAACAATTCATAAGAACATGACAGATAGAATGTATCATAGTAACTTACCCTCGTCGGCAGTCATCCCTGCACAAAACTACGTTAGCATAATTTGCATAATGAGTAATTCATGATTCATTCTAGCAGATATTGAAGTTGTCATTTGGGTCATGCAGGTGGACTATTCTACATGTTGGTCCATGGGTTTTCTCCATGATTAGCCGCTGTAACTCTTTGGTTCAGCTCGTCGCTAAGGACTCAGATATCGGCTACACTTTTAACATGGGTCCTTGCATCCAGTGTGCTCATAATCTCTTCTAGGCCGAGCGGTTCCAAGTGCCCCCAGATACCACCCGAGAGACAAATAATTCCTTGTATACAAGTTGTCCGCGACCAAATGCATGCTCTAGCCGTTCTATCAGATGAGACACACTTGGACTTATGCACAGGTATACGACACGTTTGATTCGTGCTTCAGGTTTATCTCAACACGTACAAGTTCGTCTGTACATGTCTACATTTTCAAGCATACTGATGACAAGCAGATGATCATTCTTATCGAGCAGATAGAGTAGCAACACATATTCTTGCATTTGATTTAATTCAATTATCTTCTATTGTCTTTTGTGGATGTGGTATCGTTGATCATTGGGACAAGGCAACAGAGTAGACTAGAGATCATTTTTCTTAGGCGTACAGATCAATGTCTGTTCGGTTGAAGCAACTCACCGAGATGAATCTTAGTTGAGAGAAGGAGGGACTTCACGCGTCGTTCACGAATAATTCACGCGGCCTACAATGGCACCAACAGTTGATTAGCATACTTCGTCTCTTTCTCTCAAGATTCAGAATGAATGCGAAATGCGATGAAAGCGAACAATGAAAACCAATCATCGAAAACCAACACGAAAATGCATTCATCAAAACCAAGTAGCGAAGAGAAAACATTCAGCAAAACTCTTGGATTCATTTCAATAGAAGCCAATCCATCAATTGGAAAGGTTCATTGCATTTCATCCGTGATCAATCGATACCGGCAAAGGTTTCACCAAATACTCAGTTCATGACTGAGTCAACAAGCCGTAGGTATTACATAGTGGACCGCAAGGAGCGGGGCACTACAACCACTAGGCTAGATGTCATCCCTCATAACCACCAGACTAGATGTCATTTGCTATATATATATATATATATATATATATATATATATATATATATATGACCTTTCCAAGCAAGCAATATTATTTATGTTAAGGCCGGGACACAATTTTTCGATGGAAAACGAAGAATATAAAATAATTGTAAGAACAATGTACCAACACAACACTTCTAGGAAGGTTGCGCAAGTATAACGAAGAACTAAGAAGATCTCGTTATGATATTACGAGAATCTAAAAAGATTTCGTAATCCACAGTAGCGAAGAAGATGACAGACGAAAGATGGAAGATGCCCTGCTGGAGTGAATGATCACCGTTGCTCAAAGCTATATTCACCCCACACGAATAGCTTCCAGGAACCAGCAAGTTCGTCGAAGAACTTTGGATCACTTCTGCTCTTCTGACACCTCGGATCGTACAAGGACTCCCGTGCAAAAGCAACGCTGGTGTAAAGCTTCTCTTCTCTCTGACAAGCTCTGTTCACTTGTGTTAAGAAACACTTGTAAACTTTTTGTAACTCTCTGAATATTTTCTGTATTGTTGCCTGTGAGAGAGAAGAGACCTTATATAGGCCCGAGTAGCAACATCCCGGTTACCACAACATTCGGGACGTGGTAATAACCACTCCGAACGTGCAGTAACCGCTCAGATCATGCACAGGCACGATCTGAAGCAAGTTGCGCCACTCACGTACCCCGCGTGCCTTGCACACTGCGTGCAGCATGCGTACTGAGCCACCTGTGTGCCCTGCACACCCTGCTCCAGTCGTGCAACTAGACACGCATCTGGGTGCGCCACTGGGTGCGCCACTGGGCACGCACCTGGTCGCACAACCTGGGCCACGCAACCTGAGCTGCACAACCTAGCAGCGCAACCTGGTCGCTCAACCTGGCAGCACTCCTGGCCGTGTAACCTGGCCTGCACAACTGGCCGCGCAACCTGGCATCGCGCCTAGCCGCACAAGTGGCTCGCACAACGAGCGCAAATTAAGCGCATTATGTGCCTAGCGACGATGCTGACGTGCTAAGTGCAAAGTGTACCAACAAAACACCACATTATGCCTCATGAGCCCATGAGCCCGAGTCCGAGTCGCTAAGCCCCTACGGGGCTTAGCTCCCATGGAAATAAATTTTCCAAGAGCAAAAAGCATTAATACTTTTAATTGTTGATTTAGCCTTTTTTTTATTAGAAAAATTACCCCACATGGCACACCCATGTGCACCTCCACACCACATGTGCATCTCTAAACTAGCATAGCTATATAGAGATACAACTTCTTTGGCCTATCCGATGTGGGACTAAAGTTTCTAAAGAAAATGCCAAAAACCCCAACAATCCTCCACATATCTCTATATATGGTATAAGTGTTCCCCACAGTAACTGTCCATCATGCATTAGGAGAGATGTCGCTGACGACTTGAATCTTCCCGCATGGGTCAAACAACAAACTATAATACAAGAATGGACTATGCCTTAAATTCTGCATCATAGCTGAAATTCTTTCCACTCATATAATGTAGTTACACGTGCTTCTGGCTACACATTAAAGACCCTGTGCCAGCATGGTTTCAGTGTATAATTTTGGGCGTCTATAAGTTTACCCTCAAGAGACGGCCTGATATCTTTTTGTCCATACACTATAGGTGAGTTCATTTATAAAGAGACATGGCATGAAGCGCTTTGCGCTTCCCTTGCGGTGCTACGCCGCTATGACATAGCTTAAAGACGAGGCCTTATCCCGTACCGGAAACCTCATCGTAGTGTCATACTACTGTAGCATGAGGCAACCGCCTCTTTGTAGTGGCAAACTACCCAGCATGAAGCCTTAGGCTCCCTTGTGGTATTACGCCGCAACGACATGGCCTGCAAGGCTGAGGCTTTATCCCTAACGGGTACCTTATTGTGGTGTCATGCTACTGTAACATGAGAAACTCTTCCTATTTGTAGTGCTGACTACCCCTATCTTTATTTTAACATACAGCATTAGGCTAACTGCCTATTTGCGGCGCTACGCCGCTGTGACTTGGCTAGCAAAGCTGATGCATTACCCCATGCCTGGGAACCTCATGGTGGAGTCATCCCACAGTAGCATGGAGTTTTACTCCTTGTAGTGTGTTCTACCGTGCTTCCTGTAAAGCACACCAGGCATTCACTCTGCCTGAGAACTCATTAAGGCATTTAAGCCAACCTTCCCACAGGATCCGTTTTCCGTAGAAAACAACAATGGACAACAGTGGTTATAGGTCCGTAACCTCTCCATGCCCAATAGAATATGTACCCACCGTTCCTGATATCCTTTCGATTAGTGGTCCTCCTTTGAACCAAAAGCTAGATGCCTAGTAGATTTCTCTTTGAACTATTAGCATAAAACTTTATGGTAGGAATACAATAATACAATATCAGAATGCCTTCAAACCCATTTTACAAGCTGTGTCATCGACCAGCTGGCGCTTGAGGCCCTTGGTGAACGGATCCGCCAGGTTCTCCTGACTCCGAACATCAATCACTGCAATAACACCCCTCTTGATGAGATCGTGTACTGCCCTGTGCTTCAACCGTACAGTCCTCTTCTTTCCATTGAAGAGATCATTTGATGCCACCGCCGCAGTCGCCTGATTGTCGTAGTATATCGGTATCACCGGTATTGCGCCCCAACCACTGGAAGATTATTCATGAGCTCCCGAAGCCATTCTGCTTCCTCGGCTGCAGAATCAAGTACAAAGAACTCAGATTCCATGGATGACCGCGAGAGCATAGTCTGCTTCTTCGACTTCCAAGATATAGCAGCTCCACCCATCGTGAAAATTAATCCACCTGTGGACCTCTCGCTCTCCACCTCTGAGCACCAGCTGGTATCACTGAAGCCTTCCACTACTGGCGGATCTTCGCTGTAGTACAGTACATATGTCTGAGTCTTCTTGAGATATCTTATAACCCGTTTTACCGCTTTCCAGTGTTCAACACATGGGTTGCTCGTGAAATGACTCAACATTTCCACGGTAAAAGCTATGTCAGGCCTTGTGGCAGTAGTAGCATACATCAAACTCCCGATTACGCTTGCATACCCCAGCTGCCTGACGCTTTCCCCTGAATTAGGCTTCAGCTTCATATCACACCTGTACGGCGTATCGATTCTTGGAAGATCCCGATACCCATAACGAGTGATCATTTTCTCAATATAATAAGACTGTGACAGCGCTAGACCAGTGTCTGTCCGGATGATCTTGATCCCTAAGATCACATCAGCTTTCCCCAAGTCCTTCATACTGAACTTGCTCGAGATGAATTTCTTTGTCTCCGCGACACAACCCATATCCGTGCCTAGGATAAGCATGTCGTCCACGTACAGACAAACGATCACACCTCTTCCATCAGTGAACTTCGTGTAAACACACTTGTCTGTCTCGCTGACCATGTATCCATTTGACCTTATAACTTTGTCAAATTTCTCATGCCACATCTTGGGAGCCTATTTAAGATAGTACAAAGATTTCACCAACTTGCAGACTTTGTCTTCAAGAACCTTGACGACAAATCCCTCTGGCTGTTGCATGTAAATCTCTTCGGTCAGCTCGCCATTTAGGAAAGCCGTTTTCACATCCATCTGATGTATCACCATCTTATGTATTGCTGCAAGAGCAATCAACACTCTGATGGCGGTCATCCGGGCTACTAAAGCATACGTGTCAAAGTAGTCAATCCCCTGCTTCTGAGAAAACCCCTTGGCTACAAACCTAGCCTTGAACTTGTCAATAGTTTCGTCTGCTTTCATCTTCTTCTTGGAGTTCCTTTTGCTTCCGATGGGTTTCGCTCCTTTAGGAAGATCAACCAACACCTAAGTGTTATTTGAGGTGATAGAATCAATTTCATTGTCAATCGCCTTCTTCTAAAAAACTGCGTATCTGGTCTTCATCGCCTCATCATAGGTAAACGGATCTGCTTCCACATGATAGGTGATAAAGTTACTTCTGAAATCCTTCGGCCTCCTCATACGCTTAGCTGACGGCTCAGCTTGTTCTGGTTCAATCATTGTTTCAACAACAACATCTTCTTGGCCACACCTTCATTGAAGACTTCAGTTTCCTGCGTACCCTCATTGTTCTCTGATACATCCGCAAGAACAATATTCTTGTGCCTTGCAAATTTGTCTTCAAAATATTCTGCGTCGCGAGATTCAATGATATGATTTGACTCAATATCAAGAAATCTTCGAGCATCACTCTTCTCGGCATACCCCAAGAAGATCGTCTTAGTAGTCTTTGTCCCAAGCTTCTGAATCTTCAGATCTGGAAGCTTGACATATGCCAGACACCCCCACACTCGAATGACATTCAAGTTAGGTCTGACCTTGAACCAGAGTTTATGAGGAGTAACGTCTGAAGTTGCATGAGGCACTCTATTCAAAATAAAAGTGGCTGTCAATACAGCTTCTCCCCAGTAGCACTTAGGAAGACCAGCAGTCAACAACATTGAGTTAATCATTTCTGTTAACGTTCTGTTCTTCCTCTCTGCTACTCCGTTTGATTAAGGAGAGTACGGAGCCGTAGTCTCATTGACAATTCCATGTTCTTTGTAGAACAATGTGAATTCATGAGACCTGTACTCCCCACCTCGATTACTTCTTATTCTTTTGAGTTGTTGTCCAGTCTGCCGCTCAGCTTCGGCTCTGAACACCTTGAACTTCTCGAATGCTTCGTCTTTAGCCTTGAGCAAGTAGACGAACGCATACTTTGAGAAGTCATCGATGAAGGTTATGAAATACTTCATCCTGGCCTTTGTAGAGAACTGTTTGAAGTCACAGATATCGGAGTGTACCAACTCCAGAAGATATGTACTTCGATTAACCCTAGGAAAGGGTTTTCTTGTGATCTTTGTTTGAGTACAAACTTCACATTTCTCTTCCTCACCACCACACTTGGAGATAAGTCCTAGACTAAATATTCTGTTTATTCGTTTATAATGAACATGTCCTAGCCTATTATGCCACAACTCAAGAGTATAAGCAGAAGGGTGATTGTATTAATTATATTAGTTATATTGGACTGATTTACAAGCTGAATTTTGAACATCCCTTCGGTATAAAAAGCTTTTCCGAAATATGTTCCCTTAATAGACATCACCATCTGGCCAGCATTGATGTCCATTCTGAGGCCTGTGTTGCAGAGTAGGCCTCCTGAGATCAAGTTCTTGGCGATAACAGGTACGTGCTTCACGCCTTGAAGTGTCAGAGACTTCTCCGAAGTCAGCTTTAACACCACCGTTCCGATCCCGAGCACTTCAGCTTGTGCCTGGTTCGCCATCATAACCACTTCAGAAGAAGGTGTGTAGGTGGTGAACCACTCCTTGCTGGAGCAGACATGGCAGGTGGCTCCAGTGTTAACCCACCAGTCAGAGTCAGTCCCTACCGCATCAAACTGCACAATCATAGCAACAACGTCAGTGATCATAGATACCTTACTAGGCTCTCCTTGCTCTGATTGCTTGGTCTTTGCTTTGCATTCACTTTTGAAGTGGCCCTTCTTGCCACACTTGAAGCAAGGCATCTGAAACTTTGGCTTCTTTTGCTTAAAAGAAGTTCCCTTGACTTTCAGATTGTCAGGGTCCTTCTTCTTGCTGTAGGAAGCCGCCTGCTTTCCCCTTGGTTCCTTGGTATGAACCATATTGGCGTTAGCCAATTGCTTGGACAGTGAGTCCACCTTGAGTTGAGCCCGCATCTGGTCCTCAACATAGATTTCCTGTAAGATATCTTCAAGGCTGATCTTAAGCTTCATTCTATGCATGTTTGCATAGAACTTACTCTACCCAGCAGGGAGCTTTGAGACAATCCCTCCAACAATAAACTTGTCGGAGAGGGGCATCGCCTCGTCTTCCAACTTCTGTCGCAGCTTAAGAAATTCTTTTACCTACGGCAACATGGACTTCTCGTCCTCAAAGAGCCATTTGTGATATTTTTCAACCACAAATATCTTGCTCTTGTTCTTGTCTTCTTCGTAGAGTTTCTCCAGAGACTCCCATATGTCACTGGAAATAGGTTTCTTACTGTAGGATTCTGCTAGGGAATCCTCCATAGCATTCAGGATAAACAGCCTGCAAATGCTATTTTCCCTTCTCCACTTGGCCTGAAGTTTAGTAGCCGCAGTGATTGCGGCAGCAGACCCAACATCTGGAACAGAAGGTTCCTGTTCAATAAGCACGTGATCAACGTCTCTGAGTTGAAGAGTGAGATAAACCTTCCTCTTCCAGACTTGATAATACTCTCCATCAAACTTTTCTAACTTACAAAAGTCAGTATTGAAGAGTGAAGCATTAAAGTTTTCCATTTGTAACCCCTCTTTCCGAAATTTTGATAATATATTTTTATTTATTTATTTGAATTAAATGGTGATTTTCAGAATTTTTATAAATAATTACTTAGTTATTCATTACTTTAGATGAATTTAACCATGGTGGAGTTTTGGAGTACAAGGTGACTAGAAATCGTGGCACGAATAGTGCAATGGCGTGCTTTGACTAGTGTGTTAGCCCTGGCAGGAAAGACTGAGCCATAGTGTTGTCCTAACTAGAAAAATCAGGCCAAGTTGCGACTTAACCCTTTCCGAAGATTTATTTAATTATTAATTATATTATTGAATTTAGGGAAACCGATTATACCATTTTAGCCCGAACTGAGCACAAGCCCATGTAGTCATGCGGCACATCCAATGACATTCGTGTCGAAGTAAATTGGTATGAGTGTGTTGTATTTCGGTTTAATGATTTAATGAATATTTTTTAAGTATTCATAATTAAATATTATAATTATAATTATAATTATTAATTGTATTCAGTGACAATTGTATAAAGTAGGTCCTTGTATATTTTAGGATTATTAGATTGTACGTAATGGTATATACACCATTATGATTTATTGAATTTTGTTATTATTATTATTATTAGTATTATTATTATTATCATTATTATTAAGGTTATTATTTATATTAAATTATTTACCAATATTGGCTATATGTATTTTGTTATCAATAAATATTGTTATATATATATTCATATTTATAAAATAGGCCCTAATCTAAGAATAGATAATATTGGGATTTTTAGTTATATTTTTTATGGATACTATTATGCTAGTATTCATATGAATATATATATATATATATATATATATATATATATATATATATATTATATATATATATATATATATATATATATATATATATATATATATATATATATATATATATATGAATAGAAGAAGAAAAAAGGAAATCATTATATATATGAATAGAAGAAAAAAAAAATCATACTGGACCGTAGCAGCTGCTACAGTGGATCGAACCCATCTCAGCCAAAGCAACAGACTAAGCCGGCCCAAACCATCCCCAAAATACCCCCATAACCGAACCCACAGCCGCTCAGGCCTTGACCCCGACCCATCCCCTGCATACGCGCGTATGCGTATATAAAGGGAACATCGAGAGGATGAGAAGTCATAACCCTAAACCCCCGTGGATGACCCAGCGCCACCCTCCTTCCCTGGGCGACCCACCCTAGACGAGCGTCGCCGCCGCCATGACCGCCGGACGGTGAGGCCGCCGGCCACAGCGTAAAACAATAGCAGCAGCAGCAGGGCGAGGAGGTGTTTTCAACGTGCGATATCTCAACGGTCGTTTGATCGTTTCCCGTCCCGTAAACTCTGGTACGATCCCAATATAACCATCTTTAATTCCTTTTAATCGGTTTAAATTCTTGTGACCCGAAACTCGAGAGAAATCGAGTTGAAAATTGTCAAAAATCTATATGAAAACAAAACCGTATTTGGTTCAAACACCAATTTTGGAAGGCAAAATTTTGCCGATTCCTCGGCTGTATTAAAAATCTGTTTGAACAGGCTTGATAACAACACATACAAGATGGAAACCCTACTCATAGTTTTATTTTTCATGGGTTAATTTGTGATTTATTCAGTTACAAACTGTCATGCCCCGCTCCCGCAGGAGCGATCGTCCTCGCTAAGGCGTGATGCCGTACGGGCCTAGGTTGCGCCCGTACAAGGCTAAGTCCAGAAACGGCCGATTTGAGCTAGGTCACAGAGTCGCACAGAGTGTCCCCATTTGTAGCGGAAAGTAAATGAACACAAGTAGAAGCGAATTCAACTCTTTATTGATATTCAAGGAGTTTACAAGCGGCGCTAGGCCGATATTACAAATCGCTCAAGCTCTCTCTCTCTCTCTCTCTGAAACATAAAAGGCGTGCCAAGTGGCTTACAACATGGAATGATTTATGGCGATGTTCCGATACATCATGTCCTGTATATGGTGCTCCAGCGCCTTGCAACGCTCCAAGGCTCGAGAGATAGCTCCGCGCCTTAGCACGTTCGAGGGAAGCTCCGCACCCGCCGACGTTTCCTGCTTCCTACAAGCAAACTGTGGGGTTATCAGTACATTGTTATGTACTGGTGGGGAGGCTAGCTCGCCCACAACGCTATCATTACCAAACACGTTCCATTTACTTTTGTGCATCTCTATCATTCATTGTCTTTCTAATCTTGCCTTAGGATCAGTTTCATGGCATATTTCATAACCTATCTCGTGTTGTCGAATACAAGTGTCACATGGAAATACATGCATGACTTACCCATACTTACCGTCCGGCCTTCCCTGTCCAAGGTAAACCAAGTTAGTCAATAATTCACATGTAAACATTCAATGTTAAGGGCGTGTCCCTGCCTCGGGTCCTAGCGCGTCGTAGGTATGTTTTCTAACTACCTTGCCGAAGTACTCTCGATTGTTTGGTGTGTCATATTCAAGCTTGTTCAGAAAGTGCTTTGTACTGTTAACTTAGACTACTTTGATTTCAATACAAGGACTTGCACGTGGATTGCCACCAGCAAAGCCCACTTAATTCTATATGCACCGGTCGCTGGCATCACAAGCCATTTAGGACATATTCTCCTTTGGTAATTTCTCACCTATCACTGTGTGCGGCTGGTTCACATCTGATAGTCTCTTGAAATTATCCCGCACTTACGTCTCCTGGGTGGCCAAGCCCTCCCCCCAGTTAAGACCGTAAGCCCCTTTTGATTCCGCCTAGGCCGGCATATCCCCCCTTTGATCATGCTGCGGAATCCCTTTTTCTTTACGGTCACAGCATTCGCCACCCCTCGCTCGTGCCGTTTGTCCACGACCATTTTGTATTAACTTGTCTTTTTAACTTAACGGCTGTCTCTGAGCCGTAGGCTAACCCTTAGCCTTTTTACGTTATCGTCCAGGTTGGCGTCCGTGCAGCGCGGGTAGCGAGCCCCGTTGCACGTGCCCGTCATACCTGTCGCTAACCATTTCCATCCTTCTTATCTTTTATTCTTTCTTTCTTTCACTTGTTCATTCATTCGTTGATTCATTCATTCACTTATTCGTTTACTCTTTCATTCATACATTATGCAACTCCTTGTGCGGGAGTCGCCTTGGCGACCCATCGGCCCCATAGCCTTTCAATGTTGCTATACTCTACTCGGAACGACTATGTTGATAGTCTTCCATTTTATTGTTGTAAACCATTCATTGTTTCATTGTTGAACGCATACGGGACTTGAACGTAAGCTTGTGCCTTAGCACAAGCGTAGAGCGCGGTGCTAGAGTTCTCGTATTTTCCATGTTCTTTTCCTTATTTTATACAAGCATACAAGATGGGATTATTCCCTTAGCTAGGTGCGTTGAGTCATTTATTAGCATGTGCGGGGTTATCGCCTAGCGATTCTCGTGATAGTGTCCGCATTGTTATGTGTCTAGGCTAAGCAAAGACGGGTTCATCGGAGCCACCCACCTTAGCGATGTTCGCATCGGCCGAGCGATACTCCGAGCGCGCCTTTGAAAGTCTAAGTCTGGATTCATCTTGACGGGCCAATGTAAGCCTTGCATCAATTCTCCTTTAGGTCGATGCCAACTCTTCGGGTCGACGGCTCGTTCGAGTCGTTGCACTTGCCGTTTGAATCGGCGTTCCGCTAGGGCGGAGCGGGTCATTACATAATACACCACTCAAGACAAGTCTCGTCCTCGAGACTTCCTGAGTGCAGGTCATCCTACCATTCCTTAACTCGTGTCGTCATGTTTCTTAGACAATACTATCGAATGGCTCTATCATTCGATGGCATCGAACCACACTCGATACCTTTTTAAGTTTCGTGTCGCGTACGTCTGGTCAATTTTTATTGAATGACTTTCTATTCATCTTTAGAGTTGATGGCACTTATTCAATTGTCGCATTTCTTGGTTGCTATTTCGATATATCATGGGACTGAAACGGTCGCACGAGGTGCATTGTAATTCTCAAACACGAGAGTCGCATGCTGAGACAAACTCACTCGCTCGTTCATGCGCATCGCAACACCCACTTGCAGCTGCATTCGAGTTCATCTTATCGCTGAGTTTGGATCGTGCACGCATTCAAGGCGTCCCCCGAATATGTACATTTCAACCAAGCTTAGCGACTAGCGAAGTCGGACAAGCTACTCGTGATAGTTTTGATTTGCCGACGTTTTGCTAACTTCGATTTAAAACCGAACTTGTGTGCATCTCACTATCGTTTATTTTGGTCATCAAGATGATTCGGTTCGTTTCTCAAGCATTCTTGTCTACGAAATCAATACGATTTCTTCTTAGCAGAGTCGACCAAGTTTAAGCAATTTCCGTCCGATTCAATCCGTTATCCCAACTTTACTTACGCATCATCCATTCCTATCTTTTCCTTCGTTTGGGGCCAATCTCGCCGTCGTTCACGCACACTCCCTGTTCCCCATCCTACTCTAAGTCCTGTTGCTAAAGTCTATCGTCCGTCCAGATGATACTGTAAATGTCATCGTACAGGTTCAATCATTCGGCATAGGGTCGTCCGTCTATCCGCTAGGTCCGCTCACAAGGTCATAGTTACACGTCAAGTCCATTGCTCATCGTGCAAGGTCGTTGCACGACGCTCACCCCAAATCCTATGGTCAAACCATTTGTTTGCTTGTACGGGAGTTTCTACCCAAGTTTGTTTCACTCAAATTTCTAAACATCAAGCAGTGTTCCTCCTATTCGCATCATCACATTCTCCGTTCCACGTTCGAGCTCGTTTAGGAAAGTCATCCTACGATAGGTTGTCCTCAATCAAATCCTTGATAAGTCAATCTCGTGCGTCCGTACTAGCAATTACCATAGTCTATCTCTTCAAGTATGTTTGATATAATTCACCTATCCATCCTATCCAATTCACGTAGTCGATCACAAGGTCGTCTAGCCTTACAATATGTTGCGTCCCGATCTCACGCAAGTCTGATTATCCACGGCGGACATGAATCACCATGTCAACATTCCCGCAGAATAATCGTCCTCATCGGGACGTAACTCTTGCGTTGCGTCTAGACTTGCTCATTTTCGATACGCGGATTGGGTCTACTCAATCCTCAAGTTTTCTCATTCTTCAATCGCAAGTCCTAACAATCCTCGAATCTACCTTCGCTTTAAACCACAAGTCGAAGTAATCAAAATTGCCATGCCATGATATTTTGAGTTCGACCATTCCTGTTGGACATGAATTACCATGCCAACGCTTATGCGGAATGATCGTCCCAAATCCGACGTGACGCATGTGCGAGGCTGGAGTTGCGCTCGCGCAAGACAAGATCGTTGTCATTTTGGTTATCACCGAACAATCAAGTCACTTTCCTCTCCATCCAATATTCATTTCTATCCAATCCCCAACATAGCACCCTTCGAAACAATAACTTCAAACACGTTCATCATTCATCGAATTAGAGTACCCCCGAGTTATCGTACATCGATCTTTGATACGCCTCAATACCATCGATGATGCACATAACCTGACGATCTTCCTTTTGCAACGAATTCCGAGTTGTACAACTTAATTCCTCAATTCACGTTGTCTTGTGCTAACTCTTCATTGAGCGACATCTATTCCAAATCCTTAGTCATCCTCGTATCTTCAAACCAATATTTTCCATGCACGCTATCTTCCGATCGTGCTATCTTCGATCTCGTCCATGGGTATTTCACCTCAACTCACGTTTCAATCCCTTCGACTAAATTCAAAATCGCATGCACGATCTCCTATGTTTCCTCGACCAAGACCACCATTCGTTTCATGATTTGTACTACGCATTCTTAATTCGTCCGAATGATATCTCGTTTGAGACTCTCGAAGTCGAAACCAACTAAGCGTTACTCATTCCAAGGCTTGCGCGATATCATCGCTTGCCGACATACTCGTTCTATTCGTAAATCCTTTAGTCTCGCTCGAACAATTTTTTATACCGTCCATACACCACTCAGGGTTCGAGCCACTCGATTGGTCGTCGACGCTCACTCTTATTCTTCTTCGAAGCTATCACATACACCACTCGAGTTCAAGTCATTCTATAAATCCTCAATCACGTTCGCGTCATGCGCTAAGACATCCTTTAGATTCGTTCGACGAATCTCTAGCGTAATCACATCACGTCGCCTTGACGTACTAACTTGTTCGTACTATCCTCAAAATCCAATAAATCTTCCGTGCACGCCTAAGCGTTAGTTTGATAGCGTTCCTATCGATATACACTCTAAGTGTATCGCCGTTCCCGACCGAGCGGTACTTGATATCGCTCGTAACTCGATTGCACCAAAAAGTCGAGGTGCGCGACACGCGGACTAAGTTGTGCCGCATAACCATCCCGTGCGGGCTATATTCAAGTCTGCACGCTCACTTGCTAATGTCGTCGTAGGACTATTTGGGCATGCATGCGACTTGCTAACTTAGCATGTGTTCTCTATCGAGTCATGTTTAACATCGTTCGGCACAAAGGCCTTCGCCTATCGATCCCGTTCAACCGAGTACTTGTACGAGCTTTTGAAAATATTAGACTTATTGTATGGAACATCCCAAGGCACAACGAGAGAGAGCGCACACTTCTTTTATTTCCAACCGAGCTTTCAAAACTGAGAAAATCGAAACGAAGTCCAAGGACGTGAAGCCGTGCTCTGATACCAATCTGTCACGCCCCGCTCCCGCAGGAGCAATCGTCCTCGCTAAGGCGTGATGCCGCACGGGCCTAGGTTGCGCCCGTGCAAGGCTAAGTCCAGAAACAGCCGATTTGAGCTAGGCCACAGAGTCGCACAGAGTGTCCCCATTTGTAGCGGAAAGTAAATGAACACAAGTAGAAGCGAATTCAACTCTTTATTGATATTCAAGAAGTTTACAAGCGATGCTAGGCCGATATTACAAATCGCTCAAGCTCTCTCTCTCTCTCTGAAACATAAAAGGCGTGCCAAGTAGCTTACAACATGGAATGATTTATGGCGATGATCCGATACATCATGTCCTGTATATGGTGCTCCAGCTCCTTGCAACGCTCCAAGGCTCGAGAGATAGCTCCGCGCCTTAGCACGTTCTAGGGAAGCTTCGCACCCGCCAACGTTTCCTGCTTCCTGCAAGCAGACTGTGGGGTTATCAGTACATTGTTATGCACTGGTGGGGAGGCTAGCTCGCCCACAACGCTATCATTACCAAACACGTTCTATTTACTTTTGTGCATCTCTATCATTCATTGTCTTTCTAATCTTGCCTTAGGAATAGTTTCTTGGCATATTTCATAACCTATCTCGTGTTGTCGAATACAAGTGTCACATGGAAATACATGCATGACTTACCCATACTTACCGTCCGTCCTTCCCTGTCCAAGGTAAACCAAGTTAGTCAATAATTTACATGTAAACATTCAATGTTAAGGGCGTGTCCCTGCCTCGGGTCCTAGCGCGTCGTAGGTATGTTTTCTAACTCCCTTGCCGAAGTACTCTCGATTGTTTGGTGTGTCATATTCAAGCTTGTTCAGAAAGTGCTTTGTACGGTTAACTTAGACTACTTTGATTTCAATGCAAGGACTTGCACGTGGATTGCCACCAGCAAAGCCCACTTAATTCTACATGCACCGGTCGCTGGCATCACAAGCCATTTAGGACATATTCTCCTTTGGTAATTTCTTACCTATCACTGTGTGCGGCTGGTTCACATCTGATAGTCTCTTGAAATTACCCCGCACTTACGTCTCCTGGGTGGCCAAGCCCCCCCCCCCAGTTAAGCCCGTAAGCCCTTTTTGATTCCGCCTAGGCCGGCATATCCTCCCTTTGATCATGCCGCAGAATCCCTTTTTTTTACGGTCACAGCATTCGCCACCCCTCGCTCGTGCAGTTTGTCCACGACTATTTTGTATTAACTTGTCTTTTTAACTTAACGGCTGTCTCTGAGCCGTAGGCTAACCCTTAGCCTTTTTACGTTATCGACCAGGTTGGCGTCCGTGCAGCGCGGGTAGCGAGCCCTGTTGCACGTGCCCGTCATACCTGTCGCTAACCATTTCCAACCTTCTTATCTTGTATTCATTCTTTCTTTCACTTGTTCATTCATTCGTTGATTCATTTATTCACTTATTCGTTTACTCTCTCTTTCATACATTACGCAACTCCTTGTGCGGGAGTCGCCTTGGCGACCCATCGGCCCCATAGCCTTTTAATGTTGCTATACTCTACTCGGAACGACTATGTTGATAGTCTTCCGTTTTATTATTGTAAATCATTCATTGTTTCATTGTTGAACGCATACGGGACTTGAACGTAAGCTTGTGCCTTAGCACAAGCGTAGAGCGCGGTGCGAGAGTTCTCATATTTTCTATGTTCTTTTCCATATTCTATACAAGCATACAAGATGGGATTATTCCCTTAGCTAGGTGCGTTGAGTCATTTATTAGCATGCGCGGGGTTATCGCCTAGCGATTCTCGTGATAGTGTCCGCATTGTTATGTGTCTAGGCTAAGCAAAGACGGGTTCATCGGAGCCACCCACCTTAGCGATGTTCGCATCGGCCGAGCGATACTCCGAGCGCGCCTTTGAAAGTCTAAGTCTGGATTCATCTTGACGGGCCAATGTAAGCCTTGCATCGATTCTCCTTTAGGTCGATGCCAACTCTTCGGGTCGACGGCTCGTTCGAGTCGTTGCACTTGCCGTTTGAATCGGCGTTCCGCTAGGGCGGAGCGGGTCATTACACAAACTTTTAGAAAAAACTAGTTTCGAAATTATAGAAATTACAAAAAAGCTTCGATACGACGTGCATCCCGCCAATCCGGGCGACGTGGTTGCGAACCGAAAGCATCGAAAGGTGCGTAACGACTTCGTGGTCGTGTGGGCTTTGACGGAATTCAAATTGGTTGTGTGTGCGCGACGAATTTGATACATATCCGTCAAAATTTACCGTATCGGCCTCTGTGCAAATTTCCCTATTACTTTGTGCACGTTCGTCACATCGAGACGAAACTTGCGCCAACGGGACCGTATCATTTCTCTGGTCCTGTATGTCAAGTTTGGTCCGATTCTGAGACAGTTGATCGGATCGCCGTTTCGCAGGCCCCACGATCCGATTCAACGGACAATTTTGTGCACGGCCTGCCGAAATCCAAAACTGGACATACGGATGGGTTCGTATCATCAAAACAAATCCGTAGAAATGTAGTTTGATGACTTTAGAGACCATTGACTATGGCACGCTTTTCGGTACAAAGCGGGTCCATCGGCGGATACCGTTTTGGCCCGAAATTACCGTTTTGTCCCTGTGTCCAGAATTGGACTTAAGGACAGGCAATTTTAGCTATTTTGACTATTCTGAGAACATTGGTAATGTTTATTTCAGCATCCAAAGATCGTTGTATGAGTTTTGACTATTGTGGCACACCGAGTAGTTTGGATTATCGGTTTCACCAGCAAAGGACCACTGGCGAGTACAGTTTATTGTTTATTTTCAGTATTGATCTTTACTATACATCAGTGTTTAGTCGATAGATATGTGATTTAAGTTTTATGTTAATTTTGTTCCTTGTTGTGTCGGGAGGGTGAAGTACCAACGATGTGTGATCTGACTTTAGACCGTGTAGACCGTGATTATTATTGCTTTAGACCGTGTAGACTGTAATTATTTATAAACCCCTAAATTTCTACTTTTTTTATATAAATTTGGTACTGATTTTTTTTATTTTGTATTGTACGTCGCGCAGTTGTATTTTACGTCACGCGCGAAATTTCGTTTTTCGAAATTGCTCGACGAGTGCGAATATGTGCGAGCGTACATATTTTTAAAAAAAAATATTTTTCTATTTTTATCGTTTCAAAATAATATATGTAATAATTATTTTTTAGATATCGTACCAACATTTTCAAGTTTATAAATTATTTATAAAAAGCCTTTGGTTTATAACAGTTATAATATTCTTAGTGCATACATATATTTCATAAATATTTTTAGTTTATTTTAAATAAATATATATATTTTTTGAGATTTACTAATATTAATAATTTATTATTCAAATAGATATTTAAAAATATGTATCATTTTCGAAATTATTATTATTGGTATTTTTGGAAAATATATTTGAAAATTATTGTGGCCATTTTACATCTCGATTAAATTTTATGGATTTAATTTAAATAGTATAAAGTTAGACTTTATAGATTAAATTGAATTTGAATTTGAATTTAGATTTGATTTCATTGATTTAAATTATCTAATTGGGTTTTAAATATTCCAAGTCCTTATCCAATTGGGAATTTCAACATCCTATAAATAGGCAGGTACTCCTCCATTATTTCTCCATAATTATTCTTCCACAAATTCCACTACAAACGTGTTGTGCATCATGTCGATGTCCAACTCCAATATATTATCTTTGTACATATACATCATCATTTTCGTGTCGACAATTCCGACACCATCTCCAATCCTAGCCTAGCCTAGCCTAGTCCCCGCTCCTATCACAGCACCCCGCCGTCGCCACGAACCCCTCCAACACCCGAACTCCACCACCGAGCCCCAGCCATAGACAACCACTGTCACCACCCTCACCATCAGCGTCCCAGTGAACCCAGCCACCACGAGCGCCATCACCAACTTCCCCACACAACCCCGTCGACCACCTTGGCCGACCGCCACCACCCCAGTACCATACATCACCACCACCACCACCGTCGTCGACGGTCATTACACCCCAACACCACCCTGTCGCCTCCACCGGTGTAGCATCGACCAACCCCTGTCCACCAATAACAACGCCACCCGACTCCAGTAACTCTCCGCCACCGACACAGTGGCCACCACCGACACTCACAAAGAAGAGGAATAAGGAAACACAAAACCCACTTACCACCACCGCCGCCACGACCATCGGTTTCAGCGCCGGAGCCTCTCCATTGCGGATCTGGCGCCGCGACCCTTCGATCCGCCACCGTGACACCCCGTCGTGCCGGAGCTCTCCTCCGCGCGCACGGAAGCCCGTGCCGTGCCGCGCCGCCGTCGGTGGACCCCCGCCTCACCCGCGAATCCGTCCAGTCCTGACCTCCACGCGCGCCGAGCCCAGCCCCGATCTTCCACCTAAGCCTCCCGACCTGACCCGCTCTCCCCCGCTCCTCACTTTCCTCCACCGCGCTCACCTCCCATCGAAACCCTCCACTACTTCAAACCCTCTCCCGCGCTCTCTCCCTCCGTCACCGTGTCGGCCTCCGCAAACGGAGCACCGCCCTACTCCGGCGCCGACGCGCCTCCACCCAGCCCGGTCGCCGCCCCTTGTCCTCTCCACCTGTCCGCCGCCGTCACCCACCTAACACCATCGTTCCCCTCACGAAACCCCTCTCCTCCGCCATGGCCGTTCCTCCGCCTGAGCGCTTCGATCCCGCCGCCGGCGACTTCGACTCCCTAAGCCTCCGCTCTCCTCCGCTTCTTCGATTCCCTGGCTCACACTCTCCGCTCCCTCTCTCTAAATTATTTCCTCTCTCTCCCTCCTTTCTTTCTTTATTGGAAGAAGAACAACAGCAGTGGTTGACTGCAGCATTTAATGGTTTTTTTATTTATGTTCTGTTGCTTTTGTGTTGGTTAGTTTTTATTTGTTTTATTTGTTTTCTTTTTTTCTCTTTTTCTACTTCTTTTAGTAATTATTGTTATTATTATTACTATTATTTGCTTTCCTATTCTTTAAAAATATTAGTAAGTTATATGTATAGTATTTGTACATGTAGGTATACATAGTATAATACCAGGGTTTCCATTTATTAATATATTATTGGTATTGGCAATGTTTTTGTGTTACTATTTAGTATTATATCACAAGTATTGGTGTTGCTATTATTTTTATTTAGTATTATTATTATTTACTTTGGAAATTACTTATTAGTATTTTATAAATAGTATTAGGGCTTGGCCTGTATGTACTTCATACTAGATTTCGAATATTTTATGGTATTTCTAAATAAGCCCCTTGACTTAAAAAGTATTATCGTAATATTTTCTAAAATTATAGTTTGACCAAAAATTAAAGGTTTAATCCTAAAATATTTTTCTATGTTTCAAAATGATTATTTAAAGATATTTTGATTGGTAAAATCATAGTTCCCAACTATCATAATTATTCTCTAAAAAAGTTATTAAATATTTTGACTAAGTGGAGTTTTTGTGTATATATTTTCCAGGATATTATAACTATTTATCTATACCAAATCTTTCCGATTATCTAATCGTATCCATGACCAATCATTTGTTCCCTATTTTCTCGCAAAATTCGAACTTTCCTACCGACCCTAGCTAACTTGATCATTCTGGACTCAATGGAACTGTCCGTGCCACCACCCAAGGACACCTTGCATAGTTGTTGCACGACGTTGTAGTTCGTGCCACATTCATCATCGCGGCACACCAGGCGTCCTACCAGGCAAGACACCTGGCCATTTGCAGTTTATTTATTTTAGCTCATATTTGATGCATTATTATTTTCTTTATGCAAAATAAACTGTGATACATGGCATAATCTGTTAGAACTTACTGTTCATTTATATTTCCTGCTATGTATTATTTTTATTACATATTAACCCTAGATTTAAGGGACCACCTTGTGTGTTGCATTCATTGGCCTTGATACGTTGTAACACGAAGTTGTGTGTCGCATATAGAACACGGACATGCGTGAGGGCTGGCCGCCGATGCGTATAAGCCGTGCGATAGGAATAACCGCTAATAGAATTGCATGCTATTTTGACTTAGCGATTATAGAGGTTTATGTTATGGATACGACATGGTAGGCATTGGGCGGGGAGGACAATTCCTTAGCGTATGGGCTTCGATGCACTTTCCTTTTGTAACGCGTGAGCTCCGAAGACGCGGGTCAGATTACCCATGATTACTGACGGCCACTGGCATTCTGTGGAACGCTATGCTCTTATTGATTGGGTCTCTGGTGCCCCAAGGGGGGACCATGCCGATCTATTTAGCCAGGGCCCATGCGTAGGAATGATTGTTCTTAACAACATTTCACTTAGAACGGTTAAGGCACCTTTATCCATTAGGTACGAGTACTTTTGGTTTTGGGTACTTGTATCTGACGTGGCTTGGAACAATAACTTGTCGCGGATTAGTTCGTCACATCTTGTCCTTGTTTGGTTGTAAGTTTGACTTACTACTTCGATGAGAAGGTATTGAACCTTGTTGGGGTTCGGATACCATATTGGATTCATAGCATAAAAAGATACGTCACCGTTAATTAGTTTACCATCTCCTATCCTTGTTTGGTTGGGGGGATGGTACGCTCGTTCAATAGGTGTGTATTGGACCATGTATAATTCAATTGACTTATTTATTTGAGTAATATTTATTCAGTTTATATTGCATGATTATGTGTCTTGTTACGTCCCTCTGAGGACCTGGTTATCTCGCCAGGTGTGTGCTATTGTCTTTCGTAGGTGCTCTAGCTCTAGCCGTAATCATCTCTATTCTTCGAGGATGATTGTGCTTGGATCGTCTTCGCTTCGCTCACCAAATTTATTTCTTTTCTCATGTATTTTTCCTTACTTGTTGGTAGTGGATTTGTCTCCGCCCAATATATGTATCAAGACAATTTATTATCATTATATGATATCTTTTATTCATTTATTTTGTGTGGATGAGATTAGTTATGGTTCTACTGCATTTTACAGCTTACGTATATTTATTATACAGCTGCATGTCTACGTTCCTAGTCCTACGTATTTTAGGATTGGGGTATTACATTTTTGTGGTGGCCCATGCAGGTCAAGATAAATTGTTTGGTTACTTTACCGTACCAAGCAAGCCTGCGAATAGGATTAGAAGCCTAGGATCTCATCCACATACTTGACCGCTTTCCTCGATTTCATATTCGAACTACCGTTTGACTCATCGATTGCATCTTACTTGATTCCTTCTATCATAATTCTTATCTTCCCTTCGTGCTTGCTAGAGGTTAGACAGGTGACCCCTACTAGTTAGACATGTTTCTTGTGTCCCAAAACGCCATTAGTTAATTCTTTAAGTTGGGTATAATACCCCACGACCTAACATGCCCTTGACCATTAAGGGAATACAAATAGTATTATCTAGACCATAGAGACTAGAGGAAGTTAACCCATTTGGTCAACCAAGCCTTGGTCAATAAAACCATTGAACGATGGTATAGGAGTAAACAAGACTTAGATCCTTATGACTCTTAGACTATTCATTTTGTTTTTAGTTCATCTACCCTCGTGCCTATGTTTACTATCCAAACTAATGATGCTAATATATAGCCTAGTATTTGCAGCTAATCCTTATCGAGCTTGATCAAGACATATGCTATAGAGTGGCCACTCACTAACATATTGTCTAATCAGAACCGGTGCATGATGGTCTGATCAACCAAGTGCACTTTGGTTCGCTTTTTTCTATCGTTCTACGTAGATGGGGACATAGCTAAACTTGTCCTCTAGAATCCCATCCACGACTGCCTTGACAATTCTTTTGAATTATTCGGTCGCCTTTGTACTACATATTCGTATTCGATAACGCCTCCTTCGAACTCTATATTGCTTTCGCCTTCACCTATTTTAGAAGGACGGAGGCGTGGTACTAGAAATTTCTCTAGATACCCTATCACCTATGACCCTCAACCCACTCTCAAATCATACCTTTTAGGTATTTAATCCATTCTCTCTAACCCTTATTGCATATTCTAACTTTAACCCCCACTATTTTCGTTCTTGCGTTAACCCATGATTATTCTCGCCGTTATGAAATCGAGACTCTTAATACATCTTTCGTTGAGCGTTGTGAATTGAATTGTCTTCTCACCCCCCTACTAATTCTTAATTCGAGGACGAAATTCTTTTAAGTTGGGTAGGATGTAAAACCCCTAAATTTCTACTTATTTTTTATATAAATTTGGTACTGATTTTTTTTATTTTGTATTGTACGTCGTTGTGCAGTTTTTACGTCACGCGCGAAATTTCGTTTTTCGAAATTGCTCGACGAGTGCGAATATATGCGAGCGTGCATATTTTTTTTAAAATTTTTTTCTATTTTTATCGTTTCAAAATAATATATGTAAATTATTTTTAGCTATCATACCAACATTTTCAAGTTTTAATTTATTTATAAAAAGCCTTTGGTTTATAACAGTTATATATTCTTAGTGCATAC
This sequence comes from Iris pallida, assembly GCA_029216955.1. NCBI lineage: Eukaryota > Viridiplantae > Streptophyta > Magnoliopsida > Asparagales > Iridaceae > Iris > Iris pallida. The sequence continues at coordinate 6,624,653 of JANAVB010012000.1, read as the reverse complement.
ATATTACATAAATATTTTTAGTTTATTTTAAATAAAATGTATTTTTGAGATTTATTAATATTAATAATTATTATTCAAATAGATATTAAAAATATGTATCATTTTCGAAATTATTATTATTGGTATTTTTGGAAAATATATTGAAAATTATTGTGGCCATTTTAAATCTCGATTAAATTTTATGGATTTAATTCAAATAGTATAAAGGTAGACTTTATATATTAAATTGAATTTGAATTTGAATTTGAATTTGAATTTGAATTTGAATTTAGATTTGATTTCATTGATTTAAATTATCTAATTGGGTTTTAAATATTCGTAGTCCTAATCCAATTGGGAATTTCCACATCCTATAAATAGGCAGGTACTCCTCCATTATTTCTCCACAATTATTATTCCACAAATTCTACTACAAACGTGCTGTGCATCGTGTCGGTGTCCAACTCCAATATATTATCTTTGTACATACATCATCATTTTCGTGTCGACAATCCCGACACCATCTCCAATCCTAGCCTAGCCTAGCCTAGTCCCCACTCCTATCACAGCACCCGCCGTCGCCACGAACCCCCAACACACCCGAACTCCACCACCGAGCCCCAGCCATAGACAACCACTGCCACCACCCTCTCCATCAGCGTCCCAGTGAACCCAGCCACCACGAGCGCTATCACCAACTTCTCCACACAACCCCGTCGACCACCTTGGCCGACCGCCACCACCCCAGTACCATACATCACCACCACCACCTCAGTCGTCGACGGCCATTACACCCCAACACCACCCTGTCGCCTCCACCGGTGTAGCATCGACCAACCCCTGTCCACCAATAATAACGCCACCCGACTCCAGTAACTCTCCGCCACCGACACAGTGGCCACCATCGACACTCACAAAGAAGTGGAATAAGGAAACCCAAAACCCACTTAACACCACCGCCGTCGCGACCATATCGGTTTCAGCGCCGGAGCCTCTTCATTGCGGATCTGGCGCCGCGACCCTTCGATCTGCCACCGTGACACTCCGTCGTGCCGAAGCTCTCCTCTACGCGCACGAAAAGCCCGCGCCGTGCCGCGCCGACGCCGGTGGACTCCCGTCTCACCCGCAAATTCGTCCAGCCCTGACCTCCACGCGCGCCGAGCCCAGCCCCGACCTTCCACCTGAGCCTCCCGACCTGACCCGCTATCCCCCGCTCCTCACTTTTCTCCGCCGCGCTCACCGCCCGCCGAAACCCTCTACCGCTTCAAACCCTCTCCCGCGCTCTCTCCTCCGTCACCGTCGGCCTCCGCGAACGGAGCACTGCCCTACTCCGGCGCCGACGCGCCTCAACCCAGCACGGTCGTCGCCCCCTCCTCTCCACCCGTCCCCTACCGTCACCCACCTAACGCCGTCGTTCCCCTCTCGAAACCCCTCTCCTCCGCCATGGCCGTTCCTCCGCCTGAGCGCTTCGATCCCGCCGCCGGCGACTTCGACTCCCCAAGCCTCCGCTCCTCCGCTTCTTCGATTCCCTGGCTCACGATCTCCGCTCCCTCTCTCTAAATTCTTTCCTCTCTCCCTTATTTCTTTCTTTATTCGAAGAAGAACAGCAGCAGTGGTTGACTGCTGCATTTAATGATTTTTTTTATTTTGTGTTCTGTTGCTTTTGTGTTGGTTAGTTTTTATTTGTTTTATTTGTTTTCTTTTTTTTCTCTTTTTCTACTTCTTTTAGTAATTATTGTTATTATTATACTATTATTTGCTTTCCTATTCTTTAAAAATATCAGTAAGTTATATGTATAGTATTTGTACATGTAGGTGTACATAGTATAATACCAGGGTTTCCATTTATTAATATTATTGGTATTGGCAATATTTTTGTGTTACTATTTAGTATTATATCACAAGTATTGGTGTTGCTATTATTTTTATTTAGTATTATTATTATTTACTTTGGAAATTATTTATTAGTATTTTATAAATAGTATTATGGCTTGGCCTGTATGTACTTCATACTAGATTTCGAATATTTTATGGTATTTCTAAATAATCCCCTTGACCTAAAAAGTATTATCGTAATATTTTCTAAAATTATAGTTTGACCAAAATTAAAGGTTTAATCCTAAAATATTTTTCTATGTTTCAAAATGATATTTAAAGATATTTGATTGGTAAAATCATAGTTCCCAACTATCATAATTATTCTCTAAAAAAGTTATTAAATATTTTGACTAGGTGGAGTTTTTGTGTATATATTTTCTAGGATTATTATAACTATTTATCTAAAAAATTTCCGATTATCTAATCGTATCCAGACCAATCATTCGTTCCCTATTTTCTCGCAAAAATTCGAACTTTCCTACCGACCCTAGCTAACTTGATCATTCTGGACTCAATGGAACTGTCCGTGCCACCACCCGAGGACACCTTGCATAGTTGTTGCACCGACGTCACAGTTCGTGCCACATTCATCATCGCGACACACCAGGCGTCCAACCAGGCAAGACATTGCCATTTGCTGTTTATTTTTTAGCTCATATTTGATGCATATTTATTTTCTTTATGCAAAATAAACTGTGATACATGGCATAACCTGTTAGAACTTACTGTTTATATTTCCTGCTATTTATTATTTTTCTTACACATTAACCCTAGATTTAAGGGACCACCTTGTGTGTTGCATTCATTGGCCTTGACACGTTGTAACACGAAGTTGTGTGTCGCATGTAGAATACGGTCATGCGTGACTGGCTGGCCACCGGTGCATATAAGTCGTGCGATAGGAATAACCGCTAATAGAATTGCATGCTATTTTGACTTAGTAGTTATAGAGGTTTATGTTGTGGATACAACATGGTAGGCATTGGGCGGGAAGGACAATTCCTTAGCGTATGGGCTTTGATGCACTTTCCCTTTTGTAACCCGTGAGCTCCGTCGGAGATGCGGGTCAGATTACCCATGATTACTGACGGCCACTGGCTTTCTGCGAACGCTATGCTCTTATTAATTGGGTCTCTTGTGCCCCAATGGGGGACCATGCCGATCCTATTTAGCCAGGGCCCATGCGTAGGAAGGATTGTTCTTAACAATATTCACTTAGAACAGTTAAGGCACCTTTATCCGTTAGGTAAGAGTACTTTTGGTTTTGGGTACTTGTATCTGACCGTGGCTTGGAACAATAACTTGTCGCGGATTAGTTCGTCACATTGTCCTTGTTTGGTTATAGGTGTGACTTACTACTTCGATGAGAAGGTATTGAACCTTGTTGGGGTCCGGATACCATATTGGATTCATAGCATGAAAAGATACGTCACCGTGAATTAGTTTACCATCTCATATCCTTGTTTGGTTGGGGGGATGGTATGCTCGTTCAATAGGTGTGTATTGGACCATGTTATAATTCAATTGACTTATTTATTTGAGCAATATTTATTCAGTTTATATGGCATGATATTATGCGTCTTGTTACGTCCCTCTGAGGACCTGGTTATTTCGCCAGGTGTGTGCTATTGTCTTTTGCAGGTGCTCTAGGTCTAGCCGTGATCATCTCTATTTCTTCGAGGATGATTGTGCTTGGATCGTCTTCGCTTCGCTCGCCAAATTTATTTCTTTTCTCATGTATTTTTCCTTTACTTGTTGTAGTGGATTTGTCTCCGCCCAACATATTGTATCAAGACAATTCATTATCGTTATATGATATCTTTTATTCATTTATTTTGTGAGGATGAGATTTGTTATGGTTCTACTGTATTTTACAGCTTACGTATATTTATTATACAGCTGGCATGTCTACGTCCTAGTCCTACGTATTTTGGGATTAGGGCGTTACATTATTATTGCTTTAGACCGTATAGACCGTGATTATTATTACTTTATACAGTGTAGACAGTATTTTATTATGCTTTATACAATGTAGACCGTGTAACTTTAGACCGTATAGATCGTTTTATTATATTATTTCTTGTAGACCGTATAACTTTAGACTGTGTAGACCGTGTCGCATAATTGTCCCGAGACCGATCACATGTCAAAGGTACTTCAGTCGGTCAGTTGGTGAGTATTCTATTGTATTTTATTTTCTGTTCTTGGTATTCAGTTTATTATGTCTTTCTTCATTTTCTTTTTTTATAAATCATATGTCTAAAGGCTAACCTCTGTTATATAGTCATTTTTATATATTGGAACTGCATTCAGTGAATTGTACTCGTTCCATTTCTGACTGGAAACTAATATTTTTCAGGTTAGCCGTGGATTCACTTAGCATGGGGAATTACGGGTGTACTTGCAGACAAAAGCCTAGAGACTAGCTAGATAGTTGAGTTGTAGTCATTCTAATATTGTACGAGTTTTATTTTTCTGCAAATATAAAACTTGTGAATATGTAAATTGAATTAATTTTGTGAATGAGCATTATTTGTGATTTTGAGCATCTTGGCCGTGACAGCGTTCTACCGCCGACTCTGCGGCGTAGGCTGGCTTGGACACGTCTCGTATCCGGAAAAAAAGGGTGCAGGTCGTGACAAGTTTTTCTGGGGCCCATGCAGGTCAGTTTTTGCAAATCATGCGAACTTGTGATAGTACTTAAGTTAGTCGTACTATTGCGAGCCTGCGACTTGGAAATGCTCATTCACGAATTAGGAATTAATTTAATTTAAGAGAATGAATAGGACTATGAGTCCCTTATACAAATTTACCGATGGGTAGTCTAGGCCATGCAAGTTAGATGAGGAGTTATTAATTTTGATAGTTTGTCAGATCCCCATAGGTACATTATTACCTCTTGATATGATATGATCCAATGTGGATAGATTATTCACTTGGCGAGACAAGGCATCCTAGGATTAATGATATAAAATTGATAAATTGTGTAATTCCTTCTCTTTGCCTCTTTAGATATCATCCTCATGCCTTAGCTCAAATTTCCTATTTAGTTTCTATTTTGCCCTAAGAATTAATATTTTATATAATTTTTGATTAGGTTATCCATATACGGACCTCGAGTTAGTTTCGATTAAAAGTTTTTCTCCATGGTTTGAATACACATGGAATAGTTAGAATGTTGGTATTTTTGTCTTCAGTTATTTTCCTCCATGTTCACCTTTTATCTTAAGGATTGTGACTGATAGTACTTACGCTTTATCTTATAGTCAACTTGTTCGAATCTCTGGAGGCTCATAAATTTTTACAGATATAGTTAAAGGAATGTTAGCTAACTCATAATGGCAGGACAGCAACGTACTGTCGCCATTTATTTAAATTATGGAGACTGGATTCACTGCAGCCAGCAGCGCACTGGCGAGGCACGACCCCTAGAGTTGAAATTAGATTAGAAAAATATCGGTTACAGAATATTGCTAAAACTATGGCTTGTGGTCCTCTTTGATCGTAGTTACCCTGGAGTCGAGATAAGGTAGAGTATCTGATAGCATATCACACTTGAATCACGGAACCAAGAGTTTACCACCGCCCGGGTATACGGACGAGGCATAATTCTCGATGAAATGTCTTCAGACATGATTACCAGTTAGGATACTATAGAGGATAGGAAAATGCCATGTATGTCCCCTAGGATCCAAAACCAATACTAGTGAAAGTTCAGTTAGTTGGGTAGCGTATCTCCCGACCACATTCTGTGGTCCTTGTGATCTGTTGACGAGGTATTTTGACTGACGCTAATAGGTTTACCTAGAATATAGAATTTGGAGGTCCATAACCCATTAGTCGACCAAGGTCTTATAGATAAGAAGTTAGTAGAAAGACTGTATAAGCAAGGACACCGGATAAGGTTTTGATTTTCACAAACTCGAACTACTTGTGCCTTCTTCAAAATCTCGCATACTTGTATTTTTGACTATTTTGACCAATGTTGCTATTACAGCCTAGTTTTGCAAGCTCACTCTGTTTTCGAGCTTGATTCAAGACATATGTTTAGTAGGGACACCTACTAACATATTGTCTAATCAGAATCAATGTATTACGGTCTGATCAACCGTAGTGCACTCGATTCGCTCTCTCTTTGATTATTCCACATGGATTGAGATATCTAGGTATCTAGAATCTCATCCGCGACTGCATTGACCATTCCTCTTGAATTATACGTTCGCCTTTGAATCACGCAATTGTATTCAGTGACATCTCCCTTGAACTCTTATTATTTTTTTCTTTCACTGAATTGGAAAGACGAAAGCTCGTAATTGGTAGATAGATACAGAGTATCCCCATGGCTATACTAGTTGTATACACAAGTGTAACTACCATCGGCCAGCCATGAGATTGAGTTACTCGTTCTCCTCTCGACCCCCAAACTATTGGGTCCTTCTAGCCATTTGAATTTGAGAATGATTATGGTTTTACCCTTAGTCAAGATGCCAACCTAGGAGACTACCTATTCTCAAGAAACCAATTTGTTGTGAGTCTCTAATTTATTGCTTGAAGCTTGCTTTTACTAGCAACCTTAAGCCCATACCCCTAGAACTCTTGTGACGATAGTCTGACAGCCTGACACAAATGGAAATCTATGACTCAGTTGTTAGAAATCTTTTTGTAGGATGTGCCTTAGAGTTGGTTACCCCGTCGAAAACTCTCGTATATTATGGACGAGTAGGCCATTCTATTTATCGACCATGTGTCGTTGTACATACTCATTTTCCAATTATTGAGGAACGATCCTAGACTTGACTTATATCTACCGTATTCCGTTACGCCGTGCCTTAATCTTTATTAACAAGAGTCGAGGTAAACACCCGGACTTTGGAATTCTTCTAACCTCATTATTACTAAAACCATGGCCTAGTTTCTAAGGTAAGTAGACTGTAAGCCTTCTAAAATTTTGTGGTATACGAGAATTATCGATTGATTAGAATAATTTTATTAGGATGATAATTAGTGCCCCAGGGACCCCCACTTTCCATTTAGACCATTTTTGTCCCGACCGTGTCATTAATATTCGGAGCATGAGACCAGCTATTACCTTCCAACAAATTTCATATGCAAGATCTAGACGAGTCCACCTTCACCTAGGTATATCATGTTCCACTCAAACACGCCCCCTTGTACTCTATTTTTATGTTACAATCTTCAGGTAAAAAGGACTAGCTATAACCCTTACCATAATACCCGTATATTTCCCGACTACAATTAGAGACTCGACTCGACTCGAATCTTTCGACCCAATATATGGTTGTGATCGACTCGAAGTCCACTACACATATGCCACTAGTGTGCCATGCAATTGTGTCTTCTTGTGCTACTTAAACACAAAAGTTATGGAAGACGCACCTTCAAGGCTTGCAGAACCTATTTAACCAATCCGACTGCCCAACTAGCTCAACCACTTGGGAGGAATCCTATGCTAGGTTACCCTAGCCTAGTAGAAATAGTTTTATCATTGGGACCTTGTTCAATCAATATAGATTGAAATCTGAGGTTCGTCCAACCAACGATTGATGTCCAATCAGGAACCCATTAAGACCCATTAAAAACCCATCCATTCATACCACCATTTTTAGAATATAAAACCGAACTATTTGAGATAGGTCCCTATACTGATTATGTAGCCCCATCTCTTAGATGTGATGTCATTCGTAACCCTTATTTCAAACCCTTATTTCTATCTACCTGCGAATCGCAGTACGACCTTGTATTGCATTTATATCCCTTGCTCGTATGATTAGATAACAACAGAAAAGATCACAATCTTGATTTCTCAAATTCTGTTCTATTATGGAACCTGTTTAGAATTTCGGGAACGAAACTTCTGTATTGCACGGATTGCAAGCCCCTTTAGGAAACGAAGGGTTCTCGATTTAGCAAGTGACTGGACTAGAGTAGCCCAATCTAGCAAATAATTCAATGGTTTATAAACCTTCCTTCTGTCTGCATCATTGGATACTCTCCACCGCTCGGGGAACTTCATATTGCCCCCGATCATTCTTCCTTATCATCCTGTCCTTCCTATTGCAGAGCGACGAATGGTCATGCTTATTAGAATTTACCAATATTTCTTAGCTACTTGTGTAAATTGTTGTTGGTTAAATTTTGGGGTTGCTTGATAAATAGGAGAGGATTACAGATGCCCATACAGTAGATATATATATATAATATATATATATATATATATATATATATATATATATTATATATATATAATATATATATATTGGTAGCAATTTTTAGCAATTAGTTGGATGATTATAAGTTTTAGTGATATAGCTTTGAGGGAGTAGTGTGACCAAAGGTGGGTAGAAGTCCTCGAGATTTTTGTAGTTGCCAAAATGGCCATGAGAAGGATATAAACTATTTTTGAGGAATTAAATTTAAGGAGATTAGGTAATAGTAGATCTCTTTTTTTGAATTTAAGGAATAGTTTATGAATTAGAATTTCGAGGACAAAATTATTTTAAGGTGGATAGATTTGTAACCCCTCTTCCCAGAATTTTGATAATATATTTTTATTTATTTATTTGAATTAAATGGTGATTTTTAGATTTTTTATAAATAAATACTTAGTAATTATACGTAGATGGCTTAACCATGGTGGAGTTTTGAGTACAAGGTGACTAGAATTCATGGCACGGATAGTACAATGGCATGCTTAGACTAGTGTGTTAGCCCTTGCAGGGAAGACTCAGCCATAGTGATGTCCTAACTAGAAAAACATCAGGCCAAGTTGCGACTTAACCCTTACCGAAGATTATTTTTATTAATTATATATGAGTTTAGGGAAACTGGTTATACCATTTAGTCCGAACTGAGCCCAAACCCATGTAGTCATGTGGCACGTCCAATGACATTCGTGTCGATGTAAATTGGTATGAGTGTGTTGTATTTCGTTTTAATGATTTAATGAATATTTTCTAAGTATTCATAATTAAATATTATAATTATAATTATTAATTGTATTCAGTGACAATTGTATAATAGTCCTTGTATATTTTAGGATTATTAGATTGTACGTAATGGTATATACACCTTATGATTTATTGAATTTTGTTATTATTATATTATTAGTATTATTATTATTATCATTATTATTAAGGTTATTATTTATATAAAATTTTACCATATTGGCTATATGTATTTCGTTATCAATAAATTATTATTATATATATATATTCATATTTATAAAATAGGCCGTAATCTAAGAATAGATAATATCGGGATTTTTAATTAGATTTTTATGGATAATTATGCTAGTATTCTATGAATATATATATTATATATATAGATATATATATATATATATTATATATATATATATATCTATATATATATATGAAATATATATATATATAATATATATATATATATTATATATGTATATTGATAGAAAAATCTACAAATATTGTATATATGAATAGAAAAAAAAAGAAAATCATACTGGACCATAGCAGCTGCTACAGTGGATCGAACCCATCCAGCTCGCCGAAGCAACAGACTAAGTCGGCCCAAACCATCCCCAAAACATCCCCATAACCGAACCCACAGCCGCTCAGCCTTGACCCCACCCTCCCCTGCATACGCGTATGCGTATATAAAGGGAACATCGAGAGGATGAGAAGTCATAACCCTAAACTCCCGTGGATGACCCACGCCACCCTTCTTCCCCGGGCGACCCCCCTAGACGGCGTCGCCGCCTCCATGACCACCGGACGGCGAGGCCGTCGCCACAGCGTAAAACAATAGCAGCAGCAGCAGGGCGAGGAGTATTTTCAACGTACGATATCTCACGGTCGTTTGATCGTTTCCCGTCCCGTAAACTCTGGTACGATCCCAATATAACCATCTTAATTCCTTTCAATCAGTTTAAATTCAAGTGACCCAAAACTTGAGAGAAATCGAGTTGAAAATCGTCAAAAATCTATTTGAAAACAGAACCGTATTTGGTTCGAACACCAATTTTGGAAGGCAAAATTTTGTCGATTCCTCGCTGTATTAAAAATCTGTTTGAACAGGCTTGATAACAACACTACAAGATGGAAACCCAACTCATAGTTTTATTTTTCATGGGTTAATTTGTGATTTATTCAGTTTCAAACTTTTAGAAAAACTAGTTTCGAAACTATAAAAATTACTAAAACCTTCGATACGACGTGCGTCCCGCCAATCCGGGCGACGTGGTCGCGAACCGAAAGCATCGAAAGGTGCGTAACGGCTTTGTGGTCGTGTGAGCTTTGACGGAATTCAAATTGGTTGCGTGTGCGCGACGAATTTCATGCGTATCCGTCGAAATTTACCGTATCGACCTCTGTACAAATTTCCCAATTACTTTATGCACGTTCGTCAGATCGAGTGAAACTTACGCCAACAGGACCATATCATTTTTTTGGTCCTGTATGCCAGTTTGGTCCGATTCTGAGACAGTTGATCGGATCTCTCCGTTTCGCGGGCCCCACGATCCGATTCAACGGGCAATTTTGTGCACGGCCTGCCCGAATCCAAAACTGGACATACGGTTGGGTTCATATCATCAAAACAAATTGTAGACATGTAGTTTTGATGACTTTGGAGATTATTGACTCTGGCACGCTTTTCGGTGCAAAGCGGGTCCAACGGCGGACACCGTTTTGGCCCGAAATTATCGTTTTGTTCCTGTGTCCAGAATTGGACTTAGGACAAGCAATGCTAGCTATTTTGACTATTTTGAGAATATGGTAATGTTTATTTTAGCATCCGGAGATCGTTGTACGAGTTTTGACTATTGTGGCACACCGAGTAGTTTGGATTATCGGTTTCACCAGCAAAGGACCACAGGCGTACATTTATTGTTTGTTTTCAGTATTGATTTGTACTATACATCAGTGTTTAGTCAATAGATATGTGATTTCAGTTTTATGTTAATTTTGTTCCTTATTGTGTCGAGAGGGTGAAGTACCAACGATGTATGTTCTGACTTTAGACCGTGTAGACCGTGATTATTTTGTTTTAGACCGTGATTATTATTGCTTTAGACCATATAAACCGTGATTATTATTGCTTTATACAGTGTAGACAGTATTTCATTATTGCTTTATACAATATAGACCGTGTAACTTTAGACCGTGTAGACTGTGTTTATTATTGCATTTATTTCTTGTAGACCGTGTAACTTTAGACCGTATAGACTGTGTCGCATAATTGTCCCGAGACCGATCACATATCAAAGGTACTTCAGTCGGTCAGTTGTGAGTATTTATTGTATTTCATTTCTGTTCTTGGTATTCAGTTTTATTCTGTCTTTCTTCATTTTTTTTTTATAAATCATATGTCTAAAGGCTAACTCTGTTATATTCATTTTTATATATTGGAACTGCATTCAGTGAATTGTACTCGTTCCATTCCTGACTGGAAACCAATATTTTCAGTTAGCCGTGGATTCACTTAGCATGGGGAATTGCGGGTGTACTTGCAGACAAAAGCCTAGAGACTAGCTAGATAGTTGAGTTGTAGTCATTCCAATATTGTACGAGTTTATATTTTCTGCAAATGTAAAACTTGTGAATATTGTAAATTGAATTAATTTTGTGAATGAGCATTATTTGTGATTTGAGCATCTTGGCCGTGACAGCGTTCTACCGCCGACTCTGCGGCATAGGCTGGCTTGGACACGTCTCGTATCCGAAAAAAAAGGATGCAGGTCATGACACCATCGTAGCAATATAGCTTTGAGATTGTTAAGGCCGGGGCACAATTTTTCGATGAAAAACAAAGAATATGAAACAATTTTTAGAACAATATTCCAACGCAACACTTCTAGGAAGGTTGCGCAAGTTAACGAAGATCTAAGAAGATCTCGTTATGATATTACGAGAATCTAAAAAGATTTTGTAATCCACATAGCGAAGAAGATGACAGACGAAAGATGAAAGATGGCCTGCTGGAGTGAATGATCACCGTTGCTCAAAGTTATATTCGTCCCACACGAATAGCTTCTAGAACCAGCAAGTTCGTCGGAGAACTTTGGAACACTTCTGCTCTTCTGACTCCTCGGATCGTACACGGACTCCCGTGCAAAAGCAATGCTGGTGTAAAGCTTCTCTTCTCTCTGACAAGCTCTGTTCACTTGTGTTAAGAACATTTGTAAACTTTTTGTAACTCTCTGAATATTTTTTGTATTGTTGCCTGTAGAGAGAAGAGACCTTATATAGGCCCGAGTAGCAACTGTCCGGTTAGCACAACATTCGGGACGTGGTAATAACTACTCCGAACGTGCAGTAACCGTCCAGATCATGCACATGCACGATCTGAAGCAAGTGGCGCCACTCGCGCACCCCGCACGCCTTGCACACTGCGCGCAGCACGCGCACTGAACCACTTGCGCCTCCTGCGCCACCTGCGCACCCTGCGCCAGCCGCGCATCTGGTTGCGCCACTAGGCGCGCACCTGGCCCGCACAAACTGGGCCGTGCAACCTGGCAGCCTCATGAGCCCGAGTCCGAGTCCGAGTCTGAGTCAGGGCTTAGCTCCCATGAAAATAAATTTTTCATGAGCAAAAAGCATTAATGCTTTTAATTGTTGATTTAGCCTTTTTTCCATTAGAAAAATAATCCCACATGGCACACCCATGTGCACCTCCACACCACTTGTGCATCTTTAAACTAGCATAACTAATATATAGAGATACACTTCTTTGGCCTATCCGATGTGGGACTAAAGTTTCTAATGAAAATGCCAAAAACCCCAACAATTTACAAGGTCCGAGGTAACATATTTCCAAGTTCCAAGATTACAAGTTCACGTTTGAATTCCAAACAAGCAAGTTCAAGAATCCTAGTTCCATTTTCTTTATATCTATCTAGTTCTTTTATCGACTATAATTGTGTCTGAGTATATTGTGCGGTTCGTAGTAGTATAGTTGACATAGAAGAGTTTGGGATACATCTTTGTCCACATGCACTACTAATACTAATACATTGTCATCATTTTCATTTCGAGCTTGTTATCTAACTTTAAGTACCTCTCGTCCAAGAATCTTAGTTATCATTGCACATGCAAATCATCCCAATATTATCTCGTCTCATCGCGTATAATTTTGACAGCCTTAAAAGTTTTTAGTCGAATACCTCTAAACCCTAAAAGCAAATACTAGAGGTATGCTTTTCAAGATATATTTTATGTTATTTTATTTTATTCATATTTTTATTTATTTTTATATAACCTACAGATTATTGTTACCTCAACCAAAACAGATCCAAGTTTTTTTTTTGGACCAAACAAATGTGTATTATTGACATTTGGCCCCACCAAACTATTCCTTCGATAGGCCTCTCTCTTTTGATGCCTTTACTTGTAAGTTGATAGGAGAGCTACATTTCCTCCCCCAATCAATGATAAGGAGACATGTACATGAGAGCAACATAAGCTATGTTGCTTTTGTTGTGATGAGGAAATGGTCCCTCTCTCTTGTTCACGACTCCTCAGGCTTGCTACAGAAAAGTGGACACACCAAACATGTCCATCCTAGTATTAAGGAGGGATGAAACCCCCCATGGGTCCATGGGTGCATGATTGACAAACACTCCATCCTACAATGACCACAAGCGCCAAGGAGGAAAGGAACCTAAATAGGAAGGACCATCCCCTTGGCCCTTGCTCTGACACCCCAACATCACAGGTGTGGTCCTCTCCCACCCCACCCATCATAGCTTTGTGTTCTCAAGTCATCAAAGTTTTTCTGGAGTCCACATAAATTCATCCATACTTTCCATTTTATCTTAATTAGGCTTTGCCAATGAGTGGTTTCTCTTTGGTAAACATGATACCACCCCCAAACATTGTCACATATATATAACATGTAAACATAGTATCTATTTACATACGCTTGAATGACCCCTTCTAATAATAAGAATGTACATAACCCTATTCCGGTCTGGTCCGGTATGGAATGAACTTATAATCATGGAATCGACTCGATTCCATGATTATAAGTTCATAACCCTGTCCATCCCCATTTTGGACGGAACAGATCCACTAATTCTTTTATTCCAGTTATTAAGAGGGATCTTGAACTATATATATATATATATATATATTTTTTTTTGAACTATATATATATATATATATATATATATATATATATATATATATATATATATATATATATATATAGGAAGCGGATCAAAAGCCTCCCTTAGAAAACTCCCTAAAAACTCTCTCACTCTCAGCCGTCCATTTAATGTTAATATTAATGTTAATATTAATGTCAATGTTAATGTTAAATACTAAAATTAACATTAATATTAACATTAATATAAAAATAAAAATAAAAATTAATATTAACATTAACATTAATATTAACATTAATATTAACATTAATATTAATATTAACATTAAATGGACGGCTGAGAGTGAGGGAGTTTTTAAGGGATTTTCAAAGGGGGACTTTTGATCCGCTCCCATATATGAGTCCGGATCGGGAGCCCCCCAGCAGGAGCTCCCCAAAAAATCCCCTCCTAGTTTACCGTTGGTTCGAGGATGCATGCCCGTGGGCCCCACGCAGCCCGCTCGATCCAACGGTGCACTAGGGAGGGGGGCTCCCGCTGGGGGGCTTTGGATTTTATATATATATATATATATATATATATATATATATATATATATATATATATATATATATATATATATATTTTCTTTTTCTTTTTCTTTTATATATATATATATATATATATATATATATATATATATATATATGGAAGCGGATCAAAAGTTTCCCTTAGAAAAGCCCCTAAAGAACTCCCTCACCCTCAGCCGTCCATTTAATGTTAATATTAATGTTAATATTAATGTTAATGCTAATATTAATGTTAATATTAATGTTAATATTAACATTAAATACTAAAATTAACATTAAACTTAACATTAAAATTAATATTAACATTAACATTAACATTAACATTAACATTAACATTAACATTAACATTAACATTAACATTAATATAAAAATAAAAATAAATATTAATATTAACATTAACATTAATATTAACACTAATATTAACATTAACATTAACATTAATATTAACATTAAATGGACGGCTGAGAGTGAGGGAGTTTTTAGGGGATTTTCTAAGGGGGGCTTTTGATCGGCTCCATATATATATATATATATATATATATATATATATATATATATATATATATATATATATATATATATAGGGAGCGGATCAAAAGCACCCTTAGAAAACTTCCTCACTCTAATCAGTAATTTAATGTAAATATTAATGTTAATGTTAGTATTAATATTAATATTAATTTCTATTTTTATATTAATGTTAATATTAATGTTAATGTTAATATTAATTTTAATGTTAAGTTTAATGTTAATTTTAGTATTTAATGTTAATATTAATATTAAAATTAATATTAACACTAATATTAACATTAAATTACGGATTAGAGTGATGGGGTTATTAGGGAATTTTCTAAGGGGGACTTTTGATCCTCTTCTATATATATATATATATATATATATATATATATATATATATATATATATATATATATATATATATATATATATATATATATATATATATAGGAAGCGGATCAAAAGCCCCCCTTAGAAAATCCCCTAAAAATCTCCCTCACTCTAATCCGTAATTTAATGTTAATATTAATGTTAATATTAATGTTATTGTTAATATTAATGTTAATATTAACATTAAATACTAAAATTAACATTAAACTTAACATTAAAATTAATATTAACATTAACATTAACATTAATATCAACATTAACATTAAAATTAACATTAATATAAAAAAATAAAAAAAATTAATATTAACATTAACATTAATATTAACATTATCGTTAATATTAACTTTAATATTAACATTAATATTACGAATTAGAGTGGGGGGGTTTTTAGGAGATTTTCTAAGGGGGGCTTTTGATCCGCTTCCATATATATATATATATATATATCTATTATACAAAACACAAAGGTTTTTGAATCCTAGGGCTGACTGTACCATGATAAAGAGTGGTTGGGATTTAATCTTGGTGAATCAACGGTTGTGGGATTTTATGGGGAAGAGCATTATTGGGAGTGGGGTTTTATGGGAAAGAGCATTATTGGGAGTGGGATTTTATGGGGAATCCAAAGATGGGGATTTAATATTTTGATGGTTGGAATTTAATATTGAAAATTTAAGTCTTTATTACTCTCCATTATCCATGTTATTTAACTGGTGTTTATTATTCTCTATTTTCCAAAGTTCAAGAGAAGTCTCCATTCCATCTGACTTCTCATCTCTCGCACGCATATACTCATTGCAATCTCAATCTCAACCTCAATCTGCAGTGTCAATGGATCCCAGAAGAGGGGGAGAGGGGGAGGAGGAGGAGAAGAAGGTCAGAAAGACCAGCAGCAGCACCAAGCTCCGGGTGTTCTTCCTCCCGTTCTTCGCGTCCGGCCACATGATCCCCATGGCGGACCTCGCCACCCTCTTCTCCCTCCGCCCCGACGTGGAGCCCACCCTCTGCCTCACCCCCGCCAACGCCGACCTCTTCCGCCCCTCCCTCCCCACCTCCGTCAACGTCCTCCTCTACCCCTTTCCCTCCGACCAGTGCGGCCTCCCCCCGGCCTCGAGAACCTCTCCTCCGTCCCCGTCGGACAGGACTGGAGGCTATACAAGGCCGTCGGCCTCTCGTGCCCCGCGCACGAGCGCCTCCTCCGCGACCACTCCCCCGACGCGGTCGTCGCCGACGTCCCCTTCAGTTGGACTACCGACATCGCCAACGACATCGGCATCGTCAGGATCACGTGGCACGCGGTCGGGGTCTTCCCCCAGCTGGTCATGAACTTCCTCTATAATCATCACAGGGACGAGGCCGATAATAATGCAGTAGTCGCCGTCAAGAACCTCCCCGGACCGACGATTGTGATGCCCTGGACGGAGCTTCCGGAGTTCGTCCGCTCCGTCGACCACATGACCGAGGCGTGGTCGACGATGAAGAAGGCACAGCTGGACTGCTACGGCGTGATCGTCAACACCTGCTACGAATTCGAGCCGGAGTACTGCGACCGCTATCGCGGGACCGACTGCAGCCGGGCGTGGTTCGTAGGGCTCGTCGCCCTCGCGAGGAGGGAAGAATGCCGATGCTGCTACGGAGGGAGCTGGCGGCGATGGGCAGTACCTAAGGTGGCTCGACGGGAAGGAGGAGGGGTCCGTCGTGTTCGTCTGCTTCGGCAGCTGGTGCCGGTTCAGCGACGAGCAGCTGGCCGAGATTACCGTCGGGCTGGAGGAGTCGAACAGGCCGTTCCTGTGGGTGGTGAGGACGGACAGCACCGAGAGGTGGATGCCAGAAGGGTGGCAGGGGAGGGTGGGAGGGAGGGGGATGGTGGCGGAAGGGTGGGCCCCACAGGTGGCGATACTGCGGCACGCCTTGGTGGGCGCGTTCCTGACGCACGGCGGGTGGAACTCGGTGCTGGAGTCGGCCGCAGCGGGGGTGCCGATGCTGACGTGGCCTCTGATGTTCGAGCAGTTCATCAACGAGCGGCTGGTGGTTGAGGTGTGGGGGGCAGGGCGGAGGGTGTTCGGCGGGGCACGAAGCACGAGGGAGGAGGAGAAGGTGCTGGTGCCTGTCACGCCCCGCTCCCGCAGGAGCGATCGTCCTCGCTAAGGCGTGATGCCGCACGGGCCTAGGTTGCACCCGTGCAAGGCTATGTCTAGAAACGGCCGATTTGAGCTAGGCCACAGAGTCGCACAGAGTGTCCCCATTTGCAGCAGAAAGTAAATGAACACAAATTTGAAGCGAATTCAATCTCTTTATTAATATTCAAGAAGTTTACAAGCGGCGCTAGACCGATATTACAAATCGCTCAAGCGCTCTCTCTCTCTCTCTCTCTGAAACATAAAAGGCGTGCCAAGTGGCTTACAAGTAGGAAAGATTCATGGCGATGTTCCGATACATTATGTCCTGTATAGGATGCTTCAGCTTCTTGCAACGCTCTAAGGCTCCAGAGATAGCTCCGCGCCTTAGCACGTTCGATTGAAGCTCCGCACCCGCCGACGTCTCCTGCATCCTGCAAGCAGACTGTGGGGTTATCAGTACATTGTTATGCACTGGTGGGGAGGCTAGCTCGCCCATAACGCTATCATTACCAAACACGTTCTATTTACTTTTGTGCACCGTCTATCATTCATTGTCTTTCTAATCTTGCCTTAGGATCAGTTTCATGGCATATTTCATGACCTATCTCGTGTTGCCGAATTCAAGTATGTGCATGGAAATGAATGCACGACTTACCCATACTTACCGTCCGGCCTTCCCTGTCCAAAGTAAACCAAGTTAGTCAATAATTCATATGGAACAACATAATGTGATTCTTGGAAACATTCAATATCAAGGGCGTGTCCCTGCCTCAGTTACTAGCGCAATCGTAGGCGTATTCAGTAACTCATTGTACGAAGTATTCAATATCATTTGGTATGATACATTTCAAGCTTATTCAGAAGGTGCTTTGTTCAGATTAACTTAGACTACTTTGATTTCAATGCAAGGACTTGCACGTGGATCGCCACCAGCAAAGCCCACTTAATCTATATGCATCGGTCGCTGGCATCACAAGCCATCCTGGACATGTCTTTCCCTGTGGTAATTTCTCACCTATCATGGCGTGCGGCTTGGTACACCCTGATAGTCTTTTGAAATACCTGGCCTTACGTCCCCTGGTGGCCAAGCCCGCACTCAGGCAGTCCGTAAGGCATTTCCTTTGATTCCGTCCGGACCGGCAAGTCCTTCACACTTTGATCATGCCGCGGAATCCCTTTTTCTTCACGGTCACAGCATACGCCACCCCTCGCTCGTGCCGTTTGTCCACGACCATTTCATATTAACTTGTCTTTTTAACTTAACGGCTGTCTCTGAGCCGTAGGCTAACCCTTAGCCTTAATGCGTTATCGACCAGGTTGGCGTCCGTGCAGCGCGGGTAGCGAGCCCCGTTGCACGTGCCCGTCATACCTGTCGCTAACCATTTCTATCCTTCTTATCTTTTATTCATTCTTTCTTTCACTTGTTCATTCATTCGTTGATTCATTCATTCACTTATTCATTTACTCTTTCATTCATACATTACGCAACTCCTTGTGCGGGAGTCGCCTTGGCGACCCATCGGTCCCCTAGCCTTTCAATGTTGCTATACTCTACTCGGAACGACTATATTGATAGTCTTTCCATTTCATTGTTGTAACCCATTCATTGTTTTATTGTTGAACGCATAAGGGACTTGAACGCAAGCTTGTGCCTTAGCACGAGCGTGGAGCGCGGTGCAAGAGTTTTTGTATTTTCCATGTTCCTTTCCATATTCTATGCAAGCATACAAGATGGGATTAATCCCTTAGCTAGGTACGTTGGGTCATTTATTAGCATGCGCGGTGTTATCGCCTAGCGATTTCAGTGATAGTGTCTGTATTGTTATGTGTCTAGGCTAAGCAAAGACGGGTTCATCGGAGCCACCCACCTTAGCGATGTTCGCATCGGCTGAGCGATACTCCGAGCGCGCCTTTGAAAGTCTAAGTCTAGACTCATCTTGACGGGCCAATGTAAGCCTTGCATCGATTCTTCATCAGGTCGATGCCAACCCTTCGGGTCGACGGCTCGTTTGAGTCGTTGCACTTGCCGTTTGAATCGGCGTTCCGCTAGGGCGGAGCGGGTCATTATATAATACACCACTCAAAACAAGTCTCGTCCTCGAGACTTTCTGAGTGCAGGTCATCCTACCATTCCTTAACTCGTGTCGTCGTGTTTCTTAGACAATTCTATCGAACGGCTCTATCGTTCGATGGCATCGAACCATACTCGATACCTTTCTAAGTTCCGTGTCGCGTACGTTTGGTCGATTTTATTGAATGACTTTTTATTCATCTTAGAGTTGACGGCACTTATTTAATTCAAGTGTTTCTTCGATCTCGTTGCTACTTCGACGTATCATAGGACTGAAACGGTCGCACGAGGTGCGTTGTATTTTATCAAACTCGAGAGTCGTAGGCTGAGGCAAACTCACTCACTCGTTCATGCGCATCTCAACACCCACTTGCAGCTGCATTCGAGTTCATCATATCGCTGAGTTTGGATCGTGCATGCATTCAAGGCGTCCCTCGAATACGTACATTTCAACCAAGCTTAGCGACTAGCGAAGTCGGACAAGCTACTCGTGATAGTTTCGATTTGCTAACGTTTTTGCTAACTTCGATTTAAAATCGAACTCGCATGCATCTCGCTATCGTTTATCTCGGTCATCGAGATGGCCCGAATCGCTTCTCAAGCATTCTTTTCTACGAAATCAATACGATTTCTTCTTAACGGAGGCGACCAAGTCTAAGTAATTCCCATCCGATTCGAGACCAAATATTGCACTGTCATCGAGTACGTCTTCCAATCAATGATTCAATTCGTTATCCCAACTT
This sequence comes from Iris pallida, assembly GCA_029216955.1. Classification (NCBI taxonomy): domain Eukaryota; kingdom Viridiplantae; phylum Streptophyta; class Magnoliopsida; order Asparagales; family Iridaceae; genus Iris; species Iris pallida. The sequence goes on along the minus strand of JANAVB010012000.1, from coordinate 6,604,290 downwards.
TACTACGCAACATTCATTCTCATCATTTCCTTCGTTTGGGACCAATCTCACCGTCGTTCCCGCACACTCACAGTTCCCGTCCTACTCTAAGTATTGCTACCCAAGTCTATCGTCCGTCCAGACGATACTGTAAGGTCAATCTCACAAGTTCAATCACTCGGCATAGGGTCGTCCGCCTATCCGCTAGGTCAGCTCACAAGGTCATAGTTACACGTCAAGTCCGTGGCTCATCGTGCAAGGTCGTTGCACGACGCTCGCCCCCAAATCCTATGGTCAAACCATTTGTTCGTTTGTACGGGTGTTTCTACCCAAGCTCGCGTCACTCAGATTTCTAAACATCGAGCACGATCACCTATTCACATCAATGCATTCGTTGCGCGTATTCGAATCCATTCAAATAACCAACTCTAACCAATTCATGTATTTGATCACGAGGTCATCTAGCTTTGACAATATGTTGCGCCCCAATCTCACGCGAGTCTGATTATCCACGGTGGTTCATGAATCACCATGCAACGCTTCCGCGGAATAATCATTCTCATCGGGGCGTAACTCTTGCTTGCATCTAGACTGATTCATTCTCGATACGCAGATTGGACCTACTAAATCCTCAAACTTAATCATCAAGCACACCGAATCATTCTCAAGTCACCTTTACATCAAACCACAAGTCGAAGCACACAAATTGCCACGCCATGCTAGTTCAATCACCCCCGCTGTATGAATCACCATACCAGCGCTCACCGCGGAGTGATCGTCCTAATCGACGCGACGCATGTGCGAGGCTGGAGTTGCGCTCGCATAAGACAAGAATGTCGACGTTGTGGTTTTCATCGAAGTAATCCAAACATTTCATTTTCTATCCAAGCCAAGATCGATAGTCCATTTATATTTCGTTCAACTAGAAAATCCTTGAGCCAAATCTATCTTTTCCTCGACACATTTTTAACATTTCAAGTATAGCGTCCAACGGAACAATGACATTTGCACGACCGTCATTCGCCGAGTCAGAGTGCCCCCGAGTTATCGCATATCGATCTTTGATACGCCTCAATACCATCGACGATATGCGTAACCTGACGATCTTCCTTTGCAACCAATTTCGAGTCGTACGGCTGATGCTATTGTCCGAGTTGGATAATCCACAATTTCTTCGATATTCAAGATCAAGTTCGATCGCTATTCCTCAAGCTCGTTTCAAGATCGTTGTTCAAAACTCAAGTCACATTTCATTTGAATCAATCCTAAATCGTACGCGCGATCCTCTAAGTTTTCTCGATCAAGACCATTCACTTTCATTCATCGTTCCGAATCGTTTTCTTACTCGCGTTGCCCATTGACAAGTTGTCCAGCGACATCTCGTTCGGGACTTTTGAAGTCACGGCCAACTAAGCGTGACACGTTCTAAGACTTTGCGCGATCGCGTCGCTTGCCGACAAACTCGTACGATCCGTAAATCCTTTAGTCTCGCTCAAACAATTTCTATGACGTCCATACACCACTCAGGGTTCGAGCCACTCGACTAGTCGTCGACACTCATTCTTATTCTTCTTCGAACCTATCACATACACCACTCGGATTCAAGCCATACGATCTAGTCCTCAATCACGTTCGCGTCATGCGCTAAGACATCCTTCAGATTCGTTCGACGAATCTCTAGCATAATCGCTCACGTCGTCTCGACGTACTAAGTCGTTCGCACTAATCCTCAAAATCCAAGCCAATCTTTTTGGGTATGCCTAAGCGTTAACTCGATAGCGTTCCTATCGATAGACACTCAAAGTGTATCTCCGTTCTCGATCGAGCGATACTTAATATCGCTCGCAACCCGATTGCACCCAAAAGTCGAGGTGCGCGACACGCGGACTAAGTTATGCCGCATAACCATCTCGTGCGGACTACATTTCGAGTTTGCACGCTCAATTGCTAGGGTCATCGTAGGACTAGTTAGGCATGCACGCGACATGTTAACTTTCAGCACGTGTTTTCATTCAAGACAACTTGACACCGTTCGGCAGAAAGGCCTTCGCCTATCGATCCCGTCCAACCGAGTACCCGTATGAGCTTTTGAAAATATTAGACTTATTGTATGGAACATCCCAAGGCACAACGAGAGAGGGCGTACACTTCTTTTGTTTCAAAACCGAGCTTTCAAAACTGAGAAAATTGAAATGAAGTCCAAGGACGTGAAGCCGTGCTCTGATACCAATCTGTCATACCTCGCTCCCGCAGGAGCGATCGTCCTCGCTAAGGCGTGATGCCGCACGGGCCTAGGTTGCGCCCGTGCAAGGCTATGTCCAGAAACGGCCGATTTGAGCTAGGCCACAGAGTCGCACAGAGTGTCCCCATTTGCAGCGGAAAGTAAATGAACACAAATTTGAAGCGAATTCAATCTTTTTATTGATATTCAAGAAGTTTACAAGCGGCGCTAGGCCGATATTACAAATCGCTCAAGCTCTCTCTCTTTCTGAAACATAAAAGGCGTGCCAAGTGGCTTACAAGTAGGAAAGATTCATGGCGATGTTCTGATACATTATGTCCTGTATAGGATGCTTCAGCTTCTTGCAACGCTCCAAGGCTCCAGAGATAGCTCCGCGCCTTAGCACGTTCGATGGAAGCTCCGCATCCGCCGACGTCTCCTGCATCCTGCAAGCAGACTGTGGGGTTATCAGTACATTGTTATGCACTGGTGGGGAGGCTAGCTCGCCCACAACGCTATCATTACCAAACATGTTCCATTTACTTTTGTGCACCGTCTATCATTCATTGTCTTTCTAATCTTGCCTTAGGATCAGTTTCATGGCATATTTCATGACCTATCTCGTGTTGCCGAATTCAAGTGTGTGCATGAAAATGAATGCACGACTTACCCATACTTACCGTCCGACCTTCCCTGTCCAAAGTAAACCAAGTTGGTCAACAATTCATATGGAACAACATAATATGATTCTTGGAAACATTCAATATCAAGGGCGTGTCCCTGCCTCAGTTACTAGCGCAATCGTAGGCGTACTCTGTAACTCATTGTACGAAGTATTCATTATCATTTGGTATGATACATTTCAAGCTTATTCAGAAGGTGCTTTGTTCAGATTAACTTAGACTACTTTGATTTCAATGTAAGGACTTGCACGTGGATCGCCACCAGCAAAGCCCACTTAATCTATATGCATTGGTCGCTGGCATCACAAGCCATCATGGACATATCTTCCCCTGTGGTAATTTCTCACCTATCATGGCGTGCGGCTTGGTACACCCTGATAGTCTTTTGAAATACCCGGCCTTACGTCCCCTGGTGGCCAAGCCCGCACTCAGGCAGTCCGTAAGCTATTTCCTTTGATTCCGTCCGGACCGGCAAGTCCTTCACACTTTGATCATACCGCGGAATCCCTTTTTCTTCACGGTCACAGCATACGCCACCCCTCGCTCGTGCCGTTTGTCCACGACCATTTCGTATTAACTTGTCTTTTTAACTTAACGGCTGTCTCTGAGCCGTAGGCTAACCCTTAGCCTTAATGCGTTATCGATCAGGTTGGCGCCCGTGCAGCGCGGGTAGCGAGCCCCGTTGCACGTGCCCGTCACACCTGTCGCTAACCATTTCCATCCTTCTTATCTTTTATTCATTCTTCTTTCACTTGTTCATTCATTCGTTGATTTATTCATTCACTTATTCATTTACTCTTTCATTCATACATTACGCAACTCCTTGTGCGGGAGTCGCCTTGGCGACCCATCGGTCCCCTAGCCTTTCAATGTTGCTATACTCTACTCGGAATGACTATATTGATAGTCTTCCCATTTTATTGTTGTAACTCATTGTTTCATTGTTAAACGCATAAGGGACTTGAACGCAAGCTTGTGCCTTAGCACGAGCGTGGAGTGTGGTGCGAGAGTTCTCGTATTTTTCATGTTCCTTTCCATATTCTATGCAAGCATACAAGATGGGATTAATCCCTTAGCTAGGTGCGTTGGGTCATTTATTAGCATGCGCGGTGTTATCGCCTAGCGATTCCAGTGATAGTGTCCGTATTGTTATGTGTCTAGGCTAAGCAAAGACGGGTTCATCAGAGCCACCCACCTTAGCGATGTTCGCATCGGCTGAGCGATACTCCGAGCGCGCCTTTGAAAGTCTAAGTCTGGACTCATCTTGACGGGCCAATGTAAGCCTTGCATCGATTCTTCATCAGGTCGATGCCAACTCTTCGGGTCGACGGCTCGTTTGAGTCGTTGCACTTGCCGTTTGAATCGGCGTTTCGCTAGGGCAGAGCGGGTCATTACAGTGCCGGTCGAAGCGATTGCGAGAGCGATTTCGCAGTTCATGGAGGGAGGGTGAGGAGCTGCGAGGGCAGGCGGTGTTGCGAAGGAGATGGCAAGCATCGCAAAGGCTGCGATGGCCGAGGGTGGATCGTCGTGGAAGGACCTCAACAGGTTGATCGATGAGCTCAGGGAAGTTCGTAACAAGTAACACGGAAAATGCGCAATGTGTTTGAGATTGTTGGTTGTTATGTTTCTAAGTTTACAGTCTGCTAAAATAAGCACATGTTTTGTGAATTTCTGTTGGTTAACTTCAATCGCGTGGACTAATATTGATGCATCTTTAGGCTTATATATATATGGAAACGGATCAAAAACCCCCCTTAGAAAGCCCCCTAAAAACTCTCTCACTCTAATCCGTAATTTAATGTTAATATTAATATTAATATTAATGTTAATGTTAATATTAATGTTAATATTAACATTAAATACTAAAATTAACATTAAATTTAACATTAAAATTAATATTAATATTAATATTAACATTAACATTAACATAAAAATTAACATTAATGTAAAAAAAATTTAAAAAAAATTAATATTAACGGTTGTGGATGAGTGAATCAACGGTTGTGGATGACTGTGCCAAGATAAAGAGTGGTTGGGATTTAATCTTGGTGAATCAACGGTTGTGGATGAGTGGGGTTTTATGGGGAATCCAAATAGTGGGGTTTGCACTCATAATGGTTGTGGATGAGCATTATTGAGAGTGGGGTTTTATGGGGAATGAGGATTATTGAGAGTGGGGTTTTATGGGGAATCAGCATTATTGAGAGTGGGGTTTTATGGGGAATCCAAAGAGTGGGGTTTGCACTCATAATGGTTGTGGATGAGCATTATTGAGAGTGGAGTTTTATGGAGAATCCAAAGAAAATTCACATCCAGCAATGGTTGGGATTTAATATTTTGATGGGGGCCTCATAATTATTATTGTTCGTTTAAAATTGGGGGTCCAAGATTTTGAGGGGGAATACCTTAAATGAACCGTGCCCGATGGGCACGGGTTATGACTAGTATATATATATATATATATATATATATATATATATATATATATATATATATATATATATATATATAGGAAGCGGATCAAAAGTCCCCCTTAGAAAAACCCCTAAAAATCTCCTTCACTCTAATCCGTAATTTAATGTTAATATTAATGTTAGTGTTAATATTAATGTTAATATTAACATTAAATACTAAATTTAACATTAAACTTAACATTAAATTAATATTAACATTAACATTAACATTAATATTAACATTAACATTAACATTAACATTAACATTAATATAAAAAATAAAAAAAAATTAATATTAACATTAAAATTAATATTAACATTATCGTTAATATTAACATTAATATTACGAATTAGAGTGAGGAGATTTTTAGGAGGTTTTCTAAGGGGGGGTTTTCATCCGCTCCCATATATATATATATATATATATATATATATATATATATATATATATATATATATATATATATATATATTGTACATCGAGCTGTGGTGTACTGGTAACACCGTCGTGCATATATATATATTTTTTAATATATATATATATATATATATATATATATATATATATATATATATATATATATATATATATATATATATTCCCTACAACTACACCTATCTACCCATAACCTGTAAGCTAAAGCGGCGTCCGCATCCCCCAAGACTCGAACCCCCCGAAATTCCAATGCACGACGGTGTTACCAGTACACCACAGCTCGATGTACAATATATATATATATATATATATATATATATATATATATATATATATATATATATATATATATATATACTACTTTGTAATGGCAAAAGTTAGGATTCACCGTGAAATTTTTTTTCCAAAAATATCCTAGCATGTTTGTACTAAATAAAATAGTTCATTAATTTTAACAAGGACAACTTAGTAATTACGAAGAGTGACCTTTGGTCTTCCTAAGTAGTCTTTGTAAGTTATTAAAAGAAAGTTAAAATACGTACAAAGAACGTGCATATATATATATATATATATATATATATATATATATATATATATATATATATATATATATATATATATATATATATATCTATATAGCCCCCTTCTTATACAGGATAAGTTTACGGGAAGAGTCTACGTGATAGACCAACTTCTTACGGAGAGAAAAAAAAACTCAAAATATCTGGCCAAAATATATGTATGTTTCTCTTCTGAATTTATTTCTCTTTAATATTTAAATCTCTATTCTCTACTCTAAAAACAAATATATCTCTATCTTCAAAAATAAGGCTTATTTATCAATTTATTTTTAAACACAGAGAGATTTATTTATTTTAAAAATAGAGATAGATAAATTATCCCATTTATTTTTTAAAATAGCAATATTTTTTTAAAAAAAGAATATATCCTTAGAAATAAATATACCTTTTAAAAATTATATTTCAAATATTAATTTTAACGTTAATCTTAATATTAATGTTGATATTAATTTTAATTTTAAATTTTTACATTTATTTAAATTTTAATGTTAAAGTTAATTTTAAATTTTAATATTAATGTTAATGTTAAATTTAATTTAAATTTATTTTTATTTTTAAATAAATTTAAATCTAAATCTAAATCTAAATCTAAATTTAAATACTAATCTTAATTTAAATTTAAATTTAAATTATAATATTAATCTTAATCTTAATCTTAATCTTAATTTTAATATTAGTTTTTAATGTTAATGTTAATATTAATATTAATGTTAATGCTAATGTTAATTTTAATGTTAATGTTAAATTAAACTTAATGTTAATGTTGAAATTAATATTAAAATTAATATCAACAATAAAGTTAGCACCATAAAATTAACATGAGAAATAATATTAAAACTAACATTAATATTAAGTATATTTTTGAATAACATTTTAAAAAGATATTTACGTTTAAAGATTATTTTTTTAAAACAATCCATCTCTATTTTAAAAAATTATAAAATTAAATTTTATATCTCTATTTTTTGAATAAATAAATAAATCTCTCACTATTTAAAACATAAATAGACTTATCTTTAAGATAGAGATATGTTCCTTTTTTAAAGGAGAGATCTAACATTTTTAAAGTTAAAGAAATAAAGAAGAGAACCATACGTATATTTTCTCATCCCGTAAATTTGTCCCGTAAATTATTCCCGTAGGAGAAGCTTTCTGTATATATATATATATATATATATATATATATATATATATATATATATATATATATATATATATATATATATATATATATACACACACACACACACATTGAGACTATATATATATTCGTAAAAGTGACTAAGTCTCCATGTGTGTGTGTGTGTGTGTGTTGTGTGTGTGTGTGTACATATATATATATATATATATATATATATATATATATATATATATATATATATATATATATATTATAGGTTATCATTAGAAACTAAAAAATAATTGTCATAATTATCCTAATCTTTATTAAAACTATTTAGGAAGGCTAAACCATGATTATGTCAATTATTCTAAATTTATTATTATATTAATATTGATATGTTATAATATATATTCTGTTTTATACCTGCAAGACTATTTAGGAAGATCAAAAGACAGCTCACGTAATTATCTAGCTACCTCTATTAACTTTAATGGATAACTTTAATTAGTAAACATATGCAAAAAAATTCATATGACCTTCAACTTTTTATTATTATTATTTTTTTTTTTTTTTTTTTTTTTTTGAATGGATAACTTTTTATTATTATATAGTAGTATAAATATATGTCCACCATTAATATTGACTGATAATCATATTTATATTAGATTAAGGGTCCTGGATTTTTTTGACTGATAACCAATGAGGATATGTTTTTTCTCATCACTAATTAAAATGTTGTCGTACCAAAGTTCATTTTTTCAACTTTGGTGGTGTCATTGTCATGTGGACATCACCTAACCCACAATGGGGCCCTTAACCCATAGGTATGCTCTACACTTCTATTATTATTAATTGTGGAGTGATGGTCACTGATTATTTCTACTATTACTTCCTAGTGGATCTTACTTTTACCCACATCAAATTTAAATCAGAAGTTTAAATTGTATAATCTTCTAATTATCGCTTCCTAAAAAGGACAAGTCATTATGTAGGTTGACTTTCTCAAACTAAACAAAGCCCTACTTCTTCTCCTTCCTAAAAACTTACCTACGGGCAAAATCTTCCACATCTTCTCAACGGAGGTCATTACTTCACAACAAGTAACTTACCAGCTACCATCATATTCAGATTCACAAATTATGATACGGTGATAATATTGTTATCCGCAAAAAAAATAGTTAGATAACCAAAACTTTTGTTACAACTTTTGTTGGAATTAATTAATTCCATTTATTGTTCTTAAAGGATGAAAAGAAAAGAGAAGGAACTTTAGTCCCACATCGGAAAAAGAGAAAGGTTTGAGAGTGCTTAAATAGGTATCTGCACTCATGAGGAGTGTGCAACAACCAAAGGGTTGGTAGTGGGTGACCATTGGTTGTTTTATCCTCTTCATGAAAATGTAGCCGGTGTTGCCACCGCTCGGGCTCGGATGTAGAGACGATAGTGGCGCATTGTAGACGCACTTGTGCACTTGGGCAACGTGGCCTTGGGCTCCTCGCGGCGGTTATTGTCCCGATAATTCCTATTTTTGCAGCGGCCCAGACAAACGAAAGGGTGAATGAACCTGCGAACAGGTGAATGAATGTTGTTTCGGAAGGGTCGCGACTTCACGAAACAACACGAATTCATCTATATATACTACAGATTTCCGAGTCTAAAAAACACAGAATCTGAGTATTCATTCTCTCTTTCTTCTCTCTTCCACATTTTTCCAGAAAGGTGTTCTTTCCTACGCCGGTGTCTCACAACGTCTAGTGAATCTCCGGCAGAAGACTGTCTTATCCTGGGTGTTCTGGCGTGCTGACTCCAAGACGTTACCGGAGTGCCCGAAACACTTTAACGAAAGTGCTGCTAAATGCACGATTCAAGCATCGACGACATATTCAACTTCGCAGAACTCGTCAGTGAAGTACAATCAATTTCTAACTATCTTAAAGTGTTGCAAATAATGGCGTCCGAGGCTGCAATTTCGAGCATCAAAGTCATGAATCAGGATCTAGTCAAACTAGATCGCTTCGACGGGATGAACTTCACACGCTGGCAGGACAAGATGATCTTCCTCCTGACAGCGCTGATGATCTACTACGTCCTGGATCCAGATCTGTCACCCGTTCCAGAACCCACTCCAACAGATTCTGATACAGTCAGGACAGAATGCAAAAAACGCAAAGAGGACGAACTGCTCTGCTGTGGTCACATTCTGAACACCCTGTCGGACAGACTGTACGATCTCTACACAGAAAATCCTTCGACAATTGACATTTGGAAGGCTCTGGAATTCAAATTCAGAGCAGAAGAAGAAGGTACAAAAAAATTTCTTATATCAAAGTATTTTGATTTCAAAATGATTGATACAAAGCCTATACTCGTCCAAGTACACGAACTACAAGTTCTAGTCAATAAACTCAGGGCAGTGAAGATAGAACTTCCGGAACCATTCCAAGTTGGTGCTATAATCACTAAATTGCCAGCATCTTAGAATAGTTATCGGAAGAAACTACTTCACAGCTCTGAGGATTTCTCACTGGAACAGATTCAAAAACACCTTCGAATCGAAGAGGAATCGAAGGAAAGACAGAAATCCGAGAACAACGGAGTTTCTAAAGCTAACGCGGTGAGCGCGAAAGGCAAGAGGCCTGCAGGAAAGAAGAACTTTCTCGGTCCTAAGAAGGACCAACAAAAGTTCAAGAACTCCGGCAACGCCAAAGGACCCAAGACCGGCTGTTTTGTATGTGGCAAAGCAGGACATTATGCCAGAGACTGTCGGGTTCGAAAGACCCAAAACAGCGAGGTAAATCTCACTGAGACAGATGACATAATTGCTACGGTGAGCAAACTCATGACGGTCAAAGGGAAGGCTCCAGGATGGTGGTACGATACTTGTGCTACCGTTCATGTTTTATACGACAAAGCAGCATTCAAGACCTACTCTGAAGTCAATGATGGACAAGAAGTTCAGATGGAAAATGAAGGACATTCAACGGTCGTGGGAATAGGTGATGTGGAAATCCAATTCACTTTCGGGAAGAAAGTAACTCTGACTAACGTACTTCACGTCCCGAATATGAGTAGGAACCTCGTCAGTGGAGTCTTGTTGGGTAAACCATGAATAAAGTCTGTCTTTGAGTCGGACAAATTAATATTGACACATAATGGTGTGTTTGTTGGAAAGGGATATACCGATGAGGGTATGATAAAACTTTGTATCATTGAAAATAATATCAATAAAGTTTCTACTTCTGCTTACATGATTGAGTCATCTACTTTATGGCATAGTAGATTAGCGCATATAGGTATTAGCACTATGAAAAGGTTAATTAAATCTGGATTAATTTCATGCAATTCTGAAGACTTAGATAAGTGTGAAATTTGTGCAAAATCCAAAATGATTAAAAAAAACCTTTTCACAGTGTAGAGCGTAATACCAACCTACTAGATTTAGTTCACTCTGATTTATGTGAATTTAATGGCACATTATCTCGAGGAGGTAATAAATACTTTATTACCTTCATTGATGATTGCTCTAGATTTACATATGTATATTTATTAAAGCATAAAGATGAAACCTTTAATGTTTTTAAAATATACAAATTAGAGGTTGAAAATCAACTTGGTAGAAAGATTAAAATACTTAGAAGTGATAGAGGTGGTGAATATTTTTTTTTTTGAATTTAATACCTTCTGTGAAAAAAACGGTATTATTCATGAATGTTCTGCACCACGGACACTTCAACAGAATGGACTAGCCGAAAGAAAAAATAGAACATATCAAGAAATGATAAATGCAATGCTAATGCATTCTGAATTATCATTTAGTTTGTGGGGAGAAGCTTTACTTATTGCATATCATATAATGAACCGAATTCCTTTGAAGAAAACTGGTATTTCACCATATGAGATATGGAAAGACCGTAAGCCTAATATCAGTTATTTTAGAGTGTGGGGTTGTATAGCTTATTACAAAAACATGGATCCTAAAAGGACCAAATTAGGTCCACGTGGAATTAAAAGACCAAATTAGGTCCTCGTGGAATTAAAAGTACTTTTGTAGGTTATGCTGCCAATAGTAAGGCATATAGACTTTTAAACTTAGAGTCTAACATTATTGTCGAATCCAGAGATGTGGAATATTTCGAGAACCTTATTACTAAGAATAAGGATCCTGAGATTCCTGCTAATGAAGAGTCTCGTGAGGAGAGCTCTTCACGGTTAGTTAAAAAACAACCCGAGCTTCGGATCAGCAAGGGAGTTCGAAAGGCTAAGGATCTAGGATCTGACGAAATAGATTCTCAACTAATTTCTTTTTACTTAGTAGAAGAAAATACAAAGAAATTTATTCGAAAGATTCCTATCATTCTTCAGGTGGAAGATGATCCTAAAACCTTTAAGGAAGCAATAGCTTCGCCGGACTCATCCTTTTGGAAAGATGCTATCCAAGATGAGATGGATTCGATAATATCTAACCATACTTGGGAAATTGTCGATTTGCCCAAAGGGTCAAGACCTATTGGATGTAAGTGGGTGTTCAGAAAAAAGTATCATAGTGATGGTACTTTAAACACCTACAAGGCTAGACTAGTAGCCAAAGGATTTCGACAAAGAGAAGGAATTGATTATTTTGACACATATGCACCAGTAGCAAGAACGACTAAAATTAGAATATTATTTGCGTTAGCTTCATTGCATCATCATAATGTTCATCAGATGGATGTCAAAACGACATTCTTAAATGGAGATCTCGATGAGAAGATTTACATGGAGCAACCGGAAGGGTTCGTGCTCCCGGGAAATGAACAAAAGGTATGCAAACTTGTTAAATCCTTGTACGAATTAAAACAAGCACCAAAGCAGTGGCATCAGAAATTTGACTCAGTCATAATTTCTAATGGCTTTGTTCACAATATTTGTGATAAGTGTTTATACACTAAAGTATATGAAAATATCGTGATATTTCTTTGTCTCTACGTTAATGATATGTTGATCATTAGCAACGAGATGAGTGGAATTACAGAAACGAAGAGGTTTCTAACTTCCACATTCAAGATGAAAGATCTTGGAATAGTTGACACTATTTTGGGGATCAAAGTAATACAAAACAGTGGGGGTTTTAAACTTACGCAATCGTACTATGTTGAGAAAGTGCTAGACAAGTTCAAACACCTAAATTTCAAAGAAGTGAACACTCCATTTGATCCAAGTGTTAAACTAGAAAAGAATTCTGGAAGAGCAGTCACTCAATTAGAATACACAAGTGCTATTGGATATCTTATGTATTTGATGCAATGCACAAGACCTGATATAGCATTTGCAGTTAGTAAAATAAGTAGATTTACTAGCAACCCTAATAATGAGCATTGGAGGGCTATCGAAAGAATTTTTGGTTATCTTTTGAAAACCAAGAATCTTGGATTACAGTATGGTAGATTTTCTGCCGTATTAGAAGGATATACCGACGCTAGTTGGATATCAAGTGTCGGGGATAACAAATCTACGACAGGTTGGGTATTTACACTTGCTGGAGGGGCAGTTTCTTGGAAAAGCAAGAAACAAACGTGCATTACCCATTCGACCATGGAGTCAGAGTTTGTGGCTCTAGCTTCTGCAGGACAAGAAGCTGAGTGGTTGAGGGATCTTCTATTAGAAGTTCCGCTGGCTAAGGACAATGTATCAAAAGTGTCAATACATAGCGATAGTCAAGCTACTCTAGCAAGAGCCTACAGCGAAGTGTATAATGGAAAGTCTAGACTTATAAGTCTAAGACATACCTACGTAAGGAAATTGATTAAAGATGGAATCATTTCTCTTTCGTATGTGCGTACCAGCTATAACTTAGCTGATCCCTTTATTAAACCACTAGCTAGGGATTTAGTAAAATCTACCTCGAGAGGTATGGGATTGAAACTCCTTGAGTAAGAGTTCCAACAACAGTAGCAACCCAATCTAATGTTAAGAAAACCTTAACCTTAGATTCAATGGGTAACAACAAACTGTTGATTTGGATGTATACGACATAACTATGTCTACTGTTTCAATTTGAGGGTTGAGTTTATAAAACTCTTAATGAAGTTCAGTAATATTGACATGTATCTGTAAAACAACAGAGATAATAAAAGAACTTCACCTATGCAAATTTAGAAATGGTGCCGTCTCAGTAAGATCTGGAGTTTATCTTATAAAAATTCCCGAGACAGGATCAGCACATGGCCATTAATAGTGCTAAGCGAGAGATGTAGGCGAAGAACTACAAAAGAATGTGTGTAAAGTAACACCAATTTTATCACAAGGAATAACTGGTTCAAAGCCCAGCTACCAAAGATTCCGATAAAATCTTGTGTTGCATCTACTAAGGTTAGGTTCAAATCGAAAGATACCTAACTGTATTAACATTCTTTAAGTGATGTATTCTGGAATTCCTTTCCATCATTTATGGAACAAGTGGGGGATTGTTGGAATTAATTAATTCTATTTATTGTTCTTAAAGGATGAAAAGGAAAGAGAAGGGACTTCAGTCTCACATCGAAAAAAGAGAAAGGTTTGAGAGTGCTTAAATAGGTATGTGCACTCATGAGGAGTGTGCAACAACCAAAGGGTTGCTAGTGGGTGACCATTGGTTGTTTTATCCTCTTCATGAAAATGTAGCCGGTGTTGCCACCAGCTCCGGCTCCGGCTCCGGCTCGGGCTCGGGCTCGGGCACGGGCTCCGGCTCGGACGTAGAGGCGATAGTGGCGCATTGTAGACGCACTTGTGCACTTAGGCAACGTGGCATCGGGCGAGTGGCGTAGGCTCGGGCCTCGGGCTCCTCGCGGCGATTCTTGCCCCGAGAATTCCTATTTTTGCAGCGGCCCAGACAAACGAAAGGGTGAATGAACCTGCGAACAGGTGAATGAATGTTATTTCGGTAGGGTCGCGACTTCACGAAACAACACGACTCAACTATATATACTATATATACTATAGATTTTTGAGTCTAAAAAACACATAATCTGAGTATTCATTCTCTCTTTCTTCTCTCTTCCAAATTTTTCCAGAAAGGTGTTCTTCCCTACGCCGGTGTCTCACAACGTCTAGTGAACCTCCGGCAGAAGGCTGTCTTATCTTGGGTGTTCTGGCGTGCTGACTCCAAGACGTTACCGGAGTGCCCGAAACACTTTAAGGAAAGTGCTACTAAATGCACGATTCAAGCCTCGACGACATATTCAACTTCGCAGAACTCGTCAGTGAAGTACAATCAATTTCTAACAACTTTAACTTTTGTTTGTATTAATGTTGATAAATTTGTTTACAATTTGTTACTGAGCTTTATAAACGAAAACCCAACACAATTACGAAAAAGTATGTCGATGGAGTCTTGATCATCGTTGACGATCCGAACAAAGTTTAATGTGAAACGAAGGGAAGAGAAGCGCATTGGTGTGCTCTCAAGTAAGGGTGAGCATTATTCGGTTTTGGACCGAAAACCGAACCGAACCGAACCGAATAAGGAATTCGGTTCGGTTTTGAAAAAATTCGGTTCGGTATCGTTTTTGAAAATACTAAATTTTCTTATTCGGTTTCGGTTTCGGTTTTGGGATTCGGTTTCGGTCCAAAACCAAAAACCGACTAAGAAAATTTAGTTTATATATATATATATATATATATATATATATATATATATATATATATATATATATATATATTTGTGTGTGTGTGTGTTAATTATAGGTATATACTAAATATATATAGGTATATGTTATAGGTATATACTGAATATATCTAGGTATATTTAGTTATTATATATATTAACAAAAAAAACACACAAAAAATCCAAAAACCGAATAAACCGAAAACCGAACCGATTTAATTCGGTTCGGTTCGGTTATTGACCAATTCAGTTCGGTTTCGGTTTTGCTTATTCGGTTTCGGTCCAATTCGGTTTTTTCTTATTCGGTTCGGTTGGAACCGAATAAACCGAATGCTCACCCCTACTCTTAAGAGTGCTCACCTATGAAGCCCATGACTTAAGCCCATTTTTCTAACCCAAATCCGAACTAGTGACTCAACCTGTCAACCCACGTACCCCCTTTCTCTTGGTCCGGCGCGCACTCTCCTCCCCATCTGAAACCTCACGTAGAGTTAAACTCAGAAACCCTCTCCACCATAGAAGCATCACAGAGCCTTCCTCCCTCCCACATTCACAAATAAATCTATAACTCTCTCCCTACTCCACCAAATCCCGATCCGCGACCACCGCCGCGCTCACCTCGCCGCCCCCGTCAATTCTAGACCCCGTACCCCGTCGTTCCGTGTCGCCGACTTGCGCCACCCCGGCAGCCTCGCCGGCCTTCCGGTGCCCGACAGCGCCTCCGGCGCGGTCCTCCGACCCCGACAGCGTCTCCCGTGCGGTCTCCCGCAACCCCCACCGCTCCAGCGCATGTCCGTACCGTTTTTCGTGTACGCGTGTCCGTGCCGCGTGCGTTCCGAGTCCGAGGCCTCCCCTTGGTGCTCCGTCACAGCTTTTGGTATACCCCCGCACCTTTATGTAGTTTTCACAGAGCCTATTTCTGTTCCTATGAATAGTTAGTTTGTTGTAAATTAATTTCCTAATTAGATAGTATAATTGTTAGAGTTAGTGAATGTTTAGCGTTAACGGTATATTATTATTTTAGATCGTCGACTACGTAATTATGATGGATGCCGTAGCTACTTTAAGAATAATCTTTTCATTATCCATTAGTTAATATTTTAGCTGCAAAATACTATTTAAATAGCAAAGCATAATTTTATAAGGTAAAATCTTATATAAGTACGTTTTAAGTGAAAATACGTATTTTGTTTATTAATCGAATATTTTCGTATTAACGCTATTTTAAATCAATATATGTTTTCCACCATAATTTTTATAAAATGGCCATTTTAGTAGCAAATCTCTAATTATGTAGCATAGTGTATTTTAATATAGGAAAATGATATTTATGGGCCAAAACCGTATATTCATATTTTTAGGTAGAAAAAGTTATTTTCATAATTTAGCTTTTTCTGTTAATAATTAAGGAATGAAAACTAGTAATAACATCGTATTTTCTAATAAAATTGTAACTTTATTTAAAATAGGGTTTTTGCGTATATTTATTACTAAAATGATTTTCTTTACAAAAGAAATATATTTGTTAAATATTTCGCAAAAGTTTATTTAGAAAATAAATGTATTATTTTCAAATATTTTGAGTTTTATGCGATATTTTACTATTAAGATAATGTTCGATAAAAATTATATTTTGTGTTAATATTCCAAAATACTTTATGTTCCGCCTATTTTCATAAAATAGTTTTTACCAAAAAATACTATATTTAAAATTATTTGTTCTCTAATAAGTACGACAAATGTCTATAATTAGCGTAGTTTGTGTTAGTAGTTTATTTGCGAATCTTGGTTAAGTTCTAAGGACATGATATTGTTAATGTAGGTTCGGATCCCTAAATCATAGCCGTTACCTTCTAGCTGTTGTTTTCCACGCCGAGGTTACACCCAAGACAAGTTTCATATCTTTCATGTCTGTATTTTATTTAATAATTAAATGTACTGCATAAGTAGAATCATGTATTGTAGTGACACTGATTCACAGTGGATTCCTCTCAGACTCCACATCGATGGATGGATTGATTGCTTGCCTTATTGACTTATTGACTCATTGACTCGGAATTGATTGGGGGAGTAGTATTAACATCTGTGACCAAAGTCATAGTTTATCGACTATTGCCTCTCTCGCGCTAACCCCCACCGCACAGGGGGTTGAGCCGTACCGTATGCTATCGTTTTGGCCAAAACGCTAGTGTACATATTGCCTCTATCCAGCCGGTCACAGATTCTATTATATACTCAAAGCACTATTGTAGAATTGCATCATTATAGTTCCTGAGAATATTGCCTGCTGTCGTTTTTACTATTATTTAGCAAAAATACATAATGTTGTTAAACTGTCTTGCATGTATTTATTATTATTTAGAATGTTATATATGAAAATATGTTCTTGCTCCCTCCTGACTGGAGACCAACATTTTTAGGTGACTGCGATGACGAGGATCTCGCCTTTAGCTCTTTCTGCGGACCTGGTCCGAACCCTGACGAAGTAGCTGAACCCGATCAGGGAGCCCTAGAGTTTTAGTTGTACCTTTGGTTTAATTATTTCCCTTTTGTTGCAATAAAGACCAATATAATAACTTAATGCTTTTTTTGTTTGTATTTTTATTTCAGACTATTTTTGAGATTTAATAAAATATTATATTTTCTTTTCGCTTTAGATTTTGTTTGCTTGTGTTCACTGCTTGATACAGCTTACAGTCGCCGTCTCACAACGATGTAGGCTGGACATGATCCGACTGGACCCATTATATTGGGTTGGGGTCGTGACATCACCCATCTTTGGAATATGAATTTGGCTCTCCTTTGAATGGCCAAAGAGAAGGCTATTTATAGCCACGCAGGGTAATGCCCTTGGCGGTTAGCACTATTCTGCTAGCACTATTTTGCTGAACTGCTCATTGGTTCCACGAAATTGTAAAAACCACTCTACGAAGTGGCATATGTTCTCCGCCACTCCCATGGAGACTGGGCCACGTAGGCTATGTTCACATGAGATGAGGCCATGATTGCCCGCGTATCCCTTATACTGAGCGAAAGGCTATGACACATGGCGTCTTGACAATGGGGGTCAACAAACCATCGAGATCATAGGCTGTCATGCCCTAGTGATCGCTAAATTGGTCAATTATACTATTGGGGCACATGCAGCATTGTCACGCAAATGGCTACACTGTCGGTGATAAGTTATTGCGGAACAAAACTTCAATTTGGAACTCCGTGGAAAATACTGTTGGTGAACTTCCACGAAAGCAGTTAAAATGTTACAAATTGACTTATTTCGAGAACGGTCCAACAAAGTAAAGTGGAACTGGTGTAGCAGAAAACATTGCTGGTGAACTACCATGGAAGTTTTCTAGCCAAACTGGCTTATCTCGTGAAAGCTATCAAGCCACATTGGTTGTTTCATGGAACCATCTAGCCAGGGAGTAGTCCAGTCATCTTGTCTTGTTTTACGTGCATGAGACGTCTAGCCATATTGGCTTATTCCACGGAGATGGATTTGTTCTCTCCTTGCCATGTCCCGTATTCCAATTGTTTGTTCTATGATACGTTTGAGTATTAACAAGACGCCTTCAAAGTTTGGATAATATGTCATTTTTATATATTTTGAAATACTTTGAATCATGATGCATAACTATTTTGACTTGCTTTCCCATGAATCTTCATCTGTTGCCAGCAACATTACCTTGCCCCAGTACCGGAATACGGAGACGGACATAGCCATCTACCCCATATGAGGTACAAAGACGTCATATAGCGATCATGGTTGTCACTAGACTTGGGGTTTCATGCTATAATCAAGTCTCCTTGGGTCACCATAACATCTACGTCTCAATCAATCAAAGAAGAATAAGCAATTAATGAGTACATAAGATAAAACAATAAGACGTCTCCGACGATTCATCAAAATGATCATAAGAACTAATCTTACAAAATACCAGCTAGCACATTGAGTCAACAATACAGAATGATAGTCAAATGCAGTCCAACTAATTATAAATATGTGAAGGAAACTAAATTTCCAGAACATCCGGCTAAATAGGTGCCGGTGGCTAAATGCTAAGTTCAAATATTAGAGTGGTGGAGAGGAAACCCACTCGAGTCCTTAGACGGTCATGCTTTTAGTATGCACCATCGTCATGGAAGAAAGCTGGATCCTCAAGCTCTGCTACGAGATCTAGCCAAACAAAACCAGCAGGGTCAGCCCCGAATAACAAGAACCACACGGGGTCAACCGGACATAGTCAGCTATCCCGTATAAGGTACAAAGACGTCATACGGCGATCACAGCTGTCGCTAGACTTTGGGATACATATTACAATCATGTCACCTAGGGTCTCATGGAATAACTATGTCTCATTTATTCAAGCAAGAATCAACAATTAATGAACATATAAGATAATAAAAAAGTAAGACATCCCTGACACTTCATCAAAATGATCATCAGAACTAGCTTTACGAGATACTGGATAGCTCGTAGAGTCAATAGTACATAACCATAGTCAATTGCAGTACAATTATATAAAATGAAACGAGTGTCCGGAACAGCTGGCTAAACAGGTGCCGGTGGCTAAATACCAAGTACAAAATTAATGATATCAGAAGAATAAACCCAGTCGAGTCCTCCGTCTATGATTCTAATATACACCATCTTCATGGAAGAAAGTTGGATCCTCAGGCGCTGCTACGAGAACTGGCCAAACAAAATCAGCGAGGTCAGCCCCGAATAGCAAGTACCACAAGAAAGCACATATGAAAGAGACAAATCCAGTATAACAAGTAACCTGGCCAACACTACCAAAATAACTCAATTTAGCGACAAAATTGGCAACGACAAAAAAACATCGCTAAATTTTGGAATTAGCGACGGAAGTAACAGGTCGTCGTCAAACGTCGCTGATCAACGACATTCAGCGACGTAACTTAAAGTTCATCGCTAGATTACTGAAATTAGCGACATTGAGCAATGTAACTTAACATATGTCGCTGATTAGAGATAGTCAGTGACATCAAATAATGACATAGCTAATATTTTAATATACCCGTTCAACTTTTTTATTTTCCCCCATTCGGTCAACTTTTTCATCTCTCACAAATTCCCCCTCCTTTCGACTAAGCTCTCCTCGCCGCCCCCTCCCCTGACGAAGTTCTCCTCGCCGATGCCGACAGCGCCTCCTCTTCTCTTCAGGTAAACCCTAATGCTAGTTCTAATTCTAGACACAGACACTATAGCGGCCTGAGGCACGGCTAACACGTCGTGCTGGGTGCCGTCGCCGACGGCGGCGATGATCTGCCACGAGGGTGCGAAGGGGGAGGAGCTTTGCCTGGAGGGTCTCCCAGGAAGGGTATTTGGGGGTGGGCTTGTCGACACGGGATGGCCGTGGCCGTGGCCAAGGCCGTGTTCCGATAGGTGGCCGTTCTCCCATCTCAGCTCGGTCACCTCATAATCTGACCTAATTAGAACACAAGTTATGCCTCCGGCCCCAGGGCACGGTACTGCCCAGGTTAGTGAGAGAGGTTAGAGATCTTTAGATGGGCATTTATTAGGAAATTAGGCTACTACCTTACAGTGGCAAGCAAAAGCCTGGCTTGGCATACAGCAGGCCATAGGCCATTTGAGTGTGCCAACCTGTGCACATACCAATAGACAGGAGAAAGAGTAGACAGGAGAGAGAGAGAGAGAGAGAAAGGGGCAACAACAGTACATGAAGGAGCAAGGTCAGGGGATATGAGTCTTGTACAGGACTGTTTGTGTGTCCCTATCTAGTTACATTAGAGTATTAGTGAAGTGAGAGTGTCATGTGAGAGTGTGAGAGTGTATAGTAGAAATTGAGTGTTAGAGTGAGGTATCCTATGTGAGTGTCCCTATGTGATAGTGAATATGTATGTGATAGTGCATAGAGAGTAAATAGGAAGAGGGGTGGACTGCCCAAGTACAGTGGCAGCCTAGGCTGCCTTAGTTTGGCTTGGCCTACAGGTTTGGGCAGGCCAAATGGCCTCCTACAGTGAGTAGGACAAAAAAAGGGGGCCCTACTGCAGCCCAGGTAAGCCTATTCATGTGTGTGCTTGCAATAGGTACATATGAGGGCAGAGGGTTAAACCCCTGTGCAGGCCATAGGCCAATGCACCGTAGGGTGTGGGTGTTATCAATGTTGATAGGAATGTTTGCCTATGTGTTATCCTATGAGTATAGTGCTTGAGTGTCCACCAAGTGTTCATGTTTAGTGTCGTTATGATTAATAGGTAAAGAGAGTGTATATGGAAAACTGAACAATGATGCAGGGAGAAAGAGAAGATTGATCATAGCAGTAGTAGTCCTACTGTTGGTAGTAGCACAGATTGCTTGCCAAGCACTGCTTGTATGAACATAAAGCAGGAATGCATGGTAGCATTGCCTTTATGCTAAGTAGCAGGGAATGAGCTCCCTCTTTGTACAGGGAGCACGAAGGCCTTAGGCCATGAGTACACCTATGTAACCTATAGCTTGGGTTATGGGGTGTGTACGGTAGGGGGAAGGGTTTACCTATATGTTAGGGTAAGAATTACCTAAGTTTAGGTAATGTATGTAGGTAGGTAATGTCAGTATATAACATATAGCTAGGTAATACACTACTATTTGTAGGAATCTGACCTCGTAATCTGAGCTTGGTCACCTCGTAATCTGACCTAATTAGAACCCTAGCTCGGTCACTACTATTTGTAGGAATTGCCTCCGGCCCCAGGGTACGGTGACGGCACAAGTACTTGTGTTAAGCCCGCAATAAGGTAATGAGGCATTGTACTAGTTTGCATCCCGATGTGGCGCCCAAGTTCGGGGGGGCGACGGCGCAAGTACTTTTGTTTAGGCCGTCGTAAGGTAATGCGATATTGTACTAGTTTTCGTATCGGCGTTGCGCACAAGTTCGCGGGATGTCGCCTAGGATGCGGGCCTCGATTAGATGACCAACCCTATGGGACCAACCTATAGGATAATCGTGGTAAGGTAATACAATTCCATATGTCAGTCCCCGTGCGGTCGATACTGTGTGTAAGTCCTATAGCCGATCGAGTGATGTGTTTCTTGTCATTTATTCGTATATTCATGATGTATCAAATATAGTTATTAATTACTGTAGTGAACATGTGTGTCAATATATCTTTGCAGAATTATTTTCAAATGGACTTGAATTTTTACTTGCGTCATCGTTCATGGATGTGCAATCGTCATCGTGATGACGTGTGGTGTGCAGGATGAATACATATAGGGAGTAGAGCAATTCCTGCAGTTCGACAATGTGTTCCCTCAGTACATGGATGACATCAAAATTTAGTGTCCGTGTGTGGTCAGAACATACAATATTATCATGGAGTGGATGTGATATTTTATTTGTACTCGAGGGATTTTACATTGAATTACTATCAGTAGAGCACACACGGCAAACTTGTCTCTTTAGCATCGGAGCTAGAGCCTTATGTGGAGCCTTATATGCATGTCTCCGACCACGATGATTACGACGACGGATACATGAACATGGTTTTCAACTTTGCGGGGCCAAGTTTCATTCTGGATGATCATGATACAGCTGCGGAGGCACCGAATGTCGATGATGTAAGGTTCATGGAGTTGCTGGAGAATGCAAGGACTCCTTTGTATCCTGGTTGTGAGGATCATTCACCATTAGAGGTAGTCACTAGGATGTTGAGCAGAAAGTCTGATTTCAATATGTCTCAAGAATTCTACAACCGAGTGATGGAGTTGATTATAGAGATCTTGCTGGCGGGTGCTAAGTCACTTAAAGACTTCTACCGATGTAAGAAGATGGTGAGATCGCTCTGGATGGAATACGAGAAAATCGATTCCTGCCGTAACGGGTGCATGCTCTACTACAAAGACGATAAGGATGAAGAAGTGTGCAGATTTTGTGGTGTTGATCGCTATAAGCCAACTGCTACAGGGAGGTCTGTCGGTAAACGGAGGTCGACCGATTCAATGCACTACTTGCCTTTGATGCCGCGGAAGCAGAGGTTGTTTATGGCGAAGGAGTGCCGAAAAAATGAGTTGGCACAGGCAAGAACAGATTGAAGGAGTGTTGGATCACCCATTCGATAAAAAAGCTTGGAAGCACTTTGATTGAGAGTATCCTGATTTTGCCGAGGATTCGCATAATATAAGATTGGGGCTATTATCTGGCAGTTTTATTCCGTTCGGACTTTCGGGCTTCCAGTATTCATGCTGGCCTGTGATCGTCACTCCGTACAACCTACCACCTTGGATGTGCAAGAAGACTCCTGTTATGTTCTTAACAGTCATCATCCCTGGTCCAAACAATCCAAAGAGGAACATCGATGTGTACTTGCAGCCATTAATAGATGACTTGAATCAGATGTGAGAAGTAGGTGCGAACATGCACGATATTAGGAAAAAATAAAATTTTTAGATGAGGGCGACACTTATGTGGAATATCAACAACTTTTCGGCTTATGGCATGTTATCAGGATGGAGCACTCATGGTCGTCTCTCATCCTTATTGCATGGACCATACCAAGGCTTTTCGTTTAAAGAATGGAAGCAAATCGTGCTTCTTTGACTATCATCGACAGTTTCTTTCGAACGTGTCACGACCCGCACCCAGTGTAAGGGTACGAAAAGTGGGTACGTCCAGCCTACGCCTCAGTGTCGGCGGTAGAACGATGTCCTAGGTCACATATATCTAACAATTATAAGGTACCTGTACAATGTATACACTCCGAATGGAGGACAATATAGAAATGTACAACTCAATCACAGCTTAGGTAAAAAGTACGATAAGATAGATAGATAAGATCTGGATCCACAATGAAATACAAGATAAAAGAGAGAATCTAAGTGTCTAAGATAACAACTCCACAATATCCAGAATAACAAAATCCCCAAATAAATACAAGTGTATCCAAACAAGACAAGATAATAAGTAAGATACTGGTCTAGCTAACTAGCCTAGACTACTGGGGTAATGTCCTCTGCAAGTGTTGGGTCCTCCTGGGAGTCCATCTCACATTTGTCATCTAGGCCTGCTCCATAGTATGTAGGACAGAACTCCTCAATGTCATCTGTAATATTTTTAACAGGTCTAGTCAGGACGGGAGCGAGTATAGTACATCTCACGCAGTTCATAACATGACAGGATATATAAATATACAATAGAGTAAGATACATGAAACGCTGAAGAATATACATGAAGTAAAAGAGATGACTGTAAGGAAATATCTACTATAAGTAAAGAACTAACATTGAACTAGTGATTTAGAGTACAAGATAGACATGTGAACGGCTTGAATTTGCACATGAGTAATCTAAGAGTTTGCACATGAGTATACTACTTTGGAATTGTTCACATGACCATTTATACTCCCCCGTACCCCAATCAATACACAAGGATCCAGACAGGTTATGTTATTGCACATGATATCACATGAAGGCCCATAAAAGGGTGCACATGATTGTATACATGGGGGCTCTGTGAATATGAGAGTACATGAATCACAAAAGTGCACATGAATAGTGAAAGCACCGGAGTACATGATGAAAGTGAAACGTATATGACATACTGTAACCCGATGCTTCCGAGGGGGATAACATCTCATGAAGGGATCCATATAGTACCAATCTGTGTTAACAACATGATAGCATCAAGTAAAGTAATCTAGAGCATAAATGTAAATCCTATCAAGTATGAAACGGTCAGAGAATGTACTCGCCTGATATCCTGAGTATCTGAAGTGAAATATTGTCTGAGGAGAGGTGTCTGGCACCTATTTAGAACAGCACAAGTCACAACATATCCAAAATGGTAAAATAGACAACTACAATTCATTCTACATGATGTTTGGGTCAATCTAGGCTAAAGTCAACCTTTGGTCAACTGTAGTCAACTACACTAGTCAAACTTGGTCAACTAGGTCAAATCCTAACCCAGACAACTCTCAATAAGCCTAACCAGGTCTACCTAGCATTCACATACCATCACAATGCTATACAAGCTATCAACACACAATCTCATGTGTATACATACCCATATACACATAGGCTTACAAATAGGAAATCATATAGGCTATATGCCTATGTACCAATCTACATTGGCATGCACTCATATATATTCACCACATTTACATACACTAAATTCATATAGGCAATATACATATATATATATTACATTATTATCAAGCAAGGTTATAGACATTATATATACATATATAGAGAGAGATATAGGGTGACAGTGATATACATATGTGTGTGTGTCATGTGTGTGTACATAACAGTGGTGTGTTCTGAATTTTCTTGTGTGTGTGTCTCAATGTGTGTGTGTATAGCAGTACAACATAGGTGTCTCAAGTTTTGTGTGTGTATGTATATCTTAATGTGTGTATGTGTGTAGCAGCTGAACATATAGGGCCTTAGGTTTCCTCTATGTGTGTGTATTAGATCACAACATAGGTTCTCAGGTTTAGTGTTCATGTGTGTATAGAGAAATCAGTACAGCAGTAGATAGGTATAGGTTCTCAGGTTTGTGTGTGTTTGAGTGTGGGTATTATATGAAAAATCAGTGTACACATAAACAGTTTCTAATGTAAACATGAAATCGGTTTCAGTTTTGAGTTTACAACAGTCCAATGCAATTTCGAAAACCAAATCACCTAGCTAACATGTAACAAAACTCAGACATAAATGTATGATCTAACATGATAATTTAATCATTCAAAAATCAGTTTAAACATAATTAAATCTCAGAAATTCGAATGACAGCACCTAGTATCAGAAATTTAGGGGAAATCACCAATTCGAAATCAAAACACATTTAATAATCAGTTTAGTGGGTTGGTAATTAATGTGTCATATGTGTGTGTGTCCTATGGTTGATTTGGTGTCCAAAAACTAGACACAAACGTGTCCAAAACAATTCCAACATACGAGCAAGCTGAAACAGTGCACAGTCTCGTGCACAGGTTCATCACGTTCGTGGACACTACACACGACACGTGTGTCCACGTGGTCACGTCCACATGTAGCCCAGCACTAGGGCTACATACTGAATACATCACGGGGTGTCAACGTCGTGTCCTGTGCGGACACGAGACGTGTGTCAGTAAGTAAAATGCACAGTGTAACGTGTAGTGTAAAACACGTGCGGGCCAAAAATCGTGTCCGACATAAAACGCCTTGACACGAGGCTTGGGGGATGACATGTCAGTCATGGCCCCCACCTTCCTGCCAAGTGGCAGCTGCCCACGTGGCCTGTACAAGAAGGCAAACTCCTCGAGCAGCTGGGCACTGCCCGTGCATACACAGTGAACGTGTTTGTATCCTGTTTGGACACGGACACGGCTTAAATTCAACTCAATCCATGGGGAAATCATAACATCCATATAAATCATCATTTCCATTCAAATACTTTTCCAAAAATAGCAAATAAATTCTATTGTGGCATTTACACAAACACTTACAAATAGATTATGATACGTGTCCGATACGGACACGAAATCAATGCAAAACTTCACCAATCACACACCACAGCTAGGGGACACCTAGATCCTGGCTATTATGCAAAGAAATCAGGATTAAAAGATAGTTTAAGGTGTTTACCTATAGAGTATCAATGACAAGGAAAAAGCCCCAAATAGGATGATTCCTCTTGCAAGCCAAAAGCTCCAAATTGTACCAAATTTGAGGCTTCTCTCCATGAACAGAAAATAGAGTGGGATTAGGTTCTAATGCAAGAAAATAGAGTCAAAAAGGAATAGAAGAGTTATGAATTAGGGAAGAATGACCAATACATCTTTTTTCCAAAAGTTGCTTGATACAAAAGAGACAAGAACTAGGAAGAGAGATTATATAGGGGGAATCCCTATGTGGCCAGCCATAAAGGTGAAATTAGGGTTAGGGTTATAACTAATGGGCTTGGGCCAAGTTTCAATGATAAAGAAAATCAATCCATAAGTCAAAAGTCCATGAACCTAATCATTTATTCTCTATATGAAACTTGATTCAAAATGACTTAACTTAGGTTGACTTAAGTTAGACTAGGGTCCCACCATGCTAATCAAGTCATCATAACTAAAGTCAACATCTAGGTTAGTCTCCAAAGTCTCAACTAACAAAGGTCAAAAATAACAACCATCACTCCAATAATTCAAAATAAATCCAAAATTCTCAAAATGACCAAAATACCCTCAAGCTAAAATATGGTAGTGACAGAATGATCATCCATACAGGAGGAACATGAATTCTTTTTGTGCAGGCATTGTAGAGAAGAGCGATCCACCGCCAAAGTGGCCCGGAGACACAATTTGGGAAAAGATAAAAGATTTAGCAATTGCTATCGAAGAGTCCTCTAAAGGGTACAAGTGTGATGGATTCGGTCACACACATAATTGGACGAAAAGGTGCATATTTTGGAACCTTCCATATTGGGGCATAAATCTGATCAGACATAATCTTGATGCCATGCATATCGAGAAGAATGTATTTGACAAAGTAATTAATACTGTGAAAAACGTAAAGGGGAAGACGAAGGACAATGACAAAGCCAGGTTGGACATTGAAGAAATATGCAGGTGCCCTGAATTGCATTTGATATGAGAAGGGAATGGAAAGTACAAGCAACCCAAGGCCATTTTCTCACTGGACAAGGAGAATAAAGGGAGACTTTGTAGGTAGATTCAGGGCCTCAAATTTCCAAATGACTACGTATCGAATCTAAGAAGATGTGTCGACATGAAGGAGAATAAAATGATGAGTATGAAGAGTCATGACTGCCACGTATTCATGGAGAGGTTAATTTCGATAGCATTTCGGGAGTTCTTACCACCGGCAGTTTGGGATCCTTTGACAGAACTTAGCATATTTTTCAGGAATCTTTGTTCTAATAAACTGCTCGTCAATAGTCTGGAAAAGCAAGAGCGGGACATTGTAGTAACACTCTATAAGCTCGAGAGGGTGTTTCCTCCTGGTTTCTTCGACTCTATGGAGCATTTGCCAATTCATTTTTCCTATGAGACACGTGTTGGTGGACCCATCGGTTATAGATGGATGTACCTGTTTGAGCGACATCTTAACCACCTAAAAGGAAAGGTGAAAAATAAGGCACAGGTCGAGGGTTCTATTTGTGAAGCCTATGTTCTTGAGGAGATTTCAACATTTTGTTTGATGTATTTCAAGCCTCATGTTGCAAGTAATAGAACAAGAGCTCCCAGAAACAACGATGGAGATGAAGAAGGTAACGATGCAATACTGAAGGTATTCAATGCTAAAGGGAAGCCTTCAAATAAATTGAAGAAGAGATATCTGAACGACGAGGAGCTAAGGGCTACTTAGATATATGTATTACTTAACTGCGACGAGGATGAGGTGAAGAAGCTTGAGGGGTAAGTAAATAATACGTTTATGTTCACGTCTACGTTTGCGTCATCTAGTAAATAATACGTCTAATTGGCCGATATTTTGTTGTTTTTCAGCATATTTAATGATGAGGTAAGGTCCACTAGGCTACACATAACAGACGAAGAAGCAGAGCAGGAAATGAAACATTATTTCCCTTCCTGGCTGAGTGCATATATAAGGGTCTTGTATATATATGCACTTTACATGTCAATATATGAACTTAGTTTGCTATCTTGTGTTATGTAGGTCGATCTTCCACACACAAGATTTGAGAATGAGTCTCTTAGAACTCTTGCCAATGACTCAATTCCGGCCGTAAAAATATGGTCAAGATACTGTGTTAATGGGTTTAGGTTCAAGTCAACAAATAAAAAGATTAAAGACAAATTCATGGATCTCGATTCCACCAAAAGTAGTTGTTTATGTATCAGATCATCGACCTACACGGATGTCGATACAGACAATAATTTCTATGGCATCTTACGAGAGATTGTCGAGTTGGCATTTAATTATGGAATATAGCCTGCAAAAGTTGTTTTATTCAGATGTGATTGGTTCAATCCGATTCAAGATCAAGGTTGGAGAATGGACAAGCATGGTTTTGTGAATATAAACTACCGGCGTCGATATCAGGGCTATAAACCATTTATACTTTCAAGTCTGGCTCAGCTCATATACTTTACAACCTATCCTAAACGGGGGACAACAAGGTCGGAATAGTGGGCATTATGCAAGACTAAGGCAAAAAATACCTTTGACGTTCATGAAGTAACTTATCAAGAGGATATGCTACCTCTTCTACCAAATATTGTAGATGTGGACTTAACGGAAGTTCCACATTCCACGTCTAATTATTATCTAGAAGAGGTAAAATATTTGAAGACGAAGATCTACTATATGAAAGTGTAGATGAGGAGGAGGAGGAAGCAAAACAAAGAAGATGAATTTTTAGAAGAGGATTGAAAGTAATATAATGAGGAGGAGGAAGAAGAAGACGACAAGCATGACGCGTGCATGTGCACTTTGTTTGGCTATCTACTTTTGTTGTCTACTTTTGTACTTTTGTGACTCTGGTGTACTTTTGTGACTCTTGCGATACTCTGGTCTACACTTGCGATACACTGGTCTATTACGAGATACTCTGGTGTACATTTAGGGTAGTTTCGTATATTTGCTTTTATGATATTCTGATATATATACTTATGTGTTCGTGTTTTATTATCATATGTTGTTTGCAAAAACAAAAGTTTTTCGAGAAAACTAAGTTATAAATTAAGAAAAAGAGTACAAGTGCACAATTTGATTCTGGGAAAGTATACATGTAAGAATCTTATCAAAAGACGATCACTTTATCCCTTGGACGATGCGATATCGAAGAAGAGAAGCTCTGAAACGTGCTGCAGCAACTTGGTCAGGAAATTATGATCATTCATGGTGATGAAGGAATGATTTTGAACTCTATTTATATAGTTTTGAGATAACTGTTAAGTAGTTATCCTGATTGGCGTGGAGTACAATTGCAACAAACGATTGGCCTAACTGCATAGAGACGCATGGCATTCTGTAAGATAGATGCGCTTGGTCATGGGCAGAGTTGTGTGTACATTCTTCGAGTTTAGTGGCATATGCGCCACGTCATTTAACAGCTTCTGGATGATAATTGACTGATTGCCGCCAGCTGACAAATGGTGCAAATTGTCGATTCGCACCTACTATGGAAGACACTAAATGTTGAATCTGTTAAAGATTAATTACCTCGCACCAATAGTACTTAGTGCGGGGTAACTAACAAATGCCATTAATGATGCGACGAACACAATCTCCTCGGGTGCTGTGTGCTCGGGATTCGAAGGGATTTTTCCGTTCGGCGTGTTGTCAGTCATTAAGATAGATGCCTCATCTTCTCGAGGAAGCTTGCGATGTGGCAGTAGGTGTGATCTGACAATGGTGCGAATTGGTGATGGTGCGACAATTGTACTGGGTGCCAACGGATGAATTAGCCCTATTGCTATTTGTGAATGGTGGGACTTGATATATATATATATATATATATATATATATATATATATATATATATATATATATATATATATATAAAATATATATATATATATATATATATATATATATATATATATATATATATATATATATATATATATATATATATATATATATATATATATATATATATATATATATATATATATATATATATATATATATATATATATATATATAAAATATATATATATATATATATATATATATATATATATATATGTGTGTGTGTGTGTGTGTGTGTGTGTGTGTGTGTGTGTGTGTGTGTGTGTGTGTGTCCTCGTGGCTGTAGCCCGTTGGGAACGGTGGAGCACCCCGACGTAGTGGCGCGGGTTCGAGCCCCCTTGGAGGTATGCCTCCAAGCACCATTAAGAAGTGGACACCCTCAAAAAAAATATATACTTGTGGCCGTAGCCCGTTGGGAACGGTGGAGCACCAGGCATGCCTCCAAGCACCATTAAGAAGTGGACACCCTCAAAAAAAAAAAAAAAAAAAAAAAATATATATATATATATATATATATATATATATATATATATATATATATATATATATATATATATATATATATAAGCTTCTACAAGACTCCCTTCAAAGTTTTGAAATTTCAAAAGTCTCGGAATTTGAAATACTTTGAATAAGAAGTGTTTCAAGCATGATTCGTACGCGCTAGAATCATAACAAACTGAGCGAGATTCGCACGGCCATTACATTCGATTTTAGGCTATAAATAGCCCATAGGAGAGAGAGAAAGTTATTCTCAGAATTTTTTTTACTCTCTAACTCTCTTGTCTTCTTCTTCCTCTCAACTTTCGAAACTTTCACCTGATCCGATGGCGTCCAAGAGATCCGCGATCGAGAAAGGCAAGAACATAGCCAGAACCACGTCGCGCATGCTTCGTTGGTGGTGCCACAACATATGTCACAGTCGGCGAAAGGCAAGGAGGCCAACCCCACTCTCGAAGGTTAGATGTCGGGTCAAGGAACAGGATAAACATCACTGATCAGGCGCCATTCGAAAGTTGGCACGATTCGCTAGCTCGCACGAACTGTGGCCAGTGTCAATTACCTCTTTCAGAGTGTTGATTGGCATTGCGCTTCTTAACCCAACTCAAATCACCTCTTTCAGAGTGTTGATCATCAACAAAATGCGTGTGTCCTTTGTTTACTCAAAGTGTGTCGTGCGAAACACAATTCTATCAATTCGTGCGCGAAAACTGTTGCACGAATTTTGGAACTGTCATTCTATGTTGCGCGAATCAGAATAGTTTTTGTCGCACGAATCAGAACAGTTTTTGCCGTGCGAATCAGATCTGTATAGGCGGCGGGAATGTTATTCTTTCATGTACCTAAAAGAAATTAGATTTTTTTAACCTTTTCATGATCTTAACTCTGTTTCCTTTCTTACAGTTGATCTCAGGGAAGGTCCCTATGCTAAAATTTTGGGATCTACCTTCCGTGTATCAGAGTACCAGGAGGACCTATTGCATGTCATATTTCCGAAATTTGATCCTAACGGTCCGGCTGATAGAAGAACTCTTAGTAAAGCACAAGAAAGTCAAACGCTTTTGTGCCTGATGAATGGTACACCCTTCATGGCTAAGGGCCAGGCTACCTATAAGAAACCCGCTTTCTTGTTTGGAGAAGCATTTGAAACTGCTTCTCAAACCAAAGCAAAGAAGGAAACTCGGGTCTTCAAGAGAGAAAATAAACTGGTATATCTCCCGAAGATGTTCAGGAATCTGTCTTTATCCCGATACGCTCATGCGAGTTACCCTCGGAGGATGTCATGGGATCTAACTCCATTCCAATAGGCCAGGGTTGTAATGACCCGCTCCTCCCTAACGGAATGCCGATTCAAACGGCAAGTGCAACGACTCAAACGAGCCGTCGACCCGAAGAGTTGGCATCGACCAGATGAAGAATCGATGCAAGACTTACATTGGCCCGTCAAGATGAATCCAGACTTAGACTTTCAAAGGCGCGCTCGGAGTATCGCTCGGCCGATGCGAACATCGCTAAGGTGGGTGGCTCCGAGGAACCCGTCTTTGCTTAGCCTAGACACATAACAATGTGGACACTATCACGAAAATCGCTAGGCGATAACCCCGTGCATGCTAATAAATGACTCAACGCACCTAGCTAAGGGAATAATCCCATCTTGTATGCTTGTATAGAATATGGAAAAAAAATATGAAAAATATGAGAACTCTCGTACCGCGCTCCACGCTCGTGCTACGGCACAAGCTTACGTTCAAGTTCCCTATGCGTTCAACAATCAAACAATGAATGAGTTACAACAATGAAACGGGAAGACTATCGACATAGTCGTTCCGAGTAGAGTTAGCAACATTGAAAGACTATGGGACCGATGGGTCGCCAAGGCGACTCCCGCACGAGGAGTTACAAAATGTATGAATGAATGAATGAACAAATAAGTGAATGAATGAATCAACGAATGAAAGAATGAATACGTGAATAAATCGATGAACAAACGGACAAGTGAAAGAAAGAAAAGAAAGAATGAATGAAAGATAAGAAAAGAAAGAATGGTTAGCGACAAGTGTGACGGGCACGTGCAACGGGGCTCGCTACCCGTGCTGCACGGACGTCAACCTGGTCGATAACGATTTATGGCTAAGGGTTAGCCTACGGCTCGGAGATAGCCGCTAAGTTAAACGACAAGATAATACGAAATGGTCGTGGACAAACGGCACGGGCGTTGTGTGGAGTATACCGTGGCCGTGGTAGTGGAAGGATTCTGCAGCACGGGCGTTGTATGGAGTATACCGTGGCCGGCCTAGGCGGAATCAAAAGTTGGGGCTTACGGGCTGTCTGGTGCGGGCTTGGGCACCGGGAGACGTAAGTGCAGGGCATTTCAAGAGACTTAACGGGGTGTACCAGCCATCACCCTACGCTAAGTTGAGAAATACCAAGGGAAAATGTCCAAAATGGCTTGTCATTCCAGCGATCGGTACATGTAGATTAAGTGGACTTTGCTGGTGGCTATCCACGTGCAAGTCCTTGTATTGAAATCAAAATAGTCTAAGTTAAATAAACAAGCGCCTACCGAACGGCTAGAAATATATCACCCCAAACAACAAAGAGTGCTTCATGCAAACGAGTTAAAAGAACACACGCCTACGACGCGCTAGAATCCGAGGCAGGGACACGCTCTTGATATTGAAAGTTTACATGAGACACGTGAAGTTATTCCTTATGAATTGTTGACTAACTTGGTTTACTTTAGACAGGGAAGGCCGGACGGTAAGTATGGGTAAGTCGTGCATGTATTTTCATACGACACTTGAATTCGGCAACACGAGATAGGTTATGGAATATGCCATGAAACTGATCCTAAGGCAAGATTAGAAAGACAATGAATGATAGACGGGCACAAAAGTAAATATAACGTGTTTGGTAATCGTAGCATTGTGGGCGAGCGAGCCTCCCCACCAGTGCATAATAATGTACTGATAACCCCACAGTCTGCTTGCATGAAGCAGGAAACGTCGGCGGGTGCGGAGCTTCCCTCGAACGTGCTAAGGCGCGGAGCTATCTCTCGAGCCTTGGAGCGTTGCAAGGAGCTTGAGCACCATATACAGGACATAATGTATTGGAACATCGCCATGAATCATTCCATCTTGTAAGCCACTTGGCACGCCTTTTATGTTTCAGAGAGAGAGAGCTTGAGCGACTTATAAACTCGGCCTAGCACCGCTTGTAAACTTCTTGAATATCGATAAACATGTTTGAATTCGCTTCAATTTGTGTTCATTTACTTTCCGCTGCAAATGGAGACACTCTGTGCGACTCTGTGGCCTAGCTCAAATCGCCCATTTTTGGACTTGGCCTTGCACGGGCGCAACCTAGGCCCGTGCGACATCACGCCTTAGCGAGGACGATCGCTCCTACGGGAGCGGGGTGTGACAGATTGGTATCAGAGCACGGCTTTACGTCCTTGGACTTTATTCGATTTTTTCAGTTTTGAAAGCTCGGTTGGAAACAAAAGATGGGTACGCTCTCTCTCGTTGTGCCTTAGGATGTTCCATACAATAAGCCTAGTATTTTTAAAAGCTCGTACAAGTACTCGGTTGAAGGGATCGATAGGCGAAGGCCTTTGTGCCGAACCACGACGTACTTGAGTTGGAAGGAACCGATGCTAAGAGTTAGCAAAACGTAAGACGTACTTGAATAGCCTTACGACGACAATTGAGAACGAGCACGCGAGACCGAAGTATAGTTCGAACGGGCTGGTTATGCACGCAGCCTTTTGGATAAGTTGTGTAGAGTATCGCGCACCTAGACCTTCTGGTGCAAGCGAGTTGCGAGTGAGATCGATTATCGCTCGAACGAGAATAAGTGAGCATGCAAACTCGAATATAGTCCGCACGGAATAGCTATGCACACGACCTTTGGTTATGTTGTGCCGCGTGTCGCGCACCTCGACTTTTGGTACAATCGAGTGCGAGCGATATCAAGTACCGCTCGGTCGGAAATGAAGCTACACCTAGAGTGTATATTGATAGAAACGCTATCAAACTAACGCTTAGGCATGCACGAAAGATTGGCTTGGATTTTAAGGATTTGTGCGAACGACTTAATACGTCGAGGCGACGTGAGCGATTACGTTAGAGATGCGTCAAACGAATCTGAAGGATGTCTTAGCGCATGACACGAACGTGATTGAGGACTAGATCGTATGGCTTGAATTCGAGTGGTGTATGCGATAGGTTCGACAAAGAATAAGAATGAGTGTCGACGACTAGTCGAGTGGCTCGAACCCTGAGTGGTGTATGGACGTCATAGAAATTGTTCGAGCGAGACTAAAGGATTTACGGATCGTACGAGTATATCGGCGAGGCGATGCGATCGCGTAAAGCCTTAGAACGTGTCATGCTTAGTTGGTCGTGACTTCAAAAGTCCCGAACGAGATGTCGCTGGACAACTTGTCATTGGGCAACGCGAGTTAGAAAATGGTTCGGAACGATGAATGAAAATGAATGGTCTTGGTCGAGGAAACTTAGATGATCGCGCGTACGATTTCTGATTGAATCAGATAAATTGTGACTTGAGTTTGAACAACGATCTTAAAAGTAGCTTGAGGAATAGCAGTTGAACTTGATCTTGAATATTAAATAAAATTATGGAATATCCAATTCGGACAACAGCATCAACGCACGACTCGAAATCGGTTGCAAAGGAAGATCGTCAGGTTACGCATATCGTCGATGGTATTGAGGTGTATCAAAGATCGATATGCGATAACTCGAGGCTACTCTGACTCGGCGAATGACGATCGTACAAATGTCATTGTTCCGTTGGATGCTATACTTGGGATGTTAAAAATGTGTCGAGAAAAAGATAGACTTGGCTCGAGGATTTTCTAGTTGAACGCATGACGGTCAGACTGTCGAATTGATTTGGCTTGGATGAAAATGAGAATGCTTGAGTTTGCTTCGTTGACAACCACAACGTTGACGTTCATGTCTTATGCGAGCGCAACTCCAGCCTCGCACATGCGTCACGCTGGATTAGGATGATCCCTCCACGTGAGCGCTGATATGGTGATTTATACAGCGGAAGTGATTGAACTTGGATGGCGTAGCAATTTGATTGTTTCGACTTGTGGTTTGACGCGAAGGTAAACTTGAGAATGACTTGGTGTGCTTGATGATTAAACTTGAGGATTGAGTAGGTCCAATCCGCGTATCGAGAATAAGTTAGTCTAAACTCAAACAAGAGTTACGCCCCGATGAGAATGATTATTCCACGGGACCGTTGCATGGTGATTCATGAACCACCGTGGATAATCGGACTCGCGTGAGATTGGGACGCAATGTATTGTCGAGCTGGATGACCTCGTGATCGAATACATGAATTGGTTAGAATGGATATGTGAAGTATGTCGATTGGGTGATTTGAATGGATTCGAATATGCGCAACGAATACATTGATGCGAATAGGTGATCGTGCTCGATGTTTAGAAATCTGAGTGACGCGAGCTTGGGTAGAAAACTTCCGTACTACCGACTTTGGTTTGACCCTAGGATTGGGGTCAGTGTTGGCATTATTGTTGGGGAACTGTGATTCTAATCCTGACATTGACTTAGCCTCGAAAAGAAATAGCCTAGCGGATAGGCGGACGACCCTATATCGAGTGATTGAACCTGTGCGATTGATATTAGAGTATCGTCTGGACGGACGATAGACTTGGGGCAACAAGACTTAGAATAGAATGGGAAATTAGGAGTGTGCGTGAACGACAACGAGAATGGCCCCAAACGAAGGGAATGATAGGAATGGACGATGCACAAGTAAAGTTGAAATAACGAATTGAATCATTGGTCGGAAGACGTACTCGATGATAGTGTAATACTTGGTCTCGAATCGGATGAGAATTACTTAGAATTGGTCGACTCCGCTAAGAAGAAATCGTATTGATTTTGTTGACAGGAGCGCTTGAGAAGCGAATCGAATCATCTCGAGAACCGAGATAAACGATATGTGATACACACATGAGTTCGGTTTTAAATCGAAGTTAGCAAAACGATCGGCAAATCGAAACTATCACGAGTAGCTTGTCCGACTTCGCTAGTCGCTAAGATTGGTTAAAATATACGTATTCGGGGGACGCCTTGAATGTGTGCACGATCCAAACTCAGCGATATGATGAACTCGAATGCAGCTGCAAGTGGGTGTTGAGATGCGCATGAACGAATGAGTGAGTTAGCCTCAGCCTACGACCCTCGCGTTTGATGAATTTCGACGTGCCTCGTGTGACTATCACAGCCCCATAACAAGGCGCAATAGCAACCAAGTCGAAGAAATGTTTGAATTGAATAAGTACCTTCAACTCTAAAATGAATGAAAAGTTATTCAATAAAAATCGACCAAACGTATGCGACGCGGAACTTGGAAAGGTACCGAGCATGGTTCGATGCCATCGGACGATAAAGCCATTCGATAAGTATTGTCTAAGAAACGTGACGACACAAGTTAAGGAATGGTAGGATGACCTGCACTAAGGAAGTCTCGAGGACGAGACTTGTTTTGAGTGGTGTATTATGTAATGACCCGCTCCGCCCTAGCGGAACGCCGATTCAAACGGCAAGTGCAACGACTCAAACGAGCCGTCGACCCGAAGAGTTGGCATCGACCAGATGAAGAATCGATGCAAGGCTTACATTGGCCCGTCAAGATGAATCCAGACTTAGACTTTCAAAGGCGCGCTTAGAGTATCGCTCGGCCGATGCGAACATCGCTAAGGTGGGTGGCTCCGATGAACCCGTCTTTGCTTAGCCTAGACACATAACAATGTGGACACTATCACGAAAATTGCTAGGCGATAACCCCGTGCATGCTAATAAATGACTCAACGCACCTAGCTAAGGGAATAATCCCATCTTGTATGCTTGTATAGAATATGGAAAGAAATATAGAAAATATGAGAACTCTCGTACCGCGCTCCACGCTCGTGCTTCGGCACAAGCTTACGTTCAAGTTCCCTATGCGTTCCACAATCAAACAATGAATGGGTTACAACAATGAAACGGGAAGACTATCGACATAGTCGTTCCGAGTAGAGTTAGCAACATTGAAAGACTATGGGACCGATGAGTCGCCAAGGCGACTCCCGCACGAGGAGTTGCAAAATGTATGAATGAATGAATGAACGAATAAGTGAATGAATGAATCAACGAATGAAAGAATGAATACGTGAATGAATCGATGAACAAACGGACAAGTGAAAGAAAGAAAAGAATGAATGAATGAAAGATAAGAAAAGAAAGAATAGTTAGCGACAGGTGTGACGGGCACGTGCAACGGGGCTCACTACCCGCGCTGCATGGACGTCAACCTGGTCGATAACGCATTATGGCTAAGGGTTAGCCTACGGCTCGGAGATAGCCGCTAAGTTAAACGACAAGATAATACGAAATGATCGTGGACAAACGGCACGGGCGTTGTGTGGAGTATACCGTGGCCGTGGTAGTGGAAGGATTCTGCGGCACGGGCATTGTGTGGAGTATACCGTGGCCGGCCTAGGCGGAATCAAAAGTCGGGGCTTACGGGCTGCCTGGTACGGGCTTGGGCACCGGGAGACGTAAGTGCAGGATATTTCAAGAGACTTAACGGGGTGTACCAGCCATCACCCTACGCTAAGTTAAGAAATACCAAGGAAAAATGTCCAAAATGGCTTGTCATGCCAGCGACCGGTGTATATAGATTAAGTGGACTTTGCTGGTGGCTATCCACGTGCAAGTCCTTGCATTGAAATCAAAGTAGTCTAAGTTAAATAAACAAGCGCCTACCGAACGGCTGGAAATATATCACCCCAAACAACAAAGAGTGCTTCATGCAAACGAGTTAAAAGAACACACGCCTACGACGCGCTAGAACCCGAGGCAGGGACACGCTCTTGATATTGAAAGTTTACATGAGACACGTGAAGTTATTCCTTATGAATTATTGACTAACTTGGTTTACTTTGGACAGGGAAGGCCGGACGGTAAGTATGGGTAAGTCGTGCATGTATTTTCATGCGACACTTGAATTCGGCAACACGAGATAGGTTATGGAATATGCCATAAAACTGATCCTAAGGCAAGATTAGAAAGACAATGAATGATAGACGGGCACAAAAGTAAATATAACGTGTTTGGTAATGATAGCATTGTGGGCGAGC
This sequence comes from Iris pallida, assembly GCA_029216955.1. Lineage (NCBI taxonomy): Eukaryota > Viridiplantae > Streptophyta > Magnoliopsida > Asparagales > Iridaceae > Iris > Iris pallida. The sequence goes on along the minus strand of JANAVB010012000.1, from coordinate 6,565,047 downwards.
TAGCCTCCCCACCAGTGCATAACAATGTACTGATAACCCCACAGTCTGCTTGCAGGAAGCAGGAAACGTCGACGGGTGCGGAGCTTCCCTCGAACGTGCTAAGGCATGGAGCTATCTCTCGAGCCTTGGAGCATTACAAGGAGCTGGAGCACCATATACAGGACATAATGTATTGGAACATCGCCATGAATCATTCCATCTTGTAAGCCACTTGGCACGCCTTTTATGTTTCAGAGAGAGAGAGCTTGAGCGACTTGTAAACTCGGCCTAGCGCCGCTTGTAAACTTCTTGAATATCAATAAAGATGTTTGAATTCGCTTCAATTTGTGTTCATTTACTTTTCGCTGCAAATGGAGACACTCTGTGCGACTCTGTGGCCTAGCTCAAATTGCCCGTTTCTGGACTTGGCCTTGCACGGGAGCAACCTAGGCCCGTGCGGCATCACGCCTTAGCGAGGACGATCGCTCCTACGGGAGCGGGGCGTGACAAGGGTCAGTAAGATATGTCATAAGTATGAGCCTCTGAGGAAGAGTATATTTTTCAGTGCCTCCGAGAAGCACAACATGCACCTGAGAGGTTTAAGACCAAGTTGCGTACCGGTCGAAGATTCATCTCTGATGATACCGGTCAGGATACCTATTTTTGCTAATACTTTTGTTGTAGCTGGAGGAGAATACCCTGAAGCAACCAAGAGATTGACAGGGTTAATGCACCTGGATATTATACGCTGGAATCGGCTCTCTGTATGGGCTCTAAACACTTTCCGTGACAAGTTGACGGAGCTAAAACTTTATGACGCCATCATGACCACCACCTGCGGTATCCATGTCAACACTAACCTGTTCCTGGCTTTAGTGGACAGATACGACAGGACCGGCACTTTTTCTACCCCTCATAGAGAGATAGGCTTCGCTCTTCATAAGATGTAGTTTTTGTCTCATCTGTCCATGGGTAAAAATCCTTATGAAGGGTACGTGCCAATAGAGGATGAGTTAGAAGCTTTGTCTAAGGAGATCCCACAAATGGTGGCAGTGTTTGAAGAATTATTATGTCACTTCCTGATTTGCACCCATCTCTTCAGGAGCAAAGCGACATGCTATACATCCAAGTGGCTAGTATACCTCTTCTTGGGTCATGATACCAAGAACAAGGTACAAGAGCACTTGGATTGTGATTCCCGCTTCTTTGAGCCGCTTGACGACCAAACTATCAGCAGACTGATAAAAGAAACCAGATGCGTTGACAACGAGCTGAGGGAAGATTGGGATGGCTTTAAAGTCGGCAATACCATTTGTAACGCACCAGTCCCAAAATACTTAGAACCAAGTACGTAGACATGCCAGTTGTATACATACGAAGTATACTCCAATGTATAGAATCCCTATATATATATACATAAGCTGTAAAATGCAGTAAACTATGATAACTAAATCTCATGCACAAAATAAAGAATAATAATATAATCACTATTAATTTATCATTTGTACATGTAGTTGGACGGAGACAAATCCACTACCAACTAATTTAAATAAGAAAAATATACAAAAAATTGATCGATAAAGATGGCAAGATGGACCAGGAGCAATCATCTTCGAAGAAATGGAGAGGATCACTGCCTTGGCTAAAACACCTGCGAAAAGTCATAAAGCACACACCTAGAGAGATCACCAGGTCCTCAGAGGGACGTAACAAGATACAGGAAGAACATGTCATATAAACTATGATATATAATAGAGAGTAAAAGGGGATGCATGCAATAGGGTTCCTACCAGTTCTACAGTGATAATACAGTTAAGAACAAACCTTCGACGCATGGGAACTCTGGCTACAGGTACAGGAAACTCAGGTATGGTCCCATCAGAATACCAGGGACCTCAAAGTATAACATTCATCGAATGTCAGAGGCCAGCAGGATCAAGAATAGAAAAGTGCATACGTGGCCCATACGTTAAGGAACTGTCCTCCCTACCCAATGCCTAGTAGGGTCACATCTATGTTCTATAGGAACCACTAGTAACTGCCAAGTCCACTAGCATGCAATTCTATTGGCAGTTACTCCTAACCGTCGTATGCCTCATACGTATCGGTGGCCAGACGACTACGCGAGTACCTGTCCTACATGTGACTCACAACTCGTGATGATCATGTGTCAAGGCCGTATGAGGTATACCAATACCTCATCATAACTGGGTGGTCACTAGGCTAAGTCAATACAAGAGAATAAAACCAAAAGCAGTCAAACGACCGATGGAGTCTTGTACCCAAGTGTGACTTGGACGCACAGTGATATAATACTAACAATAGATAAGTAATGCTGAATATAAATAACTGAAAATAAGAATAATTAAATCACAGAGTAAGGTGGAAAGGTATCTTGTCTGGTGGTGCAGGAATGGCAATCCGACAATCAAGTACGCCAGCAATAAAAACTCAAAATCCACGAACGGCTCCGGATGCTGAAACAAACATCAAGAACAATCCCGAAGTAAAAGATATATCTAGAAAATGCCTGTCCAAAACTCAAATTCTAGAACATGGGCAAAATTATAATTTTGGGTCAAAACGATGTGCGTCGTTGGACCCGTTTTGCACCGAAACGCGTACGAATATATATGGTCTCTAAAGATGTCAAACTATATGTCTACGGGTCTGGTTTGAGGAGATAAACCCAACCATATGTCTAAAGTTAGATTTCGGCAGGCCGTGTACAATTTTGCCCGTAGGATCGGGTCGCAGGTCCGCCAAAAAGACGTTCCGGTCGAACATCTCAGAATCGGACCAAACTTGGCAGATAGGACCAGAATTTCGATACGGTCCTGTTGGCACAAGTTTTGTTTCGAACCGACGAATGTACACGAAGTTATGGCCAGGTTTGCAAAAGGTCAATACGGGGGTATCTTGACGGATACGTACTGATTTCGTCGCGCACATGCAACAAAATCGAGTTCTGTCAGTTCCCACACGTCGGCAACATCCATACACGCTTTTTAATGTGTATAGTGTGCGATCACGTCACCCGATTTGTCGGGACGCATGCCGTATCGGATAGTTTTCATGACATTCCATTAATGGTTTACACATTGTTTTCCCTAAGTTTTGGGAATAGATTTCTTAAGATATGATCAGTAAAAATAGAATCTACAAAAAGTGTTTTGAAGGTGTACATGCTATCTAAAAGTCTGTTCAAACGTAATTTGTAAACTCGCAATGTATTGACTGCAGGGTGGCGTCAAATAAGGATATTTGGATTGAGTTCTGGGTTTTATTTTATACTATTTTTGCTGGTTTTTGAGGGAATTTCCTGAACAATACACTGAGTAAGAACTGAATCTAATTGATGGGGTGTATAGTGGGTTATATCGACTACACGAGGGTTTTGCTAGATCGAATTTCAATCGAATATGATAGGAGAAACACAACGAAGAAACTGGGTACCTGAACGCGGTTCGAAAATAGGGTGCCCTGTTTCGGGTCGAACTTCCGATCTTTTTCGGCGATGCGGTGGCTGTCAGCGGTGCACAAGCAATCAAGGAGGTGCGCGGCGATGCCGGGGTCCTACGAGGGTCACTGCTCGAGATCGGGGTTGGAGAGATTTGGGGTTCGCTCACGATTTATCTCTGGAAGTTCGAGGCTCGTTCATGTGTATATGCAGGTTTTATGTAGATTTTTTTACAAATTTTGGTTGATTTAGGATAGCATCTAACTAGGTTTCCATCCTAATCTGGAAGAGAATCTCTAGTAGATCGAATTAGAATTTATTTGAATAGATTTGATTCAAAAATGACTAAGATTTGATTATGGGAAGGATGTTATTTTTTTTTCTTCCCATGCGCATCTGCTATATATATATATATATATAAACACCTATATATGTTTCACAATAATTATTAGGATTTTATAAAAACCCAAATAAAATCGTATTTTATAAAAACCCAAATAAAATCTTTTAGAGCTTAATACACTCATAAAATTTCATATATATACACTACACCAAAACACCTGAATTGTAACGGTGTAGACATGTTACAAAAAATAATTCTAACGGGTATAGGCCGTGAGTATATAGGCGTGGGTAATATTACTAACTGGCCTTCTAACGGGTCCGTTAGTAATTTAACTATTCTAACGGCTACAGCCGTTAGTATTTTTTTTTCTAACAGTCATAAAAATATATGTTATAGATGAATACTAACGGACTATGACCGTTAGTATAATTAAAAAATATGGAAAAAAAATAATTTTAGAATGATATACTAATGGGAATAGAATGTTAGTATATTTAAAAAAATTGGGAAAATAATAATTTTAGAATTGAATACTAACGGAATGTTGCAGTCTGATATACTAACATAATAACCACTTGTCATAGCTTCTCTATGTTATGACTTGAAACTCTTTCGGCATATACTAACTCCCGGGCCATTAATAAGGGAATGCCTACCTAGAAACACAAAAAGTCCAATTGAAAGAGAAAAATTGGTACACACAGAAAAATTGATCAAATATATAAATTTCAGGTAAGCTAGTGAAGAATCACAAAATTTAAACAGGTAGACTTCTAAAAATTTCAAATTTGGACCATGATAAATAACAGTTCTTCCAGCAAATTCAATACGCTAATGGTATACAATGTTAAAACTTGCCTTTCAATTTTAGAAAGAAAAGAAGGAAAAAAAACTTCCGGCCTGTGCATTCTCTAATTCCTTACATTGCCTCCAATCACTCTCTTTGTCATCATTCTCTAATTCCTTACATTCCCTTATATACATATAGATGGTTGCAGAAAGAAAAAAGAAAAGGGGTAAGGTATCAACAAACTTTGGCATCCAACATTATCACCTTGATGGGTTTCTAGATGAACGTGGTAGTATATCTCACCTTGAAACCAACTTTATTATCCAGACAAGAATGCCAGTCTACCTTTATTTCTTTCAAGGGAACGCGGTCATGAGACTTGCCATGTAAATACTAGAGACTTCAGTTGAGATCTCAGCAGAAAGTACTAGAGACAAAAAAAAGAAATGATAGAAAGCAAAGTTGCTACTGAGGATCTCATGGATGTAGATAGATAGCCATCACCTTTTTGGACCTGATATACATGGTTCAATTTCTATAAGGTCTAACTCCATATATGATAAATATACCTTCTCATGTTGAGGCTGAAGTCAAATAACAGTTAGAATAATGCACCTTACTATTCACTACCATCGTATTAAGGCAAAAAATAAAGATTTACCTCATTGTAGTCAATAAACATCTTGTTTGCTCGAAGGTAGGCCTCTATCATAGAAACCTATAAAAGTAAAGGGCTGGATTTATAATAAAGTAATAATGAAGATTTCAATGATAATAATAGCTACACCAACACATCAATAACAAAGTACTAAACAATTACAAAAAGAAGTAGATATGGTGTTGAAAAGGATAACAAACATCTTTTTTTTCATCAATGCTAAATATTTATACTAAAACAACTGAGTGTACCATCATGGCAAAAAAAAATTTCCCGAAACAACCTAAAACTACAGAGTTCATCAATTCAAATAATTTTTTATGACAACTTTATCAATCTGAACAGCAAGGTTTTCATAACTTGTTTTCAACTCTTATATTGTCAAAACAAAGAATAAATTGTTCAGTATGCCTTTCCTATTTTTCAGTTTGGCTTAATGAGTCATAGAGATGAATATACTTTCCAGGAGCAAATTGTAACATCAACCTCTCTGTTTAAACTCTTTTCTAGTATAAGGGGACCTTTGACAGGTAGGTCTGTCTGCCATTAATTGGCTTCTAGGTTTTATGGCGAGTTAAACTCTTGCTCATAGCTACCTCTGTAGGAATTTGATATCATCAAACTATGTTTATTCTTTTGGAGCTTTCTCATGCTCCATAGTCGATCCCATATGAATATGAGATGGCTTCCAGGATGCTGATGATAAATTTTGCAAGAAAATAAGTAGAAAACTAATGTATATTGCTGCACTTTTTCTTTCTACACAAACATATTGAAAACCAAGTACTTCTGCAAGCAAAATACTTACATTTTCATCGGTTGTTCCTGTTAACTTGAGGTACTGTAAGGCAACATTATCCACAGGAAAGAAGCCCATAGTTGCTCCATACTCAGGTGACATATTGGCAATCGTTGTCCTGTCAGCTAATGATAATTCACCCATACCATGACCTACAAGAATGAAAGAACGACTTAGACAAAAAACAGCAAAAGCAACAATTTCTTGGGAAATTAAATGCAAAATGCTACTTACCATAGAACTCTACAAACATGCCTACAACACCATTCTTTCTCAACAATTGGGTAATAGTTAAAACAAGGTCAGTTGCTGTGACACCGTTATGCAGTTTACCAGATAAACTTTAGCATATTAACATTCATATGTGATACAACCCACCTGTTCCATTCTGAAAGACAACTCACGTATCAGAGTGTGAGCCTGATCTAATTATTTTAGTACTGTAGGATTCTGCCAATTCATAAGTAAAATCCTAAATCCTTATCGGTTTTGATGTTTGTCAGGTTTCAATAGCAGATTAACCTAATCTGAATATTTTAGTGCAACTACTTTCCTCACTATTTTTTAGTATAATGTCATATGTTTCATCGTCAAGACTCACAACTAATGACTTGTATTATTTGGCATTATCTAGATTCAGTTTTGATGTACTTCATATTTCACCTCATTGGCTACTAGGGCAGCCCTAGGGATTTCAATCATTATGCCAAGGGGGTTGTTTGGCTAAGCTGGAAGTAGGGGATAAAGGTTACTAGTTATCTTCTATTTACTTCCGCCTTTACTGATACATCTCGGCTAAATGGCAGGAATCCTCTATTTTTCTTGTTTGCTGCTAATAGATTGTGGGTTACTGGTACTAGATAGTACACTTGATACTATGTATTGTGATGTTCGAAGAGAAAGTCGAGGGGTGAACTTTCTCTGTTAAATCAGATAGAGGAAAGAAATAAACTGGATCCCACTTTCCCGTTTTCTCACTTAGCTTACTTACAGCTTAACCTGGGTTTTTACTGAACTGATACTACACTTAGTTTTCTGCAATATCCTGGCCTTGATGTAACAAAAACCTCCATTGCAAAGAGTTTACCTTGAGGGTTAGCTGCCTCAGACGTGATTCCACCCAACCCTTCTATATTTGTAAATCATCGACATCTGCAGCAACTATATCAACCTGAAGATAATTCTTATATTCTTCAAAGAAAAGATAAGGTTCAAAGAGCGTACTCCAATTGGTCTTATTCAGATCAATCTCCTGGAAAAGAGGAGAGAAATTGTGAGGATTATAGAAATATATACATAGTGCCAAAAATATTAACCTCAAAAAGAACCATAGGATACCTCACAGATTCCGTTTCCATTCTGAAATTGTTCCATCATAGCCCGAAGGGTGCTTGTGGAAACATTATAACTAGAGTTCATGCATGGATATACAGGTGTAATAATAGGCATATTATGGGTTCGATCTCTAGGATTCTTACGAGGATCCCACACAGGAAACCCAAGTTCATCCTCCTCGATAGCACAGAGCATAACAAGATTTGGCCACCGCCACTGGGTATAAACCCTAAAGAATCGAGAAACTAGCATACTAGGTACAACATTTGGATACAGCTGACATATATGAGCAACCAATAGAGCCAAATTAACACCCCCAAGAAACCCAGTCACCTGTCAGAATACAAGAACGGGATACATAATTTGTATTCAAATGCAAAATGAATATATAAAGTTAGAAATCATCTCACATTTGAATAAACACCACGCCTCTTTGCCCAAATCTTCAAGCATCTCAATGTTGTGCGGAAGGTCTGAACAGAACAAAAAGATCAGAAAAAGATGCTAACCTCAACCAAGAAAAAAAAAGAAGCACAAAGATGGTAACCTCAACATTCGATACCAATCGAAGAATCTGGTCTGCCACCCGGCACCCATTGAAACTTCGAACAGTGGGTTCATCGACATCGTAAAGCACTGATCTGTGAGAAATATCCAAATCCTGAAAGAAAGTTAGCATTGGATACCAGAAACCATAAACAATGATTTATTGTATACACTATCATTCCAGAAATCATAAACATAGAGACAATTGTATACACTATCTCTCCAAGTTAAATAACTAATTAGTAATAACATTATGAGTCAGAAGTAATTAGGACAAAAGAAGTGCCTATATTTAAAGGGTTCGCAAGCTATGTGATACTCTGGATCTGGAACAGTCCAGACAGGTGAAGTCGAGATTGTGGTTGAAATGTGTTGCCTGCTATATAGCTGAAACAGTAAAGCAAGGGTTAGTGAAGCATACCCCATCCATAGCCTACCTTGTCCTCTTGTTAAACCTCGAAATAGTAAACAAGTCAAAGACTTGCCTTTTCAGATGCATTCAGAATCGCCTCTTTGAAATAACAAGTTGGTCATATGTTCAAACAGGTTAAAAGTGCTCCCTGAATTGCTATAGATAGCAAGAGCAAAGATGATTATCTATGCCGACTACCCTTGAAAAAGAATCTCAAGTCTCAACATTCCTGATAAAACCACCATAACAAATAACCCATAAAAATCAAGTCAATTTTTGGTGCACAAGCAATGAACCAACACGAAAATGTAGCCTCCTGACTATTAAACTAACATGTTACTCGCATAAGGCAGTCTATCATACCACATGACTGTCTAATACTCATACAAACAACACTACCTTGGTGGCTGATAGTGCTGGCGACTGAATAACTAATTGAAGGGCTTTCACTTTAATAAGGCACTAATCCAAACCACATTGACACTCGATAACAAACCAGAGCAAAGATGAGAGCATCATCTGGTGAGTAAAAGTAGTAGCCCTAAGTGAATAAAATGTCAAAAACAGACTCTTTCAATATGCTTTCAGGTATTAGGTTTACTCAACAACAACAACAACAAAACCTTTATCCCATTCTTTTGGGGGCATTTGCTTCAATTCGTAAGGGCCATTCCTAATATTAAGAAAACCCATATATCAATAAAAACGTTAGGCCCAGTCGTACTTATGGTAGCTCCTTTGAATAGTATCCTACCCCTTCTAAATCCTAACAGGTGTATCTATTAGTCTACATTGAATATGACCAAACTACCTGAGATAATTTTCATTGTTCTTATCCTCAATAGACGTCTCCTCCAACTTCACAAATATACCCATTTCTTACCTTTCAATATATTACAACTCATCTATATCGGCATTCTCATTTCAACTACCCTTATTTTCTGGGAAAGTTTCTTAGTTCTCCAACTTTCCTATCCATAAAGTATGGATCGTCTTATAGACTTATAGTATTATATAATTATCCTTTCAATTTCAACAGTATCTTGCAATCACAAATCACTCCAGAAGCACTCTTTAATTCAACAATCTTATTTTAATTCAATGAATAACATCCTTCTCAAACTTACCATCATGATGAATGATTGATCCTAAATACCAAAAGCTATCGCTTAAAAGTATCTTTGGTTCAATGTACGCTTCCCCCCCCTCCTTCTTTTGACCTTTCATTTAAGTTACATTTCTTATACTCTATTTTCTCCTGTTGATTTTAAAACCCTTCCTAGTATCTCTTGTCCGTCAATATGCACTTCTAGGTATCAAGTTTACTATCGAACGGAATTCTATTCAAGTCAGTCAAGGCAAGTGATTAATCTTAGGCACAACCTGCCACAGTGCCCCCATGTAATATATACTGAAACTTCTACGTGATCTAAATTACGTACCTTGGTGAAAATGTTTATTGCTTCTTCCAAGGGTTTGTATTAAGAACATGCCGTGTTTCCTCCTACTATCAATAAAAGTATAAGGAAAAGAAACAAGATTCAACATACTACCTTTGAACCCAAAATTTCATATTATACATAAAATAGAAGAAACACCATCATCATCATCCAAGAGTTCTTCTGCTAGAATTATATCATCAGGATACGTATGAAGCATAAGAAAGCTTCATATATAAAGAACTGACAAAGTTTCATGACAAATCCTCTACATCACACACATATAAAATGGGGTAGTTCTCATTCACACTAGCCATATTATGTCCTTCAATATGAATAAAATTATGGATCTATGAGACAGTTAAATAATTTAAACAAACATCTAACGCCAATGATGACGAAAGTCAAAACTTAGCAATTGGAATGAATTTAATTTAACTTCCTAACAAATTTCGATCAAGTCTGAACATGGCACTTGTTTGTATGATTTCAAGTATGACCTGAAATTAGAAATCTCATTAACAAAAAAAAGTACCTTATGAAGTCAAAATTTGCTACGATTCAGGAAAAAGAAATAATTTTTTAGAAATGTAATAGTTTGGAGTTCCTGTTAGACCCCAAAAATGAATATTTAGATTCAATTTACAGGGTATTTTAAGACATTCAATTTACGGAACAATTTTCATAAGGAAAATTGAATTTTGAGACCCAAAACCTAGTATTTTTCTCACCTAAAATTAAAGCAAAAGAATATAAGGGTTTTTTCTCACCCAAAAATCTATGATTTTTTCTCACCAAAAAATCGAGGATTTTTTCTCACCCAAAAACTTGCATGAAGCAAAGAATCGAGACTCCGGAGTTTGTCCGCAGCCGATGATTCTTCTCAGGTGGACACGTAGTCGACGAAGTCGAGCCTCCAAGGTGGTTGGCCAGCCGACGATTCACCACAGCCGCGAACGACGACTTGGTCGCAGAAGTCAGGAAGAAACTTACTAACGAGAGAGAACTGATTCACCATAGCCACGGAAGTTGGAAGCCACGAACGATTCAGCACAGCCGCGGCCTCCAAAGTGGTTGGCGGACGAAGTTCTTAGGGGGCTTTTCTTCACCCAGTGGCCGACGATTCACCATTTTTTAGATTTGTGAATAAGAAAGAGAAAGGAGAGAGAGGAGAGAGAGGAGAGAGAAAATTTAGAGGGAAAATGGGAAAGTATGCGCAGAAGTTGAAGGGAGATTGGAAAATTAGGGCGCCAATTATTTTTGGCTTCCCTATTTGTCTGCCGAAATTTTCACCAACAATTACTTTATTTAAGGAAATATATATATATATATATATATATATATATATATTCTTAAATAAAGTAATTTCTAACAGACTATAGTCAATACTAACAGACTTATCTTGCTAGAATTTTGTAATGGGCTACAGCCGTTAGAAATGGAAAAAAAGTTCCATTAGAATTTGAACAATTTGGCGTAGTGATATATATATATATATATATATATATATATATATATATTACTTTTTTTTAACAGAGAAGACATTTTATTGAAAATAGGAAGTGGCTCCAAAAGAGCAGTACAGTGACTACCAGAGGCAAAACACAAAACGGCTCTGGTGAGCTAAGTAGGAAACGTAAAATTAGAACAGGTGAAATTTTGAAAATTCGAAAATTCAAAATTCAAAAAGAAACGTGTGGGCTGACAGCCCAATGGAGGTAGGGCACGAAGCCCAATGTAGTCTGCGTGCTGCCCGAAGGCACCCGGAACAAAGAGGTGGGTGGGCGCGCTGCCCGAGGAGGCAGCGCACTGCACGAGGGTGTGCGGTCTGCACGAGGAGCCTCGGGCTCCCCGCTGGCGCATCGCACGGAGAGGCGACGGAGGGGGCGGGGGCCGGTGAGCGCCGGCGGAGGATGACGCAGGTCAGACGATGGGGGGTAGGGCGGAAGGTCTCCGGCGGCCGACGGGAAGAGAACGGGGAGGAAGGGAGGGGCGGCACGGGCCGGGGAGGGTGCGGCACCGGGTGGATGGGGGGATCTCTGGCCGCGGTGGGGTGGGAGCTCTGGCAGCGGTGCGAAGGCACGGGGGGACGGCCTCCGAGGGGGAGCGACGGAGGGGGGGGACTCGACCACCGAAGTGGAGCGGCGATCGGCCTCCAGGCGAAGATGATGGGAGGAGGGCGGCGCGCGCGAGGAGGTCGAACGGTCGCGCCGGCAGGGGGAAGTAGGGGGACGCCACGCGCAGGTCGGCCGGCACGGGCGCTGGCCAATGCCGTGGGACGCTTCATCTCCGAGGGGGAGATGCCTCCAGCAGGCGACGAAGGGAACGCCAGAGACTAGGGGGGAAGCGGCGCGAGGGGGGCCGGTTGCCGCCGCGCGGCCGCGTGGGCCCACGGGGGGGTGGCAGCACGCGGGGAGGGGGGAGGCCTCCGATGGCGGGGGTATATATATATATATATATATATATATATATATATTTATATATATATATATATATATATATATATATATATATATATATATATTTTATATATATATATATATGTATGTAAAATTATATATATATATTATATATATATATATATATATATATATATATATATATATATATATATATATTTTACATATATATATATATATATATATATATATATATATATATATATATATATATATACAAAATATATATATATATATATATATATATATATATATATATATATATATATATATATATATATATATATATATACAAGTATTTATAAAAAAAATCAATAATTACCATAAACAATATGGAAAAATCCTAAAATTTCTAAAACTCAATATACTCAAATAGTATATTGCCACCAATCTTTTGTAGGCAATATAATATATATACACTTGTATATATGCTCCTATGACACTTTTTATATAAAATTTCCTAAAAATATTATAAATCTATAATAAATTAAATAAATATTTATATAAAATATAGGAAGATTATACAATTAGAAGCTATATAAGAGAGGGTGGAGAAACCATTGTATAAGCATAAAAAATACAAAACTATGTATCCCACATAAAGAAGACAAAAGAAACTATGCGCCCACATAACCAAAAGGGGCTATGCGTCCACAGAACCAAAGGGAGTCTATGCGCCCACATGGTCGAAGAGGGGCTATGCGCCCACATGATCGATGAGGAGCTATGCACCCACATGATGGAAGAGGATCTATGTGCCCACATTATTTTCATGCAGATCAAACATGCACCCAAGTGTGGGCACATAAACTTACTCCCATACTATGCGCCCAAGGCAACAGATCCCCACGACTCAGTCAAACTTTACGATCAATCGTGCACCGAAGCATGCGGCCACGTCAGTCTCCACGAGCAATCATGCACCGAAGCATGCGGCCACGTCAACCCCACGATCTACCCACGACCATCCAGTGTCCATGCGCCTACACCCTATGCTCACAAAGGGGTGTTATGCACCCATAGTGAAATTAGTGTATTTTCTACTTGTGGGCGCATAACAGTCGTTTCAGTGCCAAACGACTATAAATAGAGGGCGCCCCCCTCTACAAAGACAGACAGAACGGAGAGAATTTCAAGAGCCAAATTGCTTCCCTTCTTGCCAGTGAGCCGAGAGTTAGCAATTTTCTTAGGTTTTCTCCCGGAGTGTCAACGGAGTGAAGGAGCAACTGTCGCTCGATCTCCATCGTCCCATTCTCCAGAATTCTTTTGTACTCGGGGTTCCTTAGCGCAGGATCTCTCTGGCGTACTCGATTTGTGGTACCTTGCGCCAATAAGAAAAGACAGCATTTCTTCTTCTTTTTTGTGTGTCCACAAAAATGGCAACTCTGCTGGGGACTACCTTTTTCTCTGACGAGAAGGTGGTGATGCAATCCGATACCGATAAAGTGGGGAGCACTCAGAAGATGTTGATCGTGAAGTTCGATCAGCAGGCATTCGAAGAGATGCACTCGAGGGACGGCTCTACTCCCTCAAAATTAGTGAAGCCAAACAAGTCTCGCAAGACTTGGCTTCCGAAGGCTCGTGGTGCATATCCTGCCAGTGTCATAGTAGATATGCAACCGAAGAACTCTGTCACGTGGGAGCATAGGCCTTCCACGTGGGAGCATAGGCCTTCCACGTGGGCGCATGGAGCTCCCCTGTGGACACATAGCTCTGCCACAGAGGCTCCTGACACGAAAAAGACGCATACCGTTCCGAGCTCTACTAACCCAGCTACTTTTCCCTTGTGCAACCAACAATAGAGTGTTCAACACTCGAAACTTGGCAAAGAAAAATACTACGATGCCAAGAATCGAAGTGTTCGACGCTCTAGACAAACTCAGTGAGGCTCACAAACGAAGAAGGCAAAACTGGGAGAAAACATCGCTATTTTCTAAAGCATGCACCTAGAGTCATGCACCCAAGGCAGTATGTTGGTGCATAACTCTGGTCAGAGGACTTCTGTCTTTGATAGGCTATGCGCCCAGGGCCATACGCCCAGGCTCTAATGACCCATTCTATGCGCCCACATCCAGGAGGGCCAGGCATGCTGCCAGGACTTCAGGGAAGCATGCGCCCAAGGGCATGCTCCAGGGTCTATGCGCCTACAGCAAAAGGACAGACCCTACCGCGTATAGCACGGGGCTGTCTTCAAGGTCATTACGAAACTTAGGTGTGGGGATTGCTCTTGCACGTGAACTAAGTCTGGATGTGCCAACTCTCCTTACAAACCCATATGCAAAGCTCGGCGATGCATGTGACATAGGTTTTAAGGCAAAACTCCCTTCCGCTGATTTACGTGACATGATAAATCATAAGCGTAAAGCGAGGGAGGATACTGAAATTCATGGAGTACATCCGTACACTAGTATTGTCATCAATTGTTGCTGCTCCAAAGCAATGAAAGTGCCTCAGAGGCAGTCCGTATTTCGACGACTGCATGTGAATAATATTAGACTGCATTTTAATTTTTAATTTAATTGTGTTGCTAAATAATTTTGATAGAATAATATTATATATTATTTGTGAGTTTATGAAAATTATTTTTTAAAGTAATTAAATATGGATTTTTGTATGTCAGGCCAGACCTGAACCCGGTTTGAATTTAATTGAACTTAAAATATATATTTTTTTGAATTAGATATGATTCTTCTAAGAAAATAAATTATTTATTTTTTGCTCAAAGCCTTAAAGCCATTTTACGAAAGTATCCATACTTCAAACCTTTTAGCCCATTAGCTTTAAGTCATTTAATGACTTGCTTTAAGTCATTTAATGACTTAGCTAAAATTGCTACTGGGAATGTAATTTATCCATTTGTTGGTTAGAATGAATGATCATTCATTCTTAGTTTTTCTTTGTTTGAGTGCTGTCGGTTCCTCTGTGAAACCGAATGAGCTCTTCTTCTTCCATCCCGACCCCAACGCTCGACCTCTCGACTCCTCACCGGCCGGCCATGATGGCCGGGCCGTTCGTCTCCCTTCCATGGTAACCTTCTTTTCCCTTCCCCAATATAAGAATCCTCATTCTTCCTTTCCATTCCATCATCCTTTTCCAAAACCCCAAATCCACCCCCTAGCCAGATCTGGCCGAGCCCTCCGGCGACCGGAGCTCCGTCTTCGCCACCCCGACCCCGTGGGTTTTCCGGCGCTATCTCCTTCGGATCTGCCCCCAGGTGCCCCGTTTCCCGGTCTGGCGCCCCAATCCAGGCCCTCCGACGCTTCCCGTGGCCGACCGACCAGCACCGCCCCGGCCTTCCGCCGAGCTTGGCGACCCCCGATCCCGTCGTCCCTTTGCACTTTCCGTGGCTCGCTGCCCTTCCGTGAGTTTCCGTGTTTTCGCGGACTCCGTCTCCGTTGTACGAGTATTCTTGGGCATTCCCGCGTTTCCGCGGATTCGCGTGTTCCGAGTCCGAGGCAACTCTTCGGATTCCGTCGATTTGGGTAACCTCTGTTAATCCCGTAGTTTTCCTCTTCGGATATAGTCTGTGATGATTTTTGTTCCACCGATTCCTTCAGGAATTCGGATTTTTGGTTACGTTTCAATTACGTTACCATTTCAATTTTCCGAAGTTTCATCGGAAATTGGTATGCTGTTGGTTTTGGTTCTGTGATCTTTTCGATTTTGGAGTTTTCGAATCCTTCGGAAATATTTCTGTGATTAGAGATTTTATATATAAATTTGGTTTTAGAAGAACCTTGTTTCTGAGAAGGTTCTTGGGTTTGGATTGGTGTAGAAATTGGTTTTTGTGATATTTCGAATTGGTTTTGGGAAATTCTGATTTTGTTCGAGAATTCCGAATTCATTTCGGAAAATGATTTATTAGATGTTTTTCTATATAAAATTGGGTATCCCTGGTTTGGGAATTATTTTTCAGGAAAAAAAGAAAGTCGACGCATTTCCCAGTTTTTGGGTTGACCGAAAATATAGGAAATGTTGCCGAATGTTTTTAAAAAAAAATCTAAATATAGTTTTAAATGATTTTTTCGGAATAAATATTTTTTTAAAAATTATTTTTGGGCGACGACCGTATTGGTCAATGGGCCCTGGCTAAGTGCAAACGAAACCGGTTTCGCCCGGACGTTGAGGCATTAGCCTATATGACGATTGGACCAATATCTCAGACTCATAAATTAATTCAATTTAATTTTTTTTACTTTGTAATTTAATTGTAGGATAATTTTAGAAACTAACCAAGTATTATTCTTATTTAAATTCATGTAATTGGTCTGTAAGGGCATAAGCCATTTATTATTTATTCTGGTTGTGAGAAAGTGTAATAGCTTAGGTTTTATTTTGTTTTCTTTTATTTTCTGGTTGATTTTTCTGTCATGAGAACGTAGTATAAAATGATAATTATTTATTTTATTTTTAAAAAAAGAATAATAATAAATGTTTTATCACTTAGCAATTAAGTTATAATTTTTAAATAGAAATTCATGTATTTCTCATTAAAAAGGAAAATCTTAGTTTATATTTATATAATTATGAAATACCAAGTTTTTTCAAATAAATCGATAAATACAATTTTTCTCGAAATTAAATATAAATTGATGTTTCTTAATAGCAACGCACTAATAATCGCATTTTGGTTGTGTTAGCTAAATAAAGACTAAAATTGACAAGGACACAACTAGAGATTGCAACTAGTATAGTAACATTGGCGACTTTGGTTCTGAGACAAGTTTCCCGAATGTAGGATTTCAAGGAAGAACCTGATTTCCCATCCTGACGTATCGACCCGTCCAGTCCAATCAACCTGAGGCAAGTACATTTCGTGTTAGTTTACAATTATTTAGTAATCGTTTTATTGCAAGTTTAAACCACGATGCAACACGAGCACTGACTGTAACTACTGTAACTATTGGGGACTGGGGGAATAGTATAATGAGTATGACCATACTGTAACTTTACTGTAACAAATCCCATATCCTTTACTGTAACAAACCCAAGCCGGTCATATTTTATTACCTATTCACATCACAGAACTGTAACTGTTTTAAAACTGTAACTGCTTAAATTATTGATTTCAAAACTGTTTAAAAGTGCATAGTTCTATTATTATTTCAATTGTCAAATTAGCATGAATTGTACTTTGCTCCCTCCTGACTGGAGATCCAACATTTTAGGTATCATTGATGATGCTTTATTCCACGGTATTTTTCCGAGATCCCAACTAGAGGACGATGATCTCAAGACTGGTGAGCTGGTTGCCTAGATTTTCTTCTTCTTTTATAAATCATGATGTTTGAGGAAAACAGTGTATTTCAGATATATCTTTCATTTTATTGAAAAAAGTTTTTAAATTCAGAATAATAAATTTGTGGCAATTATTGTGTTGTTGATATTACCTGCATGAGTGATACAGCTTACTGCCGCCGTCTCAACAACGGTGCAGGCTAGGCATGATCCGATTCGACCCAAGAAATTAGGACCGAGTCGTGACATGTTTTTAGTGGTGGCCCATGTAGGTCTAATCAACAACTTAGGAGAACCAACTTAGAAAATATTAAATTGCCATAACATAGGACCGATATATATATATTAAATATTTTTGTTTGATTATAGACTGGTAGGCTACCTTGCTTATGTGTGCATCCTAAACCTTCCAGATAATGGCCACTGACAAGACCAATCCTGCTGACGATGAGGTGTCATCTCCAGATCACACCCTACCTCCTCAACCAAGTCCAGGGTTTATTCCCTCGCAGCTAATTGACCGTCCCCATAATGCATCCAGTGAAGTTTTTACAAAACTAACGATTCCTACCTCTTCTCAAACTGAGTTGTATTTCCTTGGGGAAGTACCCATTCATGTTGCTCCACCAGTACCAGCGAACACCTCCCAAATGGTTGCCCTATTTTAAGAAATCATGGAGTCCCAGAAGGCTCAAGCTGAAGCCCAGCAGGAACAGATGGATATTACGATAGAAGTCATGAAGAACGTCAATGATGTAGCCTTAGCTATCTTAAACCGAGTTGGAGCGAAACCTCGTCCTAGGAGGGACGCCCCTGAATATAGAAGATGTTGGAACCCTACTATCCGACAGCCATATCATAAGAAGCTATTGGTTTGTGACTACTGTAAAAGGCCTGGTCACCAAGCCAATATTTGTCGCAAGAGATTGGGGAAATGTTTGGTATGTGGATCTGCTGAACATCGGGTAAAGGATTGCCCCTTATCTCTAATCGTACCAGAGCACATATCCCAGTTACACCTGTTATGCCGCAACCTAGGGACCCTCTTCCCATCCAGCAGATCTTGTCTCCTACACCCACTACAGGAAGGCATAATGAAGACTTGAGGATCATAGAAGATGAAGAAGTTGGAGACTGCTCATGCAAGAGCCAGAGCCATGAAGATTAATACTTAGGACTGCTGAATAGCATTATCTATTGTTGTAAGAAGTTGTAACAGGATATCCTTAGATCAATCATGAGAGTTTTTGCTGTAATTCTCCACATAAATAAAATTTTAGTTACATATTTATGGTAGATGTCTTCCCTGATAGTCTTCCCGGATTACCACAGTTCGAGGCATAAAATTCATCATTGACCTAGTCCCCGGCTCTCCCATCTCTAAGGGACGCTATAGAGTCAACCCGAAGGAGGCCAAGAAGATGAAGGACCAGATCGATGAAGGCTCTAGGATTTATCCAAGATGGAACTTCACCCTAGGGAACATCTATCTTGTTTGTGCCCAAGAAGGATGGAACAATACGGATGTGCGTCGACTATCGGGCACTAAAGAACAAGTACTTTTTCTGGATTGATGATCTGTTTGATCAATTTGAGTGGAGTTAAGGTGTTTTCGAAGATTGACTTAAGATCTGATCACCATTAGATCAAGGTCAGGAAAAAGGACATTCCCAAGACGACATTCAACACCAAGTATGGGTAGTTCGAATTCTTGGTCATGTCGTTTGGACTGACGAATGTTTCTACTGTGTTCATGAATCTCATGAACAGAGTCTTTGGATCAGTTTTGTTGTCATCTTCATTGGTGACATTCTGATATACTCAAAGACTGAAGAAGAGCATGAAGAACATCTGAGGAAAGTTCTGGAAACTTTGAAGAAAAAGAAGTTTTATGGTAAGTTATCTGAACGTGGATTTTCTTTGACAAGGTGGATTTTTGGCCATGTTGTCAAGAGAAGAAATTTCGATGGAAGATAGCTGCTGTTGAAAAGTGGTATACCCCAAGTTCAATTCGAAAGTTTCTTGAACTTGGCTGGCTACTATCTGAAGTTCGTGAAGGATTTCGCCAAGATTGCTGAGCCGATGACGAAGATCACTTAGAAGAATGAAGAGTTCATCTGGACAAAAGATTGCCAGGCGGCATTGAGGAGCTGAAGAAGAGACTTACCACTACACCAATCCTTGCGCTACCCGCAGGAACCGGTGGTTTCTCAATTTACAGCAATACCTCTGGAAAAGGACTGGGTTGCGTTCTTCAACAACATGGGAAAGTAATTGCTTACACATCTAGACAACTACAGACTCATGAGAAGAATTATCCCACACCTAATTTGGAATTTGCTGTATTTATCTTTACTTTGAAGCTATGGAAGCATGATTTTTATGGAAAGGGAGTGAAAATATATACGGACTACAAAAGTCTGAAATATGTCTTCACTCAGAAAGAGCTAAATGTTAGACAAAGAAGATGGCTGAAGCTGATGAAGGATTTCAACATCGACCCGCTATACCACCCGGGTAGGGCTAATATGATCGCTGATACACTTAGTCGATACCCAGTGGCGATATTCTTAACCAAGGAGTGGCACCTACTAGAAGACGTCGAGAAGCTTGGACTGGAGGTTATACTACATGGAAATAGAAGGACGGAGCTGGATGCTGATTCAGTATTAATAAAGTTCGAGGCTGATGGACAAAATCAAGAGGACGTAGTTTCAAAACGAGGCACTTTGCAGGCTTAGAGATCAAGTGTTGGCAGGAACACTTGAGGGTTTCTAAATTGATCAGCAGTGGAACTCTGAAGAATGGTACGAGGCTTTGCGTATCGGCTGACAAACGGAGGAACGAGTTGATGAAAAAAATGTACCAGTCGCAGTATTCCATATATTCAGGAGCTAATAAGATGTATCGAAATATGCCTCCATTGATTGGTACTATGGAATGAAGAAGGACAATTCCAGGTATGGGATTAGATGTGAATTTGTCAACATGAGAAATTTAGCAAGAGAACAACAAGTTTGTTGCAGCCGCTGGACAATTCGGAGTGGAAGTAGAAGCATATAACAATGAACTTTGGGTAAGGATTGCCTTGTTCCCAAGGAGGGAAGGGCACCAATTGGATTATAGTGGACCGACTGACTAAGTCAGCACACTTTATTCCCTTCAAGGTTAGTTTATTCACCGAGAAGTTGGCAGCATTGTACGAGAGGCACCCCTACCGGATTTATGGAGTACAAACCGGCGGACAATCAAAGAAGATAATCCAGATGCTTGAAGATATGTTAGATCTTGTGTTTTGGAAATTGGAGGGTCTTGGAGAAGATCATTTAAAATTGATAGAGTTTTCTTACAACAACTACCAAGTTAGCATCGTCAATCAGTGGAGTTTGAAGAAGGAGATAGCGTCTTTCGTGAAGATTTTCTCCTACCAGAGGAACGATCAGTGTTAGCAGAGCAGGAAAGTTGAGCCAGGTACATCAGGCCATTTGAAGTTTTAAGACGAGTTGGAAGTAGCATACCGGTTAGCTCTACCAGCTAATCTTGAGGGTGTGCACAACGTTTTCCACGTATCGCAGCTCAGACACTATATTCCGGATCCGAGTCAGAGCTGAAGATTGGACTCAGCCTTTCAGTGCCAGAGAAACCAGTAGCAAGCGTAGTCAGAGGTGGGAAGAAGAACAGAAAATTTGAGCCATCACATAACTCCTATTTCTTATCTTTTCGTTCTAAACTTGATTGATGCTGCTAAGTTAGCCTAGTTTTGCAAGCTAATTCTTTATTAAGCTTGATCATGACAGTATTTTATTGGGTGCACCCACTAATATATTGTCTAATCAGAACCGGTGCATGATAGTCTGATCAACCTCGTGTACTTTGGTTCGCTTTTGTATTTTTTCTGCATGGATGATTTCATAATTAAAATTGGTCCCTAAACGTCTCATCCACGACTGCTTTAACAAATCTTATTGTTTGGACTTGAAATGCGGGAGTAGTACCCGTATTTGGTTGATACTCGAGGTAATTTCTAAATCTTGTTTCCTGTTAAATTTTGAGGACAAAATTTTCTAAGGAGGGAAGGTTGTGAAACCCGCAAATTTAGACTGCATTTTAATTTTTAATTTAATTGTGTTGCTAAATAATTTTGATAGAATAATATTATATATTATTTGTGAGATTATGAAAATTATTTTTTAAAGTAATTAAATATGGATTTTTGTATGTCAGCCCAGACTTGAACCCGATTTGAATTTAATTGAACTTAAAATATTTTTTTTTGAATTAGTTATGATTCTTCTAAGAAAATAAATTATTTATTTTTGGCTCAAAGCCTTAAAGCCATTTTACAAAAGTATCCATACTTCAAACCTTTTAGCCCATTAGCTTTAAGTCATTTAATAACTTAGCTAAAATTGCTACTGGGAATGTAATTTATCCATTTGTTGGTTAGAATGAATGATCATTCATTCTTAGTTTTTCTTTGTTTGAGTGCTGTCGGTTCCTCTGTGAAACCGAAGGGGCTCTTCTTCTTCCATCCCGACCCCAACGCTCGACCTCTCGACTCCTCACTGGCCGGCCATGATGGCCGGGCCGTTCGTCTCCCTTCCATGGTAACCTTCTTTTTCCTTCCCCTATATAAGAATCCTTATTCTTCCTTTCCATTCCATCATCCTTTTCCAAAACCCCAAATCCACCCCCTAGCCAGATCTGGCCGAGCCCTCCGGCGACCGGAGCTCCGTCTCCGCCGCCCCTGTCTCCGTCGGATCTGCCCCCAGGCGCCCCGTTTTCCGGTCTGGCGCCCCGATCAAGGCCCTCCGGCGCTTCCCGTGGCCGACCGACCAGCACCGCCCCGGCCTTCCGTCGAGCTCGGTGACCCCCGATCCCGTCGTCCCTTTGCACTTTCCGTGGCTCGCTGCCCTTCCGCGAGTTTTCGTGTTTTTACGGACTCCGTCTCCGCTGTACGAGTGTTCTTGGGCATTCCCGCGTTTCCGTGGATTCGCGTGTTCCGAGTCCGAGGCAACTCTTCGGATTCCGTCGATTTGGGTAACCTCTGTTAATCCCGTAGTTTTCCTCTTCGGATATAGTCTGTGATGATTTTTGGTCCACCGATTCCTTCGGGAATTCGGATTTTTGGTTACGTTTTAATTACGTTACCATTTCGATTTTTCGAAGTTTCATCGGAAATTGGTATGCTGTTGGTTTTGGTTCTGTGATCTTTTCGATTTTGGAGTTTCCGAATCCTTCGGAAATATTTCTGTGATTAGAGATTTTATATATAAATTTGGTTTTAGAAGAACCTTGTTTCTGAGAAGGTTCTTGGGTTTGGATTGGTATAGAAATTGGTTTTTGTGATATTTCGAATTGGTTTCGAGAAATTCCAATTTTGTTCGGGAATTCCGAATTTATTTCGAAAAATGATTTATTAGATGTTTTTCTAAATAAAATTGGGTATCCCTGGTTTGGGAATTATTTTTCAGGAAAAAAAAGTCGGCGCATTTCCTAGTTTTTGGGTTGACCGAAAATAGAGAAAATGTTGCCGAATTTTTAAAAAAAAATCTAAATATAGTTTTAAATGTTTTTTCCGGAATAAATATTTTTTTTAAAAATTATTTTTGGGCGACGACCGTATTGGTCAATGGGCCCTGGCTAAGTGCAAACGAAACCGGTTTCGCCCGGACGTTGTGGCATTAGCCTATATGACGATTGGACCAATATCTGAGACTCATAAATTAATTCAATTTAATTTTTTTTTACTTTGTAATTTAATTGTAGGATAATTTTAGAAACTAACCAAGTATTATTCTTATTTAAATTCATGTAATTGGTCTGTAAGGGCATAAGCCATTTATTATTTATTCTGGTTGTGAGAAAGTGTAATAGCTTAGGTTTTATTTTGTTTTCTTTTATTTTCTGGTTGATTTTTCTGTCATGAGAACGTAGTATAAAATGATAATTATTTATTTTATTTTTAAAAAAAGAATAATAATAAATGTTTTATCATTTAGCAATTAAGTTGTAATTTTTAAATAGAAATTCATGTATTTCTCATTAAAAAGGAAAATCTTAGTTTATATTTATATAATTATGAAATACCGAGTTTTTCCAAATAAACCGATAAATACAATTTTTCTCGAAATTAAATATAAATTGATGTTTCTTAATAGCAACGCACTAATAATCGCTTTTTGGTTGTGTTAACTAAATAAAGACTAAAATTGACTAGGACACAACTAGAGATTGCAACTAGTATAGTAACATTGGCGACTTTGGTTCTGAGACAAGTTTCCCGAATGTAGGATTTCAAGGAAGAACCTGATTTCCCATCCTGACGTATCGACCCGTCCAGTCCAATCAACCTGAGGCAAGTACATTTCGTGTTAGTTTACAATTATTTAGTAATCGTTTTATTGCAAGTTTAAACCACGATGCAACATGAGCACTGACTGTAACTACTGTAACTATTGGAGACTGGGGAAATAGTGTAATGAGTATGACCATACTGTAACTTTACTGTAACAAATCCCATATCCTTTACTGTAACAAACCCAAGCCGGTCATATTTCATTACCTATTCACATCACAGAACTGTAACTGTTTTAAAACTGTAACTGCTTAAATTATTGATTTCAAAACTGTTTAAAAGTGCATAATTCTATTATTATTTCAATTGTCAAATTAGCATGAATTGTACTTTGCTCCCTCCTGACTGGAGATCCAACATTTTAGGTATCACTGATGATGCTTTATTCCGCGGTATTTTCCCGAGATCCCAACTAGAGGACGATGATCTCAAGACTGATGAGCTGGTTGCCTAGATTTTCTTCTTCTTTTATAAATCATGATGTTTGAGGAAAACAGTGTATTTCAGATGTATCTTTCATTTTATTGATAAAAGTTTTTAAATTCGGAATAATAAATTTGTGGCAATTATTGTGTTGTTGATATTACCTGCATGAGTGATACAGCTTACTGTCGCCGTCTCAACAACGGTGTAGGCTGGGCATGATCCGATTCGACCCAAGAAATTGGGACCGGGTCGTGACACTGTATCTCTCTGATGATGAAAAGTCGTTATATGTTTTATCCAACATGGCTTCATGGGGTCCTCCTTACGGGAGCCCCAATCAAAGAAGGTGGACCACTAACCCAACTTTTTCTCTCAGTTCTACGAACAGAAGAAGAAGAAGTCTGCCAATAGATAGCCAGCGAGATGTCACATCTAAAGGAGTCTATATGGGTACTCGATCAAGGACAAGATTCCGTATAGATGACGAGGACTCCCAAGCTAGGGGTGATGATCCTTCAGCTGGGGGTAGTATTTCCTCAGAATCTGAAGCAGACGACCTTCACACCAGGGGTAGCCTTCCAGATGACGATGATCTCTTAGAGTCTGACGGTGAATATTGACCTCCCCTGCCTGAAGACGAAGGTCTTTTCAACTCAGAAACAGACAGTATCGGCACCAGTTGTATTGTCTCCTCTATTCATCCTCGTATGTTATCTACGTACATGGCGGATGGAGAGAGACCTGAAGAAGCCAGTGATCAGACCGACAAGCGGCTAGAGAGTCTTGAAACAGCATTTGCCAAGATCACTGATATGCTTGCCAGTATCATGAAAGTCCAAACTGCTGGGGCTGTTCCTCCACCTCAACCGAACGTCTCAGCACACGTTAGTCCGGCTCATAGCAACAACCCTTCTTCACTACAAAAGGAGTATCATTTCATTGCACCTCCTCCAAATCTCGTAAATGCTGGGGGTGGTCCTTCGCCAACGACGCCTGACAACCGTACAGCAGTCGTTTCTCAATATCTGCTCAATCAGCAAGATGTAATTGATTCTCTTATTGCCCTCCTCGATAGCATCTCACACAAAGACAAGCTTCAAAAAATAGGGATATCTTAACCTTATCCTCCTGAATGGGGGAATGCTACTTGCCCTCCAAACTATAAGCCACTGACGCTAAATTCATTTGACGGGATGATTTCTCTTCGCCAACACATGTCATACTTCAACATGCAGACTCTACACTTACCAAGGGACAATCCGTTCTGGTCAAAGCTATTTATTAGCACCTTGCAGGGGGTAGCTTTTGAATGGTTCTGCAGTCTGCCTGACGGTTGTACTAATTCCTTTAAAGATTTGGAGAGGTTATTCCTCGACAGGTTTTATGATAGTGGCATGACTGTTAGTATATCCACCCTCATCGAGACCAAGCAAAGGAGGACTGAGTCTGTTATTGCTTTTATCGAACGCTTCAGGCGACTAGCATTGAAGATGTCCTTCGGTATACCAGACTCAGAACTTATGGATACTTGTCGATATAACCTCCTTCCTACAGTGAAGTTCTGTTTGGGTATACATAAGTATCATACATGGTCTGCTTTCATCGGGGCTGCTGATGCTGCTGAAAATGACGTCCCTAATCTAGAATTACTGGGGTTGAAGACACCAAAATCTGAAGACAAAAGTAAGCACCCCCAAACTATCCATGTCCGTGGGGGTAAAGGGTAAGAAGTCTTGAAGGTCGACACTTCCAAGGGAGCTTCCAAATTCTCAGGGCGCTCTTGACAAACCTAAGGAGACTTTCTCCTTTGACGAAGATGATGTTATTACCATTTTCACACATTCATGAAGGGTAATAAACTGACATTTTCTCTACCACGACGTCCTACGAAGGCGAACCAACTCAACGATCCCAAGTACTGTCTTTATCATCAGTACATGCACCACTCTACCAAGGATTGCATCGTCCTGAAGAAGAAGATACAACAGCTTATCGACAGCCAAGTGATCAACCTCAAAGCTGAAGACAAGATCGTATCTTCTAACATGATCTCTCTTCAATTTGGTGACTTTCTTCCCACAGAAGTTCCAGACGGCGTAGTCCTAATCCCCAAGGCAATAATGGAAGTCGTCAATCTACCGCTAGCGCACAACTCAACCTTGGTGCCACTCACGACATAACATGGTGAGATTATGTGGGTCCATCCAGACCTTGTGCAAGAAATGATGCAGGGGGTGGTGTCTTTCGAAGTAAAGAGGGGCAAGAAATACAAATCATGCCATATGGTGTCTTCTTCCATTTACAAAGTTCTATCTAGCGAGACGCGATCTGGAAAGGCCTACCTACGGACTTATGACCCCGCACAAGAATATGCAGTACCTTCTCAAGCTCCTGCTGCCCCCACAAGTTCAGAAGCTGGTCCATCTAAGTCTTCAACTACCGACAAAGCTAAGCAGAAGGAGACGCGATTTGACAAGTCTCTAAAGGTACAAACTCTCGAAGACATGGATCGACCTTACAACTTTAACATACTGGCACAGCTGGCCAATACACCTGCTAGGTTGTCTTTGTTCGATCTATTGTGACTCTCCAAAGAGATGCAGAAAACCTTAAGTGAGGCATTACTACATGTTGACTCTTATCTCGTTGAAGTCAAAGCCCTCGCTGAAGATCCCGTCTCCTGTCCTCACCGTCACAACACTATGGAAGTGGTGCCCAATATCACCTTTTCACAAGAGGACATGCTACTCAAAAACAATCGTCATGATAGCCCTCTGTACTATACAGGGTATATCGGAGCGATTAAGGTAGATCGGATATATATCGATCCAGGTTCCTTCCTCAGCATCATTTCTAGAAGTCTACTCCAAATTCTAGATATCCCTCTGCAACCCGCTGAAAGAAGCAACCCGCTGGACAAGATCCGTCTCAAGTGCCAAATTGGTGATCTTCGAACGGAGGTTTCTTGCTATGTAATCGACGCCAATGTGTCCAACAATATCTTGTTAGGACGTCCATGGATACACGAGAACATGATCATTCCTTCTACCCTTCACCAGTGCTTCAAGTACGTCATTAGCGATGGCATTGTGAAGACGGAGTTTGCCGATGTCGATCCTTTTAAGGGTATTGAAGCCTACTATGGAGATTTGGTACTTTACCAATCTCAGCCATCCAAGGATGACGGCAACGAAGCTGACGATGAAGCTGAAGCGATTTCATCCGCCAATAATGGTCCTCTGATTATCCGAGTCAAAGGACGTACTACTCCAAAAAGTAGTCCAAAACCTCTCACAATCTAGGTCAAAAAGAAGAATCCTGATAAGGTCAAACCATTGACCATCACTCTCTGTAAAACAACTCGGGTGGAACCTGCTGAAGTCCGTCTTCCCAATCCTGAAGAGTTACCCTATGTGGCGAACTTGGCCAAGTCTGTGGCTCCTGTTCCAGACAATGATCCCCTCAATAAGTATATTAATACTCAAAATAATGTACCTTCAGTGGATGATGTTATCCCTGAAGAAGAACTTACATATTTTCTAAGTAAAGGTTTATCTTTGAATTACTCCTATGTCTACCAATCTATAAACCAGTACATAGATACGATATACGCCCTAGAGCATGGCATAGGACCACATCTCTGCATGCCGGTCACGACGTCTCGTCTGCGGGAAAAAGTCTGGCCAGAAGATATCCACTACTTCATCATTCCATCTAGAAAGAAGGGTGTAGAATTGATTATCTTCGGTCGAATAATTGGTGAAAGAAAGTCCGTTCTGGACTCTACTTCTTCCAATCACAACACTGAAGCTGACTATGATTCTGGAAAATTGCAACTTTACCGATATAGTTGGCAGACCAAGAATATAATCCAAAATATGGGATATGATATAAAAAGCGACCAGGGGCTAAACTACGGTCAAGGGCTACAATTTCCAATACGTCACTTTGCTCTTCCCGGTAAACCCGAGAACTATTATCAACAAAACGGTGATGGTTTGGGTTACGTTACTCCTCCAACAACTCCTGAGGGATCAGACATCGAAGCGGATCATTGTTCTCATTATTCTGATTCCTGCCTCTGGGATTCAGACTCCAGCATTAGAGACATGTTCAAAGCAACTTTGTTCGTCAATATTATATCAGTTGACCAAATTGCAGATGATTACCAATCGATCGAGTTTAAAAATCGGCTCAAAAGATGGATACTAGGTGGGAGTTACATTTCGAACAACGTGAACCACCTACTGAAGATGAAGTGGTCCAAGTTAATTTAGGAGATGAATCATCTCTTAAACCAATCTTCATCAGCAAAAGTTTGTCTGACGAAGAACGACAATCTCTTATACAGCTTATAAGAGAATACATTGACGTCTTTGCATGGAGCTATGAAGACATGCCAGGCTTGGACCCTAAAGTTGCTATGTACTGCCTAAATATCTCGTCCAAAGCTAAGCCAGTGAAGCAGCAGCAATGACGGTTCCGACCAGATATCATGGAGGCCATCGAGTGTGAAGTCAAGAAGCTTATTTCAAGCGAGTTCTTTCGCGAAGAACAACACCCTGACTGGGACGCTAATATTGTTCCAGTTATAAAAAAAATGGTAAAGTTTGAGTCTGTATCGATTACCTTGATTTGAACTCTGCATGCCCGAAAGATGAGTTTCCTCTACCGATCACCGACGTAATGATCGACAATACTTGTGGCTTCGAGCGGATGTCCTTCATGGATGGGTTCTCAGGCTACAATCAGATCAAGATGTTCCCCGACGATAAGAAACACACATCTTTTCGAACACCGTTGGGGGTATACTGCTATACAGTGATGCCCTTCGGATTAAAAAATACAGGGCGACATACCAGCGAGCTATGAACATAATTTTTTGCGATCATTGCACAAAACAGTGGAATGCTACGTAGACGATATCGCTGTTAAAAGTTATTTCAAGGGCAACCGTCTCCAAGATTTGATAAAGGTGTTCGAACTAATGCGTGCACACCAACTCAAGATGAATCCAACCAAGTCTTTGCTGGGAGTCTCCAGCGGCAAGTTCCTTGGTTTTGTTATCACTTCAAAGGGTATACATCTTGACCCAGAGAAAGTGAAAGCTATCCTCGATATGCGTCCCCCAAGAAATCTCAAAGAGCTACACGGACTTCAAGGAAGGCTAGCCTACATCAGACGATTCATTTCAAATCCTTCTGGAAGATGTCAACCGTTTACTCAGCTTATGAAGAAAGGAGTATCTTTCGTCTGGACTGAACAATGTCAACGCGTATATGACGAAATCAAGAAGTATCTCACAAGCCCCCAGTGTTGGTGGCTTCAATAATGGGAAAGCCTTTCTTGTTATATATCCGCGCTATGAATTATTCCCTTGGTGCCCTATTAGCTCAGAAGAATGAAGGCGGCCATGAACAGGCAATCTACTACCTCAGCTGCACGATGGTGGGTACCGAGCACAGATACACACATGTGGAAAAGGAATGTCTCGTACTGGTATTTGCTATCCAGAAGACACGCCACTATGTGTCTAGGCAGACTATCCACATCATATCTAAAGTCAATCCTCTCAGAATACTCATGACTAAATCGGGTTCTCTTAATTCCTGTTTAGCTACATGGGCAATGTTGTTGTCTCCATACGATATGTTGTTCGTCCCTCAGAAGGCAGTAAAAGGTCAAGCGTTAGCTGATTTCCTAGCAGCTCATCCGGTGCCAGAATCTTTCAAACTCTACGATAAAATTTTGGATGAAGCAGTGGAGTCTAATACCGCAACTGAGGAAATCCCCATTTGGCAAATATTCTTTGACGGTGCATCAAGAACAGGACCTAAAAAAATATTATAGCCAGAGTAGGCATTGTGCTTGTGTCACCCGACCATCTAGTTATACACCGTATATATTCTCTCGTGAAACCCTGTACTAACAACGTGGCCGAATATAATGCCCTATTGATCGGCCTTCAACTGGCAAAACAACTAGAAGTTGACTATCTAGAATCTTACGGCGATTCTAAGCTAATAGTTAGTCAGGTCCGAGGGGATTATGAAGTTCATCACGAAGATCTCATCCCATATCACAAAGCGACAATCGAATTGGCTTCTACTTTTGTTGGATTCTTCATGGAGCACGTGCCTCAATTACAGAATATAGAAGCAGATGCTTTAGCCGATCTTGCTGCTTCCTTGACCATTCCAACCAATACTCAGCATTTGATCACAGTGTCTGGTCGAGAGCTATTCTGTGTGAAAGATGCCTTGCATATTCATCACAGCCCTTGTTAGCAATTCGGTAAACAGAAAAAATTCTGATCGGCGAAAGTACGAATATAAATTGGCACAATATATGTAAAATACGGTCATAAATTTGGTCAATAATTTGTCTAACGAAAAATATTCGGATTAGATATAATTCGTGTTTAGTACGTTTCATATGAACAAATTTGGCACTAAATATCCAGCATATATATAGGGCCCACCCACCTCTACTCCTTCATAAACAAGGGTTCAATGTGAGAATAAGAAAAGGTTGGGCGAACATTATATAAAGAAAATGAAGTAAAAGTATTTCTTTTATTATTGCAAGCAACAGGTGCAAAGACTCTCTGGTTACTTTTTTCTATTACTGTGAGACTTCTCCTTTTCTTTTGATAATTTTTGAGAATTGTGTCAATCTTAATAGCTAATAGCAGCAAGAGATAAGAAAGTCAAGACTGTTAGTTTTTTCGGTCATATTTTTTTGGCCGATTTTTTTAAAAATTCGTACGGTACGTGTTTAAAACTCCACAGACTTAAAATTTGCGTACAAATCTGACTTTTTCAAAAGTGCGTAAGTATTATACGTTTATGTAAGATACAGAAAAATTTGTATATAATACGCTTTTTATTCGGGTGATTGCTAACAAGGATCACAACTACGCAATAGAAACAAACGTCAACGTTAAAGACTGCAGATTTTCTTTCATAGACTACGCCATTTACGAAATCCTCCCTGAGGACCCAAAGGAAGCAGTGTCTGTCCAAAGGCGATCCTTCATATTTTACTATGATACAGCTACCAAAATACTGTACCGACGCTCTTACGACGGGCTACTGTTACGATGTTTATCAGACACAGAAGCCAAGCAAGCACTCCGTGAGGCTCACGACGGAATTTGTGGTGCACATCAACCAGGCCCCAAATTATAAGATCGTCTCAGATGAATGGGTTATTATTGGCCCACGATAATAGCAGATGTTATTGAATATGCAAAGAAGTGTAGGGCTTGTCAGTTCCACACCGACTTCATTCATCAACCTTTGGAGTTTCTACACCCAACGGCGGCATCTTGGCCTTTTAAAGCCTGGGGTATAGACGTCATAGGCCCAATCAGCCCGCCATCCTTTAGAAGGCATTAGTTTATTCTAGCTATAATCGATTACTTCTGCAAATAGATGGAAGCTATACCGCTCACCGAAGTAAAGACATCGAACGTGATCAGTTTCATTAAACATCATGTTATCGATCGCTTCGGCCTACCTCGCAGGATCTTCCATGATAATGGTCCACAATTTGCGAGCTATGCATTCTATCGTTTCTGCGATAAGAATCGAATTCAAAATATAGCCTCTACTGCTTACAATCCAGTGGCTAATGGGTTAGCAGAAGCCTTCAATAAGACTATCATCAAACTTCTCAAGAAGTTTGTGTCTTCAAACAAACGCGATTGGAATGAGAAGCTCGGTGAATGTCTCTGGGCCTATCATACAACGGTCCGGACTCCAATAGGCAGTACGCCATTCTCTCCGGTTTATGGAAGTGAAGCAGTTCTTCCCTTAAAAATCTAGGTTCCCTCTCTTCGAGTAGCCTTAGCCAGTGAGTTGACTGCCGTAGAAAGTTACCGTCTGTAACTACAAGAGCTGGAAGCGCTAGACGAAAAACACTTATTAGCTCAACAGCGTATTGAGCTATACCAAGCAAGCATTTTTAGAGCCTTTAATAAAAAGATGAAGGAAAGAATCTTTCAAGTTGGTCATCTGCTCTTAGCAGTGAGAAGACCAATGGTCATGACGCACAAGTCAAAAGGAAAATTCTAGCCTAAATGGGAAGGTCCTTTCGTTATAGAATCAGTGTATTATAACGGTGCGTATCTACTAACCAAGCTTGATGGTGACTTGCTCATGATGCCGATCAACGACAAGTTCCTGAAAAAATATTATGTGTAACTTTCATGGACATCGTTCACATATACCATGTTTCGGTCATGTAAATGTGCAGTGCAATGTTTATGTGATTCAAAAAAAATCATCTAACTATTATCCGTATTTCAAGAGTCTTGAATACCATATGGATAATAGGTCCTTTAAAAAGATTCCCTAGTAGAATTATCTTCATTTTAGATTCTGCCTAAACTTGGTCTGACGAAAATAAGTCACGTCCATATTACCTTTGAACTATTTTCGATAATTATTTCTCCAGTAGGATAATTAAGAAACGTTTTGCCATGTCCATATAACCTCTGAGCAAAGCATTCATCAAAGATAATCACGTCCATATTACCTCTGAATTATCCACTCCAACCTAATGTTATATATCCTTCCACGTCCATATTACCTCTGGTCAGATATAGAAATTCTCTGCTATTACGTCCATATTACCTTTATTAGCAGCTTCTTTCAACTTATTATCTATATTCCAGAACCTTGAATATAAAATGGATAATAAGTCGACATCAAATTTCCCAGCAGAATACCCACCAGAAATATCCTTACTACGTCTACATTACCTCTAGTTCTGATATTTTACAAGCTTCATTCATGAATTTTGAAAGCCAAAAGATTCTTTATTAAAAAACGTCTATCAAAAGACGGAGAAAAGAAAAAGATATAAGAGTCTTGACGGCTAAAATAGACAGTTACAAACAAAAGACTTAAGGGATACACAATCGATTGATGCTATCCCTCAGAGCCTTGATTTCAGCTTGAGATTTAATGGTGGCACGATGACGTGCTTCTTCCTGCCGAGTAGCTTCATCCTCGAAAGGAATCAGTTTTATAGGCTCCTCTTCCAACTTCACCAGCTGAGCCTTCAATTGGTCTGAAGTTGTGGCAGTCGCAGCAGCTTGAACCACGTTGTCTTCCTGCTCAGATGCGACTGTTCGCAAGTCAACCTCAAGCTGAGCAATCTCTTTACGAAGCTGCACAATCTGATTGTACTTTTCAGCGATCTGGATGGCCAGCTTATTCTTTGAGGCAATACGAGCCCTACCGGCAGCATCAAATTGTTCATACTGATTAGCCAGCTCACTGATCTCTTTAGCCAGCGCCTCCTTTCTTGCCTGGAAAGTAGCTTTTTTCTCTTCAACAGCCGTAATCAGAGCCACGTCCTCCTCAAGAAACGATGATGTTGGGCTTCGCTGACTGACCTTTCGGAGTTTGGCCACTTGATTTTCTAGGTCAGCTATGACCTTCCTTAAAGCATTAGCTCGCTCTTTATAGCCAGCAATGCTTTCAAGAGCTGTCACCTGGCATTCAGCGACAGCCATCACATGTCCAAAGGCGTTATTTCAATTCAAAACTCCAGGAAGCTTTACTTTTAAAACGGATTAGAAAGCTCTTATGACTTCCTGAGCCATCTCATCATCTTCAGAAGAGGTTATTGGAGATGAAGCTTGATGGGGATCTTCTATCCTAGGGAGAGCTACTTGGAAGAAAACTGAACTTGACAAATAAAGCAATATACATATCAGTAACAAAAAAAACTTACTTAAAGAAGGAGTTGTAAGTTCATACCTCATGTCGGCTCAGCATCAACTAGAACCGGGGAAATGAGAGCAGACCCAAGTCATTCACTATCAACATCAGCCAAAGCAGCATCAGGCTGCTCGCCTTCCACGGTCCCAGCTAGACCCGAAGCAGATTTAATAACGGCCGCCTCAACGGGCCGATCAAGAACTTCTTCAGTAACCGATGCCGGTTTACTGGGAGAACCAATGGCAGCTTCCTGTCTAGCCCCAGTATCTGGAGCAACCTTCGTGCTTTGTTCCCTTTCCTTATCTACAAGGGAATATACGATGGAAGTCAGCCTCACAAGTTGTACGCAAAATTGAAGTCGAAAAATCTCATTCGAAGAAAAGTGTAAGAATGACATACCCAGAGGAGGGTGAGCTGATTAGACTTGATTTTCATCCAAATCCTTCATCATAGCCCCTATCACAGATATATCCCCCAAAGAAATATTATAGAAGGGACTAGCTGTCTGATCGCCATCATGGTCTGGGCTTTCGCCCTGATCATCTCTTTGCTCAAGCCTTACAACTGAAGAAGACCCACCTTCATCCATCAGTTGCGGACGAGCAGGGGAAACTGTTGTTATGTCTACCTCTTCAGACGAAGAAGCACCTGCCGCGATCGTGACTTCAACATCTTGTGCAAAGGATAAATGCAATAGTGAGAAAGCTTCTAACGGTTTGACCAAAACGGCTATGGAGTTTAGGAAGGGATCTACCTCTCGAATGGTAACGGCTCGCGATGCCATTCCACCCCTCCCGGTCTGCCGGGAAGAACTACTGGGAGGAGGCGAGCCGGCGCTCACGTCCGTGACCTTCTTTTTCCCTCGGAAGATAACAACCTTCTTTCTTTTGGACCGTGGAACCAGCTCAGTAGAATCTTTCCTCTTATGAGGAATATCAGGAAAAGGTTCTTCAGTATCCTCTCTCTGAGGTGCTGCAACAACAGGCTCCTCAAGAATGACTCTCTGCTGTGGCACTGCAGCCGGCTCAGCTGAGGGTGTGGCATCTTCCTTTCTGTGACCCCCTATTGTGCACACTCGTCCTATATCAGTAAGAGTAGGGGCAAGCCTAGTCCCCAATATTAAACTTTGCTCACGGTTATACCGACAATGAAGGGTATTGACCTGAATATAGAACTTGGCAGCAGCAAAGAGCATGTGGGTTTCAGGCTTATCTTTTGGCAGGGTAAAAATTGCCCCCGTACATCCAGTATTGTAGTAGCCCCATGCACGTGCCCCGTCGATCAGGCTTCCTATCGATCGTAGATGAAGGCTGGGGTTACCCAAAAGAAGCTGGCTGCAGCCAAACTGTCGTGTAAAGCGACTCGGCAGATAAGGTTCCAGGAAAGTGTGGTTCATATTCCTGAGCACCAGATGGGAAGGCCTGATGGACTGGAGCCAACGAAACACCCCAATAGAAAGGCTAGTAGTGAGTGCTCCCTTATCTACTAGGGTGTCTCCTGCATGGCCACTACCAGACGGAGGCGACACTCTCAAGAATTCATAATTCTGCAGGAAACTCAAAGCCTTCCTGCGAACATGCACCCCTGTGATGGTCCAATTTGCATCTTTGAATCTCCGAAGAAAGGCATCTTCCGCCAAAGAGTCTGCCATCAGCCCGACATTCATTAATCTGGGACAGTGCAGCACTAGCAATCCCATTAAATAATGAAAGGGAAATTCAGTCCTGAAAAAATCCTTTCTGCCATCGGGTGTCACCGCGTTAACAACGAAGTATCGTAAGCCTCGTTGGATGGCACAGACCATCGCAAGAAGCAGGGCAAGCTAGCATCCAAAGGCCAGCTTTACAACCGAAAGTATCATACCCCAGCTTATTCTTTCAATAGACCCTGAACCACCAGGGACTACACAATTGCGGAGCCATGTCATCAGAAAAGCGGCTAGCACAGCCCTTTCCGACAACTTGAACTCGGCCTGCCTGAAGAAATGATAAACCGGGAAGTTCTCCTCAGGATTATCACTATCTTCAGTGTCTACTGTCCCGTGATTTGTCATCAATTGCTCTATCTCAGATTTCGTTGAGGGCTTGCGAGTCGAGAAAGAGACTGGGCCGTCTCCTCCTTCTCTGATGAAGATGTAGTTGGTCCAGGCAAGCCGAATCTCGGAGTAATTTTTTGTACACCTCCATCATCTCGGAGTTCTCTCTCTCCAAATCCAGGAGCTCCTCATCACAGGGGACGTATTCTTCGTATGGTTTGATCCCCCAGGGAAGCTTTGATATCACCTGTATCTCGTGAAGAGGCAGACCTATCTCCCCACCCGGAGTGAAGAAGGTACATGTGTGATAGCTGTACAACTCCACCAATGAGATAAAAATAGGCCAATTAACCTTTATGCCATATTGGGTGGCTCTAACGGTATAAAAAAGGCCGATAGCTTTTAGGGTGGCCTCGTAAGTCGAGACCACCCATTCAGTAAGGTCACTCCAGAACGGGACAGAGTATCTCCAACCTTCCATCCGCAGCTTCCCTCCCGGATACGACTCTTTCTTTGACAGCATCAGGTTGGAGAGAGTCTCAGCAGCATAAGGATGAAGATCAGTCGGGACATCATTTATTATGGCCCCATGATGTAGCCCCCTCATGGAGTAGGACGTGGAGCCCTTGACTGTAACACCCAATTTTCCAGAAGAGGATAATTTTGAAATTTTGTAATTATAATTATTATTTAATGGTATTTATTTCATGTTATGATTTTTAGTGATTTTTGATTATTTTTAAACTATTTAAATTCATGACTTATGATTTGGTGTCTTGCTAGTATCCATTTCCAGACTGAGGGGTATTTTAGTCATTTTTGTAATTCTAAGAATTATTTGGGATTATTAATTATTATTTAGATTAAATAGGATTTATTAGAATTTATGGGAATTTTTAGGATTTATTTTGGATTTATTTGGACTAGTTTGATTTTTGACTCATGTAGACCAACCTAGGAACTAACCCTAGTTAGTTGGGTTTGGTTAGGTCAAGTGACCCTAGTCTAACCTAGTGTGACTCAAGTTAGTGGTTAGTGATTCATTAGAACTTGAATTAGAAATTTAGAATCAAGTGTTTTGACAAATGGCTTGTGGTTTCATAAGTCATTTTGTGACTAAACTCAATAGGACTAGCTAACCTAGCTCAAACCCCACCCAAACCCATCATGTCCAGCAAACCTAGGGATTCCCCCACTATAAAACCCCTCCTAATTTCTAGAGCTAGCCTCCTTTCCATAGGAATCCATTTCAAGAAGAAGAGGTGAGCTCCCATTTTTAGAAATTCATTAAAAATCTATTTTGAATCCTTTCTTCCCCAAACCAATTCCATTAGGACCTAAAATCAACCCTCTTGCTGCTGGTATATTTTATTTGCAGGGAGATAACAATTTGTGGGACTTGGAGGCTTGAGGAGTTTCTTCCATTTGAAGGCTTTTCTATTCATTGTGCATCAATAGGTATAACCCTCAATACTCCATTAATTTCCTGTTTGAATCCATTTTAGGAAGGCCCTAGCCCTACCCCTACTGTAGGATAGGCTAAACCTAGGGTTCGAGTTCGTTTCGTGTCCGTATCGGACACATATCAGTCTTGTTTGTAGGGTGTTCGACAGAATGCCTCTGAGAGATCAACTTTGTTGTTTTTAATTTCTGTTTGAATAGGAATGTAGATCTATGTGTGCTCATTGATTTTCGTGAAGGGACCATGGTTGTTTCGTGTCTGTGTCGGGTGCAAATCGGACTGGACACTGCTGTGTGCACTG
This sequence comes from Iris pallida, assembly GCA_029216955.1. Taxonomy (NCBI): domain Eukaryota; kingdom Viridiplantae; phylum Streptophyta; class Magnoliopsida; order Asparagales; family Iridaceae; genus Iris; species Iris pallida. The sequence goes on along the minus strand of JANAVB010012000.1, from coordinate 6,527,270 downwards.
GCTCGGGACTGTGTTGCTTCCCCTGCTACTCGGGGCCAATAGCTCGCTGGACACGGCGACTCAGGCCATGCCATTTGGCATGGACCATGGGGCCTTGACTGACATGAGGCCCTCCAAGTTGGAGAAGCTCTCGTATCGTGTCGGAGGAGTTCTCCAGCCCGCATTGGGTTGCTCTGACAGTTCAGTCGTGTTTTTGGTGCACTGATACGGGTGGTTTGACACGACACAGGGACACGACGACCCAATTCAGGGTGACATGTGGGAAGCCCTATGAGTGGCGACCCTAGGTTTGTGAACACGTGGCTTGGTTTGATCTGTGTTGTGCACACGAGCCTTGTGCACACGTGCACGAGGACACTGCACTGTAGGCACTGTCTTGGTGCACAGTTGTGTGGACACGTTTGTGTCCAATTTCATGGACACAAACAAGTTGTGTAGCATGTATTAATTATGATTATTAGTTACCAACCTCTGTTTTTAGGTTTTAAATCAATTCATTAGTAGTTGCCACTCTTTTCCTTTTGTCTGAAATGTTATGTTGTATCAGTAATTGGTTCCAGGTTCACATGTGAGTTTGTATTGGTTATTCACCTGCATTTATTGATAATTTCATGTTTTTATAGATCAAACATGCTCTCCTATATTGCTGCCTAACTATAGTTTAAGTTTTTGGATGTTGGTGTAGTATGGACTTCGAAATGTTGAAGGGAAATGTGAGGACTTTTGGTTCAGCTTTCTTAGCAATGGACAATTGATTCTTTTCATTTCTGATATGATAATTGATAGATGAATACCTGAGCTTGAGAGGGATTCAGTTTTGTTCTTAAAAAGGGTTTTGAATGTTATACTTATGATATAGTTCTAGTTCACTTTTTTTTTAATGTTTAAACTAAGCTTAGGTACAGTTTTGATTTAAACCTGAGATTTGATACATGGATTGATTTCCTATTTCTTGATTTTCCTGTCACCTGTTGCAATGTTAGCTGCACATACAAATCTGGGATTTTTGAGATGTTAAGCAATTGAAGAGAAAACTGATTTGGCTTGTGTTTTTCTGCATATTTTATTCCTGTACACTCTGGGCACTTGTACACTGGTATAGACACATTGTACTCCCTGTGAACCTTCCCTCCTCATTCCAGTTGATAAATGAGTTAATTCCTGCACACCCTCATCCTCTTCACACTGTTGTACACCCTCACCACACACACAAGTCTGTTATTTCCTGCACAGCATTCTTCCCCGTTTTCCTGCAATTTTAGACACACTGAACACATTGCACCCTACACTGTTGGCTTGAGTTTTGCACACACACTCAATTCCTCACTGTTTTCTATTTTCCTGCATTAGTTTACATACTGCAAATTCCTTCACTGGTTGTTATTGCCTGCACACATTGTTGGTTATATCCTGTACACTACCCTTTCATGCACTGCCATGTTTTCCTGCACACACTGTTATGGAATCCTTGCCTTCTCTTTTCCTGTTTTTCCTGGAACACTAAACACACACATTACCCTCATACACTATTGCACTCACACACACAAGCACCTCTCTCCTTTTCTCTATGTTCTAAGTTTTACTTAGGCCTTGTTGTTGTAGGCTAAGTTGTTTTAGGCATTCAATGTCTATGTGTATGTTGTGTGAGTGTATATATATCTATATATATATATTCCTTGTTAGCTAGTGATGTAGGCTTTCTTTAACCTAGATTGTGTATATATATAGTGTTGTATATGCATAGGGTATGAGTGCTTGAAATGTTGTGTGCAGTCTAGTATAGACTTGTTAGAGGCTAGCATGTCTTGTTAGACCTAGATAGCCTAGTTTAGATCAAATTAGACTTGGTGGACCTAGTTTGACTTCTAGGGTTGACCAAAGTTGACCAAGAGTTGACTTTGGCCTAGATTGACCTAGAATCATGTAGAATGCATAGTAGGACTCCATTTTACTATTCTGGACTTGTTGTGACTTGTGCTGTTCTGATTAGGAGCCAGACACCCCTCCTCGGACAGTACTTTCATATCGGACACTCAGATACCAGGCGAGTACATTCTTTGATTATTTCATATCCTGCTTAGAATTATTTCCTGCAGTAGATTACTTTACTTGTACTGTCACGTTGGTCACACGGATTAGTACTATATGGATCTCTCCTTGGGATGTTACCCCCTTAGCGGGCGCATCGGATACTTTATGACATGTGTTTCATGTACATCATGTATTCCTTGCATCTGCGTTATTCATGTACACTCATGTTCTCTCATGTTCTTACATGTACGTTCATGTACTCTCATGTTCTTTCATGTACGCTCATGTTTGTCCATGTGTCTCTTGTATAACCAAAATATCATGTCCGTAACGTAACTTGAACAGATCCTTGTGTATTGATTGTGGGTAGGGAGAGTATAAATGGTCATGTGATTTATCCATCATGTACACTCTGTTACTTTTCATGTTCATCATGTACAACCTAAGCCAATTACATGCCATCTCGTACTCTGACTCACTAGTCACTGCTAGTTCTCTATGTATAGTAGATATTTCTATTACAGTTCTCTCTCTGTTTACATACTGCACTTCCTTCAGTACTTGTATCTTACTTTACTGCATGTCTATATTTTCTAACCTGCTATGATCTGTTGAGATGTATTGTACTCGCTCCTGTCCTGACTGGACCTGTTGAAAATATTACAGAGGACGAGGAGGAGGCTGGTCTGGACACTTACTACGGGGCAGCCTTAGATGACACCTGCGAGCTGGATCCTCAGGAGGACCCAGCTCTAGCTGAGGATTTCATCCCGACTGTCTAGACTAGATTAGTTAGGCTGTTTATCATTTTGTAGTCTGGAGACATGTTCTAGTTAGACTTTATTCTGGAGTTCAGTATTGTATATTCTTTCATCTGAGACCTTGTACTGTTGGATATTGCTGGGATTATCTTAGACCACTTTTCATCTATTTATTTCCTTGAGTTCTATTTCATATCGTGCTATCTCTTCCTTAGTTGTGATTGAGTTTTACTGCCATGTCACCCCCATTTCGGGGAGTATAAACTGTTTAGATAGATATTGTTAGATGTATGTTGACCTAGGACAGCGTTCTACCGCCGACACTGCGGCGTAGGCTGGGCGTTGTTACGTTCTCGTACCCTCGCAGTGGGTGCGGGTCGTAACATGTTTTTAGTGGTGGCCCATCCAGGTCTCGACTAGAAGTGTAGTGGTATTCGAATTAGAGTATCACTACAGCTTGCAGTAGGATATAGGATATTAATTTTAAGGTACTCAATCACTTTAGGAAAATTCTTTTATTTGCCATCTAAATTCTTTTGTCAGCTGATCCTTTGAATTATAATTGTCCGCCCTTGTTATATCGCTTCCTTCTCAGAGATTGATACTCTTGTTTGTCTATCTTCAGGATGGTAGAGACTCGATCGCAGCGTGCCATTCATGAGGATGCTATAGAGGGGACTGCTACCTCTCAGCCAGCACGGCGAGGCCAGGAGACTGCAGCTCTTGTCACCTCAGCTCGTGTTGAGACCTCGGCAGCCGCAGCAGGGGTTATGCATCCACCGACTGGGAGGCAGGACCCGGTCTTTCCAGAGGATCCTTTTCAGCCGCCACCGCCTCCAGGATATGTGGACGCAGCTCAGATGTTCGCATATTTCCAGCAGTTCATGGACCGACAGCAGGCTCGACAGGACAGAGGCATGGAGTTGGCCGTCACGACAGCCGCAGCTCGACCAGTGGTGCAGCAGCCGAAGACACCGGGGATCGAGCAATTTCAGAAGATGAGCCCCAGAGACTTTCTGGGGACAGAGGGGATCATATATGCCGATGAGTGGATCGAGCATATAGAGGAGATCTTCCGCCTGGCCAGGATTCCAGCAGACCTTCAGATCGAGGCCGCAGCTAGCCGGATGCGAGATCTTGCTCGCACCTGGTATAAGTCGGACCCCAGGGTGGGGGTACCGGGGCAGACTTGGGAGCAGTTCAGGGGCTTCTTCAAGAAGAAATTCTTTCCAGATTCGGCAGTCAGAGCCTTGGAGACGCAGTTTGAGAGCTTGGTCCAGGGGAGCCTCTCAGTTGAGGAGTATGCGGGAGAGTTTGGCCGTCTCGGCAGGTTTGTTGAGGGGTTGAGCGAGACGGCGAAGGCCCAGAGGTTCCGGAAGGGCCTGGTCAAGGAGGTCAAGTCCCTGACCAAGGGCAGCAGGGATGCTACGTTCGAGGAGATCTTGACGGGAGCCTTGCTAGCAGAGGATGATCTTGAGCTTAGGCTCAAGAGGGGGCGAGACCTAGTTGGGGGCAGCAGCAGCAGCGGGGGCCAGGCCAAGAGGCCTCACCTTCAGCACCAACAGCCGAGGCAGTTCCAGCCGCAGCCGTTCTAGCAGAGACAGCAGCAGCAGCAGAGGCAGCAGCATGTTATTTCTTGCCCTTTCTGTAAGAAACCAGGGCACGATTGGGAAGAATACCGTCTGAGGCTAGGCAAGTGCCTACTCTGCGGATCATCAGATCATCAGTTGAGAGAGTGTCCCAAGTCTGCGGGACGGACAGCTCAGGGAGCAGGAGCTAGGGCTCCGGCAGGACAACAGAGAGGACCAGCATTGCAGACTCAGCAACAGAGGTTCGCACAGCATCAGCAGCAGGCCAGAGGAGGCCAGCAAGGACGAGCTTACGCCATGACACTTGAGGATGCTCAGGCCGTAGGAGAGGTGCTAGCAGGTTCTGATCTTCTCGATTCTATTCTACCTTGTCTCATTATACCTACCCTGAAATTCTATTCCATCTATTTCTATCTGTTTCCTCATTGTTGATAAGTTTGATCTGGTGTTTCGTTATGTTTGTTTTTTTCTTCTGAGAAAATCATATGGGCTAGGTCACCTCAGTTATGGGATCTAGAATCTTCGATGGTCGTGTTAGTTGGCATAGTGAGGACATATAGTCAGATTTTGGATGTATTTTTCGGGTATGGGAATTTAAGGTTTTCGCCGTCGCATGCGGCAATGCGAAAATTTTAAATACCATGAACCTAAGGATACGTACCTTAGTCAAGGACTCTGTGATTATCGTAGCCATGCTCACTAGCACGACGAAGATTCTGAGTATCATGATTTTGGACAGACGCATATGATTATCTGACGGTATGTTTGAGACTTTGATTGTGGGGTGTATGACCTAGAATGACTACTACCATTTTAATTTCGAGGACGAAATTTTTACAAGGTGGGTAGGATTGTAACACCCAGTTTTCCAGAAGAGGGTAATTTTGAAATTTTGTAATTATAATTATTATTTAATGGTATTTATTTCATGTTATGATTTTTAGTGATTTTTGATTATTTTTAAACTATTTAAATTCATGACTTATGATTTGGTGTCTTGCTAGTGTCCATTTCCAGACTGAGGGGTATTTTAGTCATTTTTGTAATTCTAAGAATTATTTGGGATTATTAATTATTATTTAGATTAAATAGGATTTATTAGAATTTATGGGAATTTTTAGGATTTATTTTGGATTTATTTGGACTAGTTTGATTTTTGACTCATGTAGACCAACCTAGGAACTAACCCTAGTTAGTTGGGCTTGGTTAGGTCAAGTGACCCTAGTCTAACCTAGTGTGACTCAAGTTAGTGGTTAGTGATTCATTAGAACTTGAATTAGGAATTTAGAATCAAGTGTTTTGACAAATGGCTTGTGATTTCATAAGTCATTTTGTGACTAAACTCAATAGGACTAGCTAACCTAGCTCAAACCCCACCCAAACCCATCATGTCCAGCAAACCTAGGGATTCCCCCACTATAAAACCCCTCCTAATTTCTAGGGCTAGCCTCCTTTCCATAGGAATCCATTTCAAGAAGAAGAGGTGAGCTCCCATCTTTAGAAATTCATTAAAAATCCATTTTGAATCCTTTCTTCCCCAAACCAATTCCATTAGGACCTAAAATCAACCCTCTTGCTGCTGGTATATTTTATTTGCAGGGAGATAACAATTTGTGGGACTTGGAGGCTTGAGGAGTTTCTTCCATTTGAAGGCTTTTCTATTCATTGTGCATCAATAGGTATAACCCTCAATACTCCATTAATTTCCTGTTTGAATCCATTTTAGAAAGGCCCTAGCCCTACCCCTACTGTAGGATAGGCTAAACCTAGGGTTCGAGTTCGTTTCGTGTCCGTATCGGACACATATCAGTCTTGTTTGTAGGGTGTTCGACAGAATGCCTCTGAGAGATCAACTTTGTTGTTTTTAATTTCTGTTTGAATAGGAATGTAGATCTATGTGTGCTCATTGATTTTCGTGAAGGGACCATGGTTGTTTCGTGTCTGTGTCGGGTGCAAATCGGACTGGACACTGCTGTGTGCACTGGCTCGGGACTGTGTTGCTTCCCCTGCTACTCGGGGCCAATAGCTCGCTGGACACGGCGACTCAGGCCATGCCATTTGGCGTGGACCATGGGGCCTTGACTGACATGAGGCCCTCCAAGTTGGAGAAGCTCTCGTGTCGTGTCGGAGGAGTTCTCCAGCCCGCATTGGGTTGCTCTGACAGTTCAGTCGTGTTTTTGGTGCACTGATACGGGTGGTTTGACACGACACAGGGACACGACGTCCCAATTCAGGGTGACACGTGGGAAGCCCTATGAGTGGCGACCCTAGGTTTGTGAACACGTGGCTTGGTTTGATCTGTGTTGTGCACACGAGCCTTGTGCACACGTGCACGAGGACACTGCACTGTAGGCACTGTCTTGGTGCACAGTTGTGTGGACACGTTTGTGTCCAATTTCATGGACACAAACAAGTTGTGTAGCATGTATTAATTATGATTATTAGTTACCAACCTCTGTTTTTAGGTTTTAAATCAATTCATTAGTAGTTGCCACTCTTTTCCTTTTGTCTGAAATGTTATGTTGTATCAGTAATTGGTTCCAGGTTCACATGTGAGTTTGTATTGGTTATTCACCTGCATTTATTGATAATTTCATGTTTTTATAGATCAAACATGCTCTCCTATATTGCTGCCTAACTATAGTTTAAGTTTTTGGATGTTGGTGTAGCATGGACTTCTAAATGTTGAAGGGAAATGTGGGGACTTTTGGTTCAGCTTTCTTAGCAATGGACAATTGATTCTTTTCATTTCTGATATGATAATTGATAGATGAATACCTGAGCTTGAGAGGGATTCAGTTTTGTTCTTAAAAAGGGTTTTGAATGTTATACTTATGATACAGTTCTAGTTCACTTTTTTTTTAATGTTTAAACTAAGCTTAGGTACAGTTTTGATTTAAACTTGAGATTTGATACATGGATTGATTTCCTTTTTCTTGATTTTCCTGTCACCTGTTGCAATGTTAGCTGCACATACAAATCTGGGATTTTTGAGATGTTAAGCAATTGAAGAGAAAACTGATTTGGCTTGTGTTTTCCTGTATATTTTATTCCTGTACACTCTGGGCACTTGTACACTGGTATGGACACATTGTATTCCCTGTGAACCTTCCCTCCTCATTTCAGTTGATAAATGAGTTAATTCCTGCACACCCTCATCCTCTTCACACTGTTGTACACCCTCACCACACACACAAGTCTGTTATTTCCTGCACAGCATTCTTCCCTGTTTTCCTGCAATTTTAGACACACTGAACACATTGCACCCTACACTGTTGGCTTGAGTTTTGCACACACACTCAATTCCTCACTGTTTTCTATTTTCCTGCATTAGTTTACATACTGCAAATTCCTTCACTGGTTGTTATTGCCTGCACACATTGTTGGTTATATCCTGTACACTACCCTTTCATGCACTGCCATATTTTCCTGCACACACTGTTATGGAATCCTTGCCTTCTCTTTTCCTGTTTTTCCTGGAACACTAAACACACACATTACCCTCATACACTATTGCACTCACACACACAAGCACCTCTCTCCTTTTCTCTATGTTCTAAGTTTTACTTAGGCCTTATTGTTGTAGGCTAAGTTGTTTTAGGCATTCAATGTCTATGTGTATGTTGTGTGAGTGTATATATATCTATATATATATATTCCTTGTTAGCTAGTGATGTAGGCTTTCTTTAACCTAGATTGTGTATATATATAGTGTTGTATATGCATAGGGTATGAGTGCTTGAAATGTTGTGTGTAGTCTAGTATAGACTTGTTAGAGGCTAGCATGTCTTGTTAGACCTAGATAGCCTAGTTTAGATCAAATTAGACTTGGTGGACCTAGTTTGACTTCTAGGGTTGACCAAAGTTGACCAAGAGTTGACTTTGGCCTAGATTGACCTAGAATCATGTAGAATGCATAGTAGGACTCCATTTTACTATTCTGGACTTGTTGTGACTTGTGCTGTTCTGATTAGGAGCCAGACACCCCTCCTCGGACAGTACTTTCATATCGGACACTCAGATACCAGGCGAGTACATTCTCTGATCATTTCATATCCTGCTTAGAATTATTTCTTGCAGTAGATTACTTTACTTGTACTGTCACGTTGGTCACACGGATTAGTACTATATGGATCTCTCCTTGGGATGTTACCCCCTTAGCGGGCGTATCGGATACTTTATGACATGTGTTTTATGTACATCATGTATTCCTTGCATCTGCGTTATTCATGTACACTCATGTTCTCTCATGTTCTTACATGTACGTTCATGTACTCTCATGTTCTTTCATGTACGCTCATGTTTGCCCATGTGTCTCTTGTATAACCAAAATATCATGTCCGTAACGTAACTTGAACAGATCCTTGTGTATTGATTGTGGGTAGGGAGAGTATAAATGGTCATGTGATTTACCCATCATGTACACTCTGTTACTTTTCATGTTCATCATGTACAACCTAAGCCAATTACATGCCATCTCGTACTCTGACTCACTAGTCACTGCTAGTTCTCTATGTATAGTAGATATTTCTATTACAGTTCTCTCTCTGTTTACATACTGCACTTCCTTCAGTACTTGTATCTTACTTTACTGCATGTCTATATTTTCTAACCTGCTATGATCTGTTGAGATGTATTGTACTCGCTCCTGTCCTGACTGGACCTGTTGAAAATATTACAGAGGACGAGGAGGAGGCTGGTCTGGACACTTACTACGGGGCTGCCTTAGATGACACCTGCGAGCTGGACCCTCAGGAGGACCCAGCTCTAGCTGAGGATTTCATCCCGACTGTCTAGACTAGATTAGTTAGGCTGTTTATCATTTTGTAGTCTGGAGACATGTTCTAGTTAGACTTTATTCTGGAGTTCAGTATTGTATATATTCTTTCATCTGAGACCTTGTACTGTTGGATATTGCTGGGATTATCTTAGACCACTTTTCATCTATTTATTTCCTTGAGTTCTATTTCATATCGTGCTATCTCTTCCTTAGTTGTGATTGAGTTTTACTGCCATGTCACCCCCATTTCGGGGAGTATAAACTATTTAGATAGATATTGTTAGATGTATGTTGACCTAGGACAGCGTTCTACCGCCGACACTGCGGCGTAGGCTGGGCGTTGTTACGTTCTCGTACCCTCGCAGTGGGTGCGGGTCGTGACACGTTTTTAGTGGTGGCCCATGCAGGTCTCGACTAGAAGTGTAGTGGTATTCGAATTAGAGTATCACTACAGCTTGCAGTAGGATATAGGATATTAATTTTAAGGTACTCAATCACTTTAGGAAAATTCTTTTATTTGCCATCTAAATCCTTTTGTCAGCTGATCCTTTGAATTATAATTGTCCGCCCTTGTTATATCGCTTCCTTCTCAGAGTTGAATTGTGGGTGCGGGTCGTGACATTGACACACTTGAAAGTGTCCTTCTTCCGGTCACCAGAGTTGAATTGGATCCTACCAGAAATGACCCCATGCAGTTCAGGGATCAGGTCCTATTTTATTTGCCTCCACACAGCTAGATCTGTAAACGCTGACAGAGGGTATTGACGCTTTATTGATGGTAACCATATCCTTTGGTTATTTAACCTGACCACCAGAGGGTCTTCTAAGCATATCATCTCGTCGTCCTCAAATCTCAGGTTGTCACCAAACAAGAAGTACGGTCTCTTAAAGTTCTGCGCCCCTCCGAGTGTGAACTTTTCTTCATTCATCATCTGCTTTAAGAATATTTTGTCCTGCTCAAGCATAGCGATCACCCGCACCGAAGGCTGGTCATGGCTGATCTTCACCTGAGCATGTTTGACCATTGCGGTGACAAGGCTTGAATCCAGAGCATGGCAGGCAGAGCCAAGAGGAATCCTACCAAGAGCCAGGACAACCATGTCAACTGCAAAGACATAAGGAAAAGTCAGACTTAGAATCTATAGAAAAAAGAGCTAAGTACTGAGAAATTCTATGCGCCCTGATGTTATGTGTCCAAAGGGCCTGTGGGCGCATAAGCACAAGTTCTGTGTGGGCGCATAAGCACATATTTTGTATGGGCGCATAACACGAAGTGTGTTGGCGCATGACACAACCAAGTGCCTAGGCGCATAACACAACAAAGTGCGCGAGCGCATGCATCTGTGAGCGCATAAGACCGCTCACAAAAGATGTGTTTGCTTTGGGCGTATATCGATGGTTATGCGCCCACGCAGAGAAAAGTTTGAGCGTCACAAATTAATGCTCGAGACTTTATTTTTTGAGACATCGCCTCACCCAGGATGGGGTCCTGAACCAGATGAGATGCTGCCAAAGGAGGAGAACTAGCTGATGCTACCTTCTTGCCCTTTGCAGACTTCTTGGCAGTCGAAGCAGCCTTGGGAGAAATGATTACTCGAAAGAGAGTAAAGGAAAAAACTCATTGAAAATTCTGAGGAAAAATAAGAGAGAATGAGCTTTCTCCCTCTTCAAGGCCTACTTATAGGCATGAACGGAGAGCTATGCGCCCACATGTCCTATACGCCCATATGGTCTATACGGCCACACGATCTATGCGCCTGCGCAGAGACAGTCTTTTGCAGATTAGGCGCCTGCTATTTGCTGATGCAGACTACACATAAAGAGCGGACCTTTTCAAATTCTGTTCCAAAACGAGCCTATCGCTTCAGATTTCTAAGGAAGATCTCAACAGCCACATTTCGACAGCCTGGCAGGCACCTATGCGCCTAAAGGGGTCATTCCTATCATGCGCCTATAAAGCTGGTGGAGACAGTTTTTTCCATGCTTCTTTCAAAGTATTCTGACACTCGTTTGAGTCTCAAAAACTTTGAAGGGGGTCTTGTAGAAGAATAAAAAATACAAGACTATGTATCCCACATGAAGAAGACAAAAGAAGCTATGAGCCCACATAACCAAAAGGGGGCTATATGCCCACAGAACCAAAGGGAGTCTATGCGCCCATATGGTCGAAGAGAGGCTATGCACCCACATGAACGATGAGGAGCTATGCGCCCACATGATCGAAGAGGGTCTATGTGCCCACATTGTTTTCATACAGATCAAACATGTACCCAAGTGTGGGCACATAAACTTACTCCCACACTATGTGCCCAAGGCAGCAGATCCCCATGACTCAGTCAAACTCCACGATCAATCGTACACCGAAGCATGCGGCCACGTCAGTCTCTACGAGCAATCGTGCACCGAAGCATGCGGCCATGTCAACTCCACGTCAACCCCACGATCTACCCACGATCATCCTGTATCCATACACCTACACCCTATGCGCCCAAAGAGGTGTTATGCGCCCATAGTAAAATCAGTGTATTTTCTACCTGTGGACGCATAATAGTCATTTCAGTGCCAAACGACTATAAATAGAGGGCGTCCCCCTCTTCAAAGACAGACAAAACGGAGAGCAATTCAAGAGCCAAATTGCTACCCTACTTGCCAGTGAGCCAAGAGTTACCAATTTTCATATATTTTCTCCCACTTTTGTAATCGGAGTGTCAATGGAGTAAAGGAGCAACTGTCGCTCGATCTCCATCGTCCTATTCCCTAGAATTCTTTTTGTACTCGGGGATCCTCAGCGCAGGATCTCTCAGGCGTACTCGATTTGTGGTGCCTTACACCAATAAGAAAAGACAGCATTTCGTCTTCTTTTTTATATGTGTCCACAACCATGTCTTCAGAGGCCACTTTGGCGAGTTTCCTTTCTATATGTATGCGACGGTTTATTGTTCCTGGAGCTAGTACCGTCGATCGCATCCATCGAGGTGTACTATTTGCTACAGTACGTTTAGTTTTTGGGTACAAGATGGACATCCTCTCTGCCATGACTAGCCGACTGAATGTAGGTCTCCGTGCATTTACAGCCGCTATGATGGAGAATCCTGATTCCCAAGTCAGTTATCCTCGAACTGAGATGCCATACACGTACTTATTCGGCTGGTTGATTCTACATCATCCTACTTTGATAGGCCCCGCTCTTGGTGCTGGTAGGGGTTTGGCTGCAAATTTTATCGGTAGATATGCTGAGTCTCAATGGAAAGTAAGCTCTTTGTTTGATTGTAGAAGAGAGTTGAACATGGGCACTAATTGGAAGTTCTTCTGTATTACATCTCCTCCTAGATACGAAGAATTTTTGGCTCCTATGGTGGACTTAGAACCCATTGCTCTCCATCCACCTCCAGATGCTTTTTCTTGGTTGAAGATGATCAGGCCTTCTCATCTGGTGTATCAGCTTGAGAGTGTTTGCTACTTAGAACTATACTTGCCCAGCCGTTTTGCTCGTCAATTCGGCTACGACCAGATGTATATTGGGAATGCAACCACTTGCCTCTGAGCCTTTGGGTATCTCATCGACGGAGCTCGAGGGTGGAGATACTATAGTACGAGAGGCACTAACGCCACTTTTACCATGCTCTCTGCTACTTTTGAAAATGGTTCGCATATATTGGGCACCGACGCGAACTTCTATACTTCGGCTAACACCTTCTTCGAAGGTTATTCCATGTCCGATGGTTTCGTTGGTGTGAAGAAAGCTTTTGACGGGACTGTGGCCACTGTAAGTATGTCCAAGGCAGAGGAGAACGTTTCTGCCGATAATACTTTAGAGGTTGTATATGTTGGTTTTTATGATGATGTGCAAGACCCATTGCACATTCCTCTAAAAAATAGAAGAAGAAATCTCATGTGAAGGGAGATGGCAAGAAGCAGAGGACTAGGACTTCACTATCCCAGTCAGCTCAAGAGGAACCCTCTTCTCCTGTTAAAGAGAAAGGAAAAAAGAAGAAAGAAACAACTAATGTCGAAAAGCCAGCAGCTAGGACGAGGCTTCAAACACGGCAGCAAGAATCTGGGATATCTCTTGGAGGGACATCTTCTTTTAGGGAACAAACCCATCTCCTGTTCAGAAGTAGTGCTTGAATTATCTCAATTTTCCTCAAGCCGTCTAGATGATTTGATTAGGCAACGAGTGATTTTCTCCAAATTCAGAGTACAGAGATAAAGCATCAAGTTACATCAATGTAACCTTTGCTTCTAGAGTCCAGGAGGGACTTGGCCAGGATGAAAGTAGTTGCCACTAGGGTAGAGCGAGCCGAGTCTTTAAAGAAGATGATCTCTAACCTTAGCACTCAGCCTCCAAAATAAAGTTATCTTTAAGAATGAATGTAATAGCTCTCTCTTTTTTGTACATTTTGGAATAAATGTAATATTTTTGTGTTTGCATAATTTGCATGGAATGACGAACTGATGATCTTTTTATGGCTCTATTACTTATTATGTATCTGTTTAAGACACAAGTAATAGGTAGGAGTAAGAAATATGTTCAGAGGTACTAAACGTGACTTATTTTTTAAAAATAACAACACTCATTACATCTGTTTAGAGATAAGATGGACGTGACAGAATATAATTTTGATATGTTGTTACTTTTGGGACGACATTATCAGAGGTAATGTGGACATGACAAGTTGTAGATTATAGAATTCAGAGGTAATGCGGACGTAAATTCAAACATCTGTTGATTACTCTTGGGCCAAGTGGGGCTCAAGAATAGGAGATCTTTTAATTCCAAAAGACAATGTTGTGATGATATATTGTGGTAGGTGTTTATGGGTTCAAAATCTGGTTAAGACTCCGTTGGGAATTTCTGGGAGCTTATTATTGTAGAAGCATGAAAATTATCAGCTGAAGACATCCCTTCGCCAAAGCGTAGAAGATGCAAAAGACTAAGGCTCGGTGCTAAAAAGAAAACACAGAAGATATAGAGAGAAGTCCCTTTATTATCATGTCTGCCAAAGTCTAGTACAGACACATCAGGACTATACATAAGGGACTAATTCTGTTCTTCTACAAAGGATCAAGTACAGATTCGACAGAAGCCTAGAGAGATCTACAAGGGATGCAGTCTTCATCGAAGTGCAGCCTTCCTTCTTTTTGATGCACATGCTAGAAGATTGATCTTCACCGAAGCATGTTCTAATTTTCTTGTGGGCACAGCCTTTCAAAAGCATATCAGTAACTCAGCACTTTGAAGAAGCCAGAGCCTTCGAGCCAGAGGCGCAGCCACCAGCCTGCGCCAACCTCCGAAACAAGATGGTGGTAGGCCCCCCTCCCCTTCTTTTACTTCAGAAGCCAGAGCCTTCACTCCAGAGGCGCAGCTACCTGCCTGCACCAATCTCAGACACACAAGGGTGTCATACCCTTCCCTTCACAGCCAACGCCTTTACTGTTCAGAGGCGCAGCTACTTACCTGCGTCCGTATGAGGCGCAGGATGGTGATATGCTCACACCATTTCCATTTCCATGGCACAGTCGTCTGCTCCGGATCAGAAGCTTAAGTCACTTCTCTACAAGAGACTTGGGAACTCCCATAGCAACTAATGCAAGTCAACATGTCGCTCCAAAAGCACAGTAACCTCGCCAACCAGAAGCATAAGCCTACTTGTTGCCTACAGCACAGTGACTCTAGCAGCCCGAAATACGCTTCATAAGTTGCTCTATATGTACAGAAGTCTCATCGTCATTAGAAGCCAAGTCCACTCGTCGCCTGAAAGTACAGAGGTTCTGTCGTCTCCAGAAGCACGGTCTACTCGTCGCCCCAGAAGCACAACAGCACTTAGTCCTCACCAAAGGCGCAGGAAGCATGGGTCCACCCAATTGGTTTGTTTAAACTGCCTCTTGTAGAGAAGATTGTGATTAAATCATGATTGATATCATATCAGATTGATTTAAATCTTAGATGAGGATCAATTAGACTCCAAATCTAGGATAAAATCCCAAGATTTATTCGGCTGTATCCGAGCAAGCAAATTGGCACACGCCATGTGTCACCTCCTTCGGTTATGTTTATAAGCACCAGAGATCTCGTTTGAGAAGAATCTCGATGTCCGACACGTGTCAGTGCCGCAGAAGCCTGCACCAAGCAATGACGGCAGATTCTTTAATATCTCAAGAACCCTAATGCATATCGCATATGTGCTCGGTTCTCTATAAATAGAAGGAGTTCTTCTTCCACCAAAAGGGCAATAAAAAGGGAGAGGAAATATTGACAATCGACAATCTTCAAAGGAGCAGCGATCTCTATCCACGAAGAGTCGACCACCCTCATCCACCTATCAACCAAAGAACCAACCAACCAACCATCTTCAAGGGATCTTCTCATTTAGATAGCCTCTTGATCGGTGACCCTAGAGTCCCATCAAAGGCGTCAGAGAGCCATAGCAAGGTTGATTCGTCGTCAGTTCGTCAACAGAGAAAAGGATCCGCTGCAGTGCTCGATCTCCACCATCACACTTTTCCAGAAACTTCATCTTCCTGTACTTAGAATATCCTGTTTAGGACTTCCTTCCTTGTACACAGTACCTTATACGTTCAATAAAACAAAATTTTCTTTCAACCTTTTGTTACATCGAACAATTATCTATGGATTTATTCACAAGAAGAGTGAATAAAAGATAATAATTTGAAGATTTGCGTATATACAATATTTATTAGGAAACATAGTACACACTTTCAAACATAATATTTCTTCAGAAATTTGTCGTTAATAGGCATCATGGCAATTCGGCCGTCCATCCCGGTTAGTTGGTGAGCTCCGTTAGAGAAAACTTTGCTTACAACATAGGGACCTTCCCACTTTGGCTCGAACTTGCCCTTGTTCATGTGTGTCATAGTCATAGGACGTCTGATAGTAAGGACTAGCTTGTCTTTTTAGAATGTTCGTACTTTGACTTTACGGTTGAAGACTTTCGAGATACGGGCTTGGTATAACTCAATATGTTGTTGAGCTAACAGCCGCTTCTCGTCGAGTGCCTCAAGCTTCTGAATTCGAAGACGGTCATTATTTTCAACTGTGAATTTGTTGGCGATAGCTAACCTCAGAGATAGAATTTGGATTTCTAATGATAAGACAGCTTCGTATCCATACACCAGATAGAAAGGTGTACAGTCGGTCGGGGTACGTACAGTCGTGCGGTACGCCCATAGATATTCTTCCAACTTTTTGCTCCAGTTGTGTTTATTAGCAGAAACAAACTTCTTGAGGAGCTTGATAATTATTTTGTTGAATGCTTCAGTTAAACCGTTAGCTGCAAGATTATAAGTCATGGAAGCAATATTGTTGATCTGATTGTCGTCACAGAATCGAATAAATGTTTGACTAATGAATTGAGGTCCGTTGTCATGGATGATCCGTCGAGGAATACCGAATCGATAGATCTCTTGATGAAGCTGATGACACTGCTTATCTTGACTTCTGCTAAGGGAATAGCTTCTACCCATTTTGAGAAATAATCGGTTATAGCTAATATAAACTGATGTCCTCGAGATGAAGGCAGATTGATAGGACCGATGACATCCATACCCCAGGCTTTAAAGGGCCAGGATGTTATGGAAGGATGTAAGAATTCGGATGGTTGGTGGATAAATCCGCATAGATTTGACATGTTCGGTATTTCTCTGCATATTCGATTGCATCTGCCACCATAGTGGGCTAACATTATCCCATGTGTTTGATACGATCCTGTAGCTTTGCACCAGGTTGATGTGTACCGCAGACACCATCGTGAGCTTCACGTAATATTTATTTTGCTTTGTCTCCTGCAAGATAGCGTAGGAGCATACCTTCAAAAGATTATCGGTAGAGTGTTTTGGAGGAGTGATTGTAATAGAATTGAAGCGACCGACAACGAATTGTCGTTGCTTCTTTAGGGTCTTCCAGTAGTTTGTCATGTACCGCGAAGTCAATGAAAGGAGCCCTCCAATATTCACTGGTAGTGCAAATTTCAACTGAATTGCTAAATTCAACATTCAAATTATTCTCGATGCAGAATAATTTCCGATTAGTGATGATGATTAACTGTTGTCGTTTTACGGGAATTGCTAATACTGTTGCTAGATTAGCAAGTACGTCGGCCTCTGTATTGTATGCTCAGCGTACATGTTTAATAAAGAAACCTTTGAATGATGCAGCCAGTTTGACTGCTGCTTCTTGGTATAGGATGAGATCTTGATGTCGAACTTCATACGTGCCTCTAACCTGTTTGACAATCAGCTTAGAGTCTCCGTATACTTCAAGATAGTCGATATCCAGCTGTTTAGCTAACCGAAGACCGATGAGTAAAGCATTATACTCAGCAACATTGTTAGAACATGGCTCATCCAGAGAATAGGCTCTTTGAATGGCTAACCCTTCTGGGGATACAAGGACAATTCCTACTCCAGCGATGATGATACTGTTACGTCCGTTTCTATATGCACCATCAAAAAATAGGAGCCAAGCGAGTATTCCTTCTGAAGTCATGTTGGACTCTAAAGTTTTATCAGGAACTTTATCGTAGAGCTTTGAAGTTTCAGGAATTGGATGAGCAACCAAGAAGTCAGCTAGGGCTTGACCCTTAACAGACTTTTGCCGGACATGGACCATATCATACTGTGCTAGCAATATCGCCCACGTAGCGAGTTTGGAGTTGAGTGTACTAGGCTTTTTCATCAAAAATCATAGAGGATTGACTCTGGAGATGACATGGATGGTCTACCGGTTATATAATGACGCATTTTCTGGATGACGAATATCAAGGCTATGCATTCTTTTTCCATCGGGTTGTATCGATGTTCAACACCAATCATTGTACGACTAAGATAGTAAATCGCTTGCTCATGACCTTCATTATTCTTTTGGAACAGAGAATGATCCATTGCTCGAACATACATTAGAAAGAGTATTCCTGTGATTGGAGGAACTAGGACGGGAGGGTTTATCAGGTACCGCTTTATGTCTTCAAATGCTTGCTTGTATTCATCAGTCCAAACGAAAGACACACCTTTCTTCATCAATTGAGTGAACGGTCTGCAGCGTCCAGAGAGATTTGAGATGAATCTCCTGATGTACGCAAGTCATCCTTAGAATTATCGTAGCTCTTTTAGGTTGCGTGGAGGATGCATTTCTTGAATGGCTTTGACTTTCTCGGGGTCAACGTGTATACCCTTAGAGGTAATAACGAATCCGAGAAATTTGCCACTAGAGACTCCCAGAAATGACTTGGTGGAATTCCTTTTGAGTTGATGCTGACGCATTAGATCGAAGATAGTTATTATGTCTTGGATATGATCTTCCTTTAGACGACTTTTGACAGCAATCGTCGACATAGCATTCGACTATTTTTCATAAATATTTGCGAAAGATGGTACTCATGGCCCGCTGATAGGTAGCACCAGCGTTCTTGAGACCGAATGGCATAACTGTGTAGCAGTAGACTCCTAGAGGAGTTCAGAAAGATGTATACTTTTTATCTTCGGGGTTCATCATGATCTAATTATATCCGAAGAATCCGTCCACGAAAAAAAATCTTTCGAACCCGCAGGTATTGTCGATCATGACATCAGTAATTGGAAGAGGAAACTCGTCCTTGGGATAAGCTGCATTGAGGTCTCTAAAGTCGATGCAGACTCAAACTTTTCCTGTCTTCTTCATAACCGGGACGACTTTAGCCACACAGTCGGGATGTTGTTCCTCCCTGACAAAACTGTAGGCAATTAGTTACTTAACTTCAGCTTCTATAGCATCCATCATATCAGGTCCGAATCAACGTTGTTGTTGTTTGAGTGGTCTAGCATTCGGCAGTTTGTTGAGCTTGTGAGTAGCAATCTGAGGACCCAGTCCTGGCTTATCTTCATAGCTCTAGGAAAATACATTAATGTATTCTCTAATGAGCTGGATCAACTCTTGTTTATCTGCTTTCGGAAGACTTTTGCTGATAAAGATTGACCTTGGAGAAGCTTCATCTCCGACATCACTTTGAATTAATTCATCCTCAGTATGTGGTTCACGCAGCTTCCATTGAGTATCCATCCGGTGTACCCAAGGCTCTTTCTTATAAACTTTAATTGATTCATTATTGTCCTTTGAGAATTTAGCTATCACCATATTGGAAGATAGAGTCACTCGATAGATGTGCCCTATACTGGTATATGAATCCCATGAGGAAGAGTCAGAAGAATTAGACCGTTCTTCTTTATCAAACTTAGAAATATCTAGGTTGTAATTGGCGTAGTATAGCCTAATTCATGTTTTGTCTTGTCATAATATTGCGACGACTTTCCTTTCGGGGTAGGTATACAAATAGGAGTTCCTCTACCTTTACCACCATTGAGGTCAGATTTGAAATTATAACCCATCTTTCGAATGATATTTTTGGATTATTAACTGTAGTGATGTAGTTGAATTCGCCCACTATTATCGTTTTCAGAGTTGCTATCAAACATGGTCCTTTGATTCGATCCTTTACTGAAGAGGATAGGATGCTTATCTTTCTTCTGAGAATGAATTAGAAAGAACGAGTTTTGTACTGGTTCAAGTGATACCTCATATTGGAAAGATTGAACTGCCCCCAAAGTAAAAGGTTAAAAACTATCCAGAATTTCTAAATAATACTGTATGTAATAATTGATATCAATATACTGCAAAGGAGACGCTGCTTTATTAATATTTGTATCAACATTTACAATAGTATTTTTAACCTTGGCTGGTGAATTACCGAGGTTAATAACAAGAGAAAGAGAAGTAGGAGATTTGTTACGACGAAGGTCGATAACAAAAGACTCAGAAGAGGTGAGCTTCCTTTGTTCTATTTTTTAGTAGGGGGAGGCTTAGTAGAAGAAGAGATATTAATAGTCGGCATCTGGGAGGATGAGTGACGAGAAGTGCGTCCCTTAACTGGAATTACCAGAACCTCATCTGGATTGTTCTTCCGATCTTCTTCGGTGTCCATAGCCAATACAACCTTCATGTCCTCTTCTTCGTACATCTTGGAGTCTATATAATAAGCCTCGATACCTCGGATAAGATCAGCCACTTCTTTCTTGACTTCTCCATTGTCATCAACGTATTTAAAATATTGATGGAGAGTGGATGGCACAATGTTATGTTCATGCAACCACGGTCTTCCTAACAACACATTATAGGAGACATGATTGTCAATCACATAGAAAGTAACTTTTGTACGGAGATTGCCAATTTGGACTTTTAGGCGGATCTTTTCTAACAGTTCACTTTTTCGAAATTAAATCCAACGATCGTTGTGATCATCGTGAAAAGACTATGGACTGGGATTTAATTCAGTGCATCCAACAGAGTCTTCAGCATAATACTGAGGGCGGATCCAGGGTCGACCAGAATACGATTGACCTTCATTGTGTCGATATACCTTATAAAGTAGAGAGGTCGATCATGTCGTTTGTCCTCCAGTAACATGTCATCTTGAGTGAAAGTGATATTAGGAATCAGTTCCATCACACTATGGCAATGAGAGCATGCCACAGGTTCTTTATCTAGTTTCTTGAGATGTGCCAAACAAGCGTCGGCTTGTATCAAAGCCTCAATATTTCTCGAGTTTTCTTAGAGAGACGCAGGAGTTCAAAAATCGATAATCTTGCCAGAGTATTTGCTAGTTGAGCCAATATATCAAAATTATATGGTTTTCTAGTCCTTGTAGTGGAGTTTTCTTCAGGCTTTTGTCAAAATGAGCCGGCTGCTTGCCCTTGTCAACTATTGTTGGCTTAGAAGGGCCTGGTTTCGCTTGAGGCGATGATGCCGAAGGAGAATTTGTGGCAGAAGGAGATGTTGCCAGAGGAACATTGGATACAGGAGGAGGAGTGACAACATTCTCCTATCTTTCTGGGTAGTCTCTGAGATAAAGCCTCCCAGACCTGGTACCAACTAGGGCTGTGCACAATTAAGTCAAACCGACCAAATCGAACCAAGCCAAATCGAACCGATTGGTTTTAAACCGAACCGATGGTTCGGTTGGTTTGGTTCGGCTTCAATTTTTTCAAAACCGACCGGTTCGGTTCGGTTCATGGTTTGGTTATGCCAAAAATAGTCTAAACCGAACCGAATCAAATCCTTGTTAAATAATTAGGGTTGGCCGGTTGGGTATGGGTTAATTGGGTTGTATTATACAGTTTTGGTTCATTTATTCACATCACAGCTATTTATCAAGTTAAAGTTGAAAGGGCTCTCTCTCTCTCTCTCTCTCTAGTCTCAAAGAGGAGTGCTGGCATCTCCTATTCTTTTCTAATTGCTCATGTGCACATGAAAGGGACTTTTGGTTGAATGTATATAATTTTTTTATGTATAATTGGCATTTTTTTCCACCTGTAAAGTGTAAGTTGAATTAAAGCTGCTGAATTGTATTTACTGTTGCAAAGTGGAAGTTTACTGAGGTTTCACAAAAGAAAAAATATACAGTCTATTTTTTTATGTGATAAAAACCGACCAAGTCGAACCAATCTAAACCGAACCAAGTCGGTCGGTTTTAAAACCGAACCGACCATTTGGTTGGTTTGGTTCGGTTTTGTTTATTTTTAAACCGATTAACTTCGGTTCGACTTCGGTTGGGACCAAATAGGTTGACCACCGACCGATGCACACCCCTAGTACCAACCATGGCTTCTTCTTCTGGAATAGGTGAGAAAGAAACCATGTTATAGTTTTTCAGTCGTGTCTTGCTTCTGGAGGATTTCTTCTTTTGAGGAGATGAATGATCTATCCATAATCCTAGGCCGACACAGGACTGGTTGTCTTGAAGATGTAGAGAAAGGGGGTATTGGAGACCCTTCTCCATCATTTAAGCTGGAAGCTTTCTGTAGGTCGTATCCCATCTTCATCATCAGTTCGTGGGATAATTGACTATACCGATGGAATTTTGATTAGTATTTGATGTTTGTCTTCGGTGACACAGTCGTTGAAGTTGCCACTGGTGTGAACATAGTGTTCAGAAGAGGAACACGACCATTCAATAAAGTAAATTTGCTTGAAGTCATATGACATGACTTATATTTGGCTGTCTTCTTTGACTTGGCAGAAGAAGTAGATGTCTTCGGTTCAAAGTTGGCTACCAAATCAGAATGAATCCATATGCTTTGCCTTTGTCGGTTGATAAAGGTACCAAGTCGTTACTTCTTGCTGGTGGAAGGTTAACGGTCTCCAAGGTAGCCTTTGGGATAGGGGCAACACCATTATGTACCAATTGAATAGGAAAGTCACCAAACTGTAGAGAGACGACATTGGCAGTCATTACCTTCACGTCTCATTGAATAGTGATTACCTTGGCATTGATCAACTCCTGGATCTTCCCTTTGAGTATATAGCACGTCCTGGTTGGATGTCCCAGGAACCTTTGATACATACAATATTTAGGATTGTCAGTTTTACCTACTTCATCTGACCGTTTAGCGTCGGGCAGTTGAAGTTTATTGCTCTTGATCAGACAATCAAATATGCTCAGGATGTCGTCTTTATGAAAGAAATACTCCTCTTTGGGACGTGGTGCCCTCTGTGGAGGTGCCGTTGTCGTAGATACCGATTGACTCACGTTGATAGCTAGGGATTCTATGTCTTTACGGTTGTTTTGATGACCCCTACTGCTGGTAGCAGGCTGCTCATCTTTGTCGAGGTTAAGCATTTGGATACCTGGCTACTTGAACTTATCGGCACTATCTTCAGTTACCCTGGCACTTACTATGAAGGAGCCCCAATCTTAAAATTGTGTGGGTCTCGTCCACATACTGACTATAGGTAACAAATTTGATTTGTATGTATCTATAGTCAATGCATCAGGGATACCCAAAGGCATTTTGAGTGCTTCGCGACGAAAGCGCTCTATGAAACGTTCAATATTTCATTGGACCTTTGTTTGATTTTGATAAGGGTTTCCTTCGTAGAACCGTTCCAGGAACATCTGTTTTAGTGTTGCAAAGGATATTATACAACCATCTGGCAAGCTACGATACCAGTCATAGGCAACACCTACCAAACACCCGACGAATACTCTAGTGAGTAGAGCATCGTTCTATTGAAGATGATCAGTCATCACCTCTAAGTGGTTGATATACTAACTCGGAGAGGTAGTACCATCGAACAACATGATGGTCGGTGGCTTATATTTGGGTGGGAATGGAACTTCCTTCCATTCAGCAGGATAGGATTATTTGATCTCTAATTTATGCAAACCCTCTTTTTGCTTGAAAGCTTCGAACTGATTTCGTAGAAGCTTGACTGCCTCCAAAGGGTCTCCCGCTGTTTGAGGAGTGGTAGACTAGTTTGAAAGATTGCAAGGCAAAACCGTGTGATAAGTACCACCCCCAGCACCGGAATGACTCGGGGTAGCCTGTGTTGATACAGTAGCATTGAGAGGGGGTTGAACCCCCAGACTAGTGTTGATAGGTGCAGAGACTGCTGTATGTCTTGGTGTCAAAATTGGATTTGTAACCGATGGAGTAGTATGTTGTGCCACAATCACAACATGCATCCCTATAACTATGTCAGTCATGGATTTCAGGCTGGCCTCCAAAGCGACAATCCGTCGCACCTGACTGGCGGAGCTAGAAGCGTCTTGCTCTTCATTGGTGACATAGGCAGACACTTTTTTGGCCACCGAAGATGAATTGGTGGATAGGATAGTCCGATCAGAGTCTTCACTATCGGCATCGAAGTCTGACAGAGTGTTACCCCCAATATTAGGGGTGGGAAGATTCCTTTGACCGAGAAAATCACGGTTTCTTGCTCTTGTATTCTGGTACACACCCTCACCGGAGGCACGGATTCGATCAAGATATTGTTGACTTGGATTACGAAATGCATTACATATTAGACTTTTTCTACCCGAGTACTACAGGATGTCATATTGACTGAAGCAAATAGCAATTCGTCTTCGTCCATCGTGATCAATTCAGGAGCCCGAATGTAGTTCAAGCGGTCAAAAATAGACTGTTTGGCTGATTGACAGCAGAACTTGATTATTATCTCATGATTCTGATTAGAGTGATGTTCCTGGTGTAGGGTTATAGGCGTATGAAGTGATCCTGCAATCTTCTGTTTTTGTACAAGAATTTTGCAAAGATCAATCACATTGACAGAAGAAGAAGAAAAAGAAGAAGAAGAAGGTATATGTTCCCTGATTATGTTAGGAATATGGTTCCTATTCCTAAGATTTTGTGTCCCCTGAGTATACAGGAAAGTGTTGAGCTCATTAGAATAAGTGAAAGGGTTCTTGATCTTAGAAGCATTCATTGTGTACAATTTGGCGGTTGGTACAGACTGTGCTTGGTGCACCATATGACTCGTTGGAATAGGTTCTGTTCGACGCCTGTTAAGATAAGCACGCATGTCAGTGTTGTGCGCCACTTGTCTATCAATCTGAGACACCATCAATTTTTTTGTTTTGTTCTTACTATACACAAGGTAGGGAGGTCCTAACTTTTTGGCCTGATTGGCGCTGGCCTGTTTGATGTGGAGTGGGCAAGATATCCTGTTGCTCTGCACATACTGTTCAAGTGCGTTTGGTGTGGCACAGATGGGCAGCAAGAAGTGTACTTTGAGCAGAAATTACTTTCTTAGCATTGATTCGATTGTCTTTTCCAAGAAAAGAAGAGTTTCTACTCATAAGTGTTCGGGCATCGATTGGCGCGGAGGCGCAATCAGATGGGTTTTCCACAGGGCACTTTCCCTTGCTTGGCGCTGGGACAGTAATTGGCGCACCTTCCTCCGAGTTTGGAACTGGGAAAGAGTGAAGGATAGCCATAGGGCACTTTCCCTTGCTTGGCACAGGAACAGTGATTGGTGTGCCTTCCACCGAGTTTAGAACTGGAGAAGAGTAAGGGATGGCCACAGGGTGCTTTTCCTTACTTGGCGCAGGAACAGTAATTGGCGTACCTTCCTCCGAGTTTAGAACTAGGGAAGAGTGAGGGATGGCCACAGGGCGCTTTTCCTTTCTTGGTATAGGAACAGTAATTGGCGCACCTATGGACTTCGGATTCCAAATGGCATGAGTCTTCCTGTCATTAGAGACAACAGTAGATTCGCGCTTGGTATCAGCGCGCTTGGCACCCCCGGTGCCAATCATTGCTTCAGAGGCAGTTTGGTTGACTTGTACAACCAAAGTCTTCTGTATCGTGCCGGCCGACGCAATATCGCATTGAGTTGTCACTTTTTCATCAAAGGAGGAAGTCATCCCCAGCAGAGTCGCTATTTTGTTTGCAAAAATAAAAGTTTTTCGAGAAAACTAAGTTACAAACTAAGAAAAAAAGTACAATTTAATTCTGGAGAAGTACAACTGTAAGAATATGATCAGAAGACGATCACTTTATCCCTTGGACGATGCGATGTCAAAGAAGTGAAGCTCTGAAACGTGTTGCAACAACTTGGTCAGGAAATTATGATCATTCGTGGTGATGAAGGAATGATTCTGAACTCTATTTATAGAGTTTCGAGATAACTGTTAAGTAGTTATCCTGATTGGCACGGAGTACAATTGGTGCGCCATCACACATTGGCATGAACGATTGGCCTAACTGCATGGGGACGCGTGGCATTCCACGTCATTTAACTGCTTCTGGATGATAATTGACTGATTGGCGCAAGCTGACGAATGGCGCAAATTGTCGATTGGCGCCTACTGTGGAAGACACTAAATGTTGAATCTGTTAAAGATTAATTACCTCGCACCAATAGTACTTGGCACGGGGTAACTGACAAATGCCATTAATGATGTGACTGACACAATCTCCTCGGGTGCTGTGTGCTCGGGATTCGAAAGGATTTTCTCCGTTCGGCGTGCTGTCAATCATTATGACAGACGCATCAGCTTCTCGAGAAAGCTTGCGATGTGGCAGTAGGTGCGATCTGACAATAGCTCAAATTGGTGATGGTGCACCAATTGCACTGGGCGCCAACTGATGAATTAGTCCCATTGCTATTTGTGAATGGCACAACTTGATATATATATATATATATATATATATATATATATATATATATATATATATATATATATATATATATATATATATATATATATATAAAGCTTCTAAATATGTTACTGTCAGGTATGCCACGACGCGGATCTAGATTTACACGAGGGAGGCACTCCTCGACCGATATCGAACCCTGCTTACGGACCCTCGTCCAGGTCCGCGACGAGTACTCCACCGTACCATACCATTCCAGGTCCCAGGCCCTCTTCTACTCCAATGTTTGGTCCATCGGCGGGTCTTGTCGATACTCCTGGGACGAGCAATTCCAGGCCCGCATCTACTACCCCGTCCAGTATTCCTCCAGCTACCGTCACCATGGAGACACGGGAGCATATGGGGGACGTCGCTCCTTCTGAGGCTGTAGACGAGACCGATCCTCCATGTCGCCCTCCGGAGGACATGCGGTTGGAGATTTGGACGAACGGGGCTATAAAGTAAGTTAATTAGTATTTATTTTTGAAACAATTACATTTATATATTCATGAATTTAATTATTGTTGTATAGATATAAGCCCTCGTCCGTACAGAGATCACTGAGATTATCTTTGAGGCAGAACTATGGTGGGCCCTGGCTCAACTACTCCTCTGCTTCCGTCGAAAGAAAGGCTTTTTGGTTTGCCCACTTCAAGATATAAAATTATATATGTTTTTAATATCAATAATGATTTATTTTTTAACTCTATGTTTTATTTTTTATAGCAAAACTACTTCTATCCCCCACACCGGGCTGCGAAGATCTAGCAGCAGTTTTCCTCCGTCACTGGAAAGCTGATCTACGATGCGATCAACGATTAGAAGGTTCATAATCGTGCCAGAAAGCTTAGCCATGGTTGGATCACGCCTACGCAATGGACTGAGATGAAGGCAAACTTCGACGATCCCAAGTACAAGGATCGATCAGATAAGGCAAAGGTGGCGCGGTCGAAGGCTAGTAAGTGGTGTGGTAGGTCAATTCCCATGACGAAATATTTTCGTCGTCTAGTATGCATCCAATTAAATATATATGAATTTCTATACAGCTGGATAAAATATAAACTAATAATAAATAATATATTTTAACAGGTACAGAAGGGAGAGGACCCCAACATGGTAACCGTCTTCCTGGTCCCCCATAAACGGAAGGGTGGTGAGTTCATCGACGAGAAGGCCAACCAGACATATGTACGTTCTACTTCCTTATTTTATTTTAAGTACAATTCTGCATTAAAATATTAATAATAAACAAATCCCTTAACATATTATAGACATGCAAGTAGATATCTACATAGTTAGTAATAAATACCTTAGACATTAGCCCAAAAGTTTCTAGGAGGACTACGTTAGGCTACGTGATCATGCGACTGCTAATGCGCCTGCATAGAAGTACCCAATCCAACTCCATTAAGATATCCCTATTATATATATAAATATCCAATCCAACTCCATTGGGATAAAATTTCTATTGAGTACTCAATCCGACTCTAGAGTGTTTTCCACGTAGGTTGGAAATTCCACCCACTTCAACACAAAGCTCGTCAACACATGAATGCTATAGTAAAGCTAATAAATGCTCAAGAAAAGGAGATCTCAGTTGTGTAGTGCCCCGTCCCGCTCAGTCAATCGGAGGAATCGAAATACCGACGGCGTTCGGACTTAGCCTTGCAACGGCTACTCGAAGACATCGCTCGGTCGAGGCGATCGCACGCTCAGGTGGGGTAGTTTCGGTGAACTTGCCTCATCTTTGCCTTCACATAATAAATCGCATGTTTTCAACTTGCACAAGTAGGCTTGATAATAAAAGAGATGAATTCAAATAGCTAAAGGAAATAATCCCGACGGATCGAATTGAGTTAGAATATGGAAAGTTCCAACGATCGTCTTAGAGTTAGTGCACGGCGTGCTTTGAAAATGACACTCGATCCTTCGTCCCGTGGCTTGGGAGAAGGAAAGTTGGTTGAGTAGACAAAGTTATGAACGTAGCCTAAGTCATAGGCGTCGCCCGCGTAAATGCTCGATCAAGCATGCACACTTCCATGATGCAAGGCTTGGCATAGCCTTTGCTCGTCCCTTGAGTTAAGTTGTAGGCTTGGTGAAGTTAGGCAAAGTGATGGTGGTCAAACTAAGTCATTCTAAGCACGGTCCTATGAGTTCTATGGCTGAGTATAGCCACGAAGTCCTACGGTTTAAAGGCCCGTCATATAGAGTATGACTTGGGCGGTGGTGTCACATAGAGTTTTAAGTTGGTTTGAGACACGATGGCATGGATTTAATGTTTTAAGGCACGGGCCACGGTTGAGTCAGTGAGTTTGGAAAGTGTTTTGATAGTTGTTCCTGAGTGAGTGAAATGATAGGGCAAGAAAGAAAGAATGCTCACGACTGGGTCATTGAGGCAAGAAAGAAGAATGCTCGCGACTACGGGTCGTCGAGGAAAGGTCTCAGATGTGAGAAGTATTGAAATTAGCCCTGAAAGAGATGGTAACACTAGAAGTAGCTTTGACTGTGTGAGACGTCAGTTTGAGTCGAGTCTTGCATGGTCATTGGACAACTTGTACAAGGTAAAATAAATCTGTTTCTCGGACGGCGACCCCGGCGGCCCAGGGGAACCGTTGCGATAGAGACATTCGTAGTTGTACTGGATGACCGCACGGGTTAGGAGGGGACTTACAGCGGAGCTAGCTACTCGCGCTGGCAAGGAGCGTTCGTCTAATCAAAAGCTCAAAAGGAGTCCATTATAGGGCTGGGCCCTAGTGACTAGTTTATATAGATGAGTCGGCATGGGCGGTGATCCGCATGTATGCCTTTGGATTGAGTCGAGTATTGAGTGCAGTATATCAAGGAGTCGAGTTGAATGTGTAAGTATAGTTGGAACACAAAAGTATTGGGCCTAAGATTTGGCTGCAACGTAGGCGACGTACTTCGGCACGAGATGTAGTGTCGGGTCTTATGTTGTCGGCATATAAGTTACATGGTTATGGTTGAGTTGGTTGAGTTTAAGTCAGGAAACCACCACAAGGCAAAGTTGTTTGAGTGACACTAAGATTCACAAGTCTTGATTGGGTCAGTTGGTGAACAAAGTAGTAAAGGCCGCGAGGCGGCGATATGGTTGAGTCGCACACAGTTGCGAGGCACGGCACAAAGGATTTGAAGCAGGGTCATACGAAAATAGAGTCTTATCGCGTAGTTGTGTCTCTGATTTCGGCCGAAAGGCAAGCACGACTTGATAGGTTAACGTTGTTGAGTCGACGAATTGTTGCAAGCACGGTATGGCCTAAAGACACAAATTAGGCAAGGCGTCTGTCCTAAAACCGATCCTAAGGCAAGACTAGAAAGACAATTGATAAGTAGTGGCTACGTTGCATAAAGTAAATCAAACGTGTTGGGTTTTGTATGGGTGGGCGAGGAGCTCATTCCACCAGTACAGTTGAGTACTGACACCCACATAGTTTACATGTGCAGGCACAGGTAGAAGCTCGTGGTACGGAGCTCGCTTGGATGCGTCGAGGCACGGAGTTCCTTGGCGATTCGAGGCGCACGGCCGCATGGAGTAAAGACTTATACAGGACATAATGTATGGACGTCGTCTTCTGAAGCATCCGCTGGCTAAAGACTTGTAATTGAGAGATGAGAAAGAGCTGGGTGACTTGTAATGTGAGATTGAGTGAGCTTGAGAGACTTGTAATCTTGGCCTTGCGCCCCCAATGTAACCGTTGTTTCAATATCAATAAAGAGCTTCTTTGTATAACTTGTGTTTTGTTCTAAATTCTGCTGCTATTATTCAATGTCTCTGTTTGGAACTTCTGTGCGACGACCCCGTCGCAGCTGCTAAAATTGGCCGTTATGAAACTCGTCTTGCACGAGCGCAATCTAGGCTCGTGCGACATCACGCCTTAGCGAGGACGATCTCTCCTACGGGAGCGGGGCATGACATAATGGTCTCAGAGCACGGCTTTACGTCCTTGGACTATCGATTGAATTCTTTAACTCGTTGTTTACGCAAACTTTGTTGCTTTCGCAAGTTAATATCGTTGGTGCGCTCTCTCTCAAATGTCCCACGGGATGTCCATACAATAAGTCTAACTATTTTGCAAAACATAGGAAAACAATTTTTGACAACAAAACAAAAAAATGGTTCGCGTAAGCACGGTTGGCTAAGTCGGGTTGGGCATATACACCAAAGTTGCGTCAACCTTAGAAAAGTCGAGTGCAGGATTTGTAATGTTTCGAGCTAGAATGAGTTGAACTCGATTGAGTAAGCGGGATGACTATCGATAGGGATACTATCGAGCGACGATAACGTCGGTGCGATATAGATGAGCGTGCTTGGAAATTGAGGAATAGTTCGAACGAAAAATTTAAAGAAGTCGATTTTGATTCGAATGATAGTTGAGAATTTATTGAATGACTTCATCCCTGAGTGGTGTATGCGATAGCCTCAGGGATGTCGATCGATCGATTGAGGATTCGGGGGTGTCGGTGAGTCTATCAGCAAGCGTTGCGTTATGCAAAGCCTTAGATTGAGTATCGATAAATGAGTTTTAGTCTTGAAGATTTGACGAAGTGTGATTCAAACAACTTAGAAATTGACGTGCACGGGACGTGCACGGAAAGGAGAATTACGCAAGTATGAAACGCAAAAATGATCGAGTAGATGAAATCGAATCGAAGAAAAATTCAAGGTGTAGTGAACGAATGACTTGATCGAGGAAATCGAAAAAAATCGTATACGAAAAGTTAGCACGACGAGAAGGTAGCGTGCATAAAAAAGTTTGATTCGAATGTTTGAAAATGACTCTAAGGATTGGATTGAATATTGCTTGATGTTTTGAGTTAGCAAAGGATTTATGCGAATTGAGGAAATACGTTGGTCGATGACTTAAGATAAATGGATGAATGATACGTGAATTTGGTTCGAGGAAAATCGATATTGTGAATGATTCGAGGGATAATGATCGAACTTGAATTTGAATGTCGAGGAGATTATCCAGTCGGACGATAGCATCATTCGCACGACTCGAAATTTGGTTGCAAAGGAAGATCGCCAGGTTACGCATATCGTCGATGGTATTGAGGCGTATCAAAGATCGCTATGCGATAACTCGGGGGTACTCTAACTCGGCAAAAGACGATCGTGCAAGTGTTATTGTTCGATTGGATACTATGCTTTGGATTTTGATTAAGATGAATGTTGGATAAAAATGATCGTGTCTTGATGGTTACGTTGATAGCCACAACGTCGACGATCTTATCTTGTGCGAGCGGAACTCCAGCCTCGTACATGCGTCGCATTGGATTTGGGGCGATTGTTTCGCGTGAGCACTGACATGGTGATTCATGTCACGGAAATGATCGAACTCGGGAAATCAGGATGCAGCAACTTTAATTGTCTCGACTTGTCGGTTTGATACGAAGGAAAAAAAATTGAGGATGTTTAGACTTGCGATTGATGAATGAAATAAACTTGAGGATTGAGTAGGTCCAATCCGCGTATCGAGAATGAATTAGTCTAGACACAACACAAGAGTTACGTTCCGATGAGGATGACTATCCCGCGGAAGCGTGCATGGTAATTCATGTCCACCGTGGATAATCTGAAATCGCGTGAGATCGGGACGCAACGTATTGTTAAGCTAGACGACCTTATGATCGATTGCGTGAAATGGAATAGATGACTTGGGAAATATGAAATGTGAATTATGGTTTAACGATGGACTGTGTCGTAGCGTGCTTGACTTCGAAGGGATGATAGGAGGATTATGTCGAACGTGTTCGAAGAGATTGACTATGTGAAATGGTTTGTTGAACGAGCAATATTGAGATGTCGTGGATTTGGTTGAACATAAGTTGTCGTAGGATGGCTTTGCTGAATGACTCAGATCCCGTGCGACAAAATGTTGGGATGTGTGTAGGAAATTTATGCTCGAAGTTTAGAAATCGGAGTGATGCGAGCTTGGGTAGCAAACCCCCATACTATCAACTTGGTTTGACCTTAGGATGGGGTCAGTGTTGATATCGTTGTTTGGGAACTATGATTCCAATACTGACGGAAAGACATAGCCTAGCGGTTAGGCAGGACGTCCGAGTACGAAGTGGTAGGATTTGTGGAGGCACCACTCGCGAGTATCGGTTGACATGCATGTATATCAGGGACGCATGAATATGTGCACGATCCGACTCGAGTGGTGATGGCAGAATTCGCTATCACGAGGCTTGGCTGAAATGCATGTATTTTGGGGACGCCTAAAATATGTGCACGATCCAACTAAGTGATACGTTGAATCAAGTGAGACTTGAGGAACGGGAAGTGTCGAGGATTTTGAGATCGTGAGTCTTGAAGAAAGAATTGAGAGTAGCACGAGCATGGCTCGGATTTGGGAAACGCATAGGCGTAGTGTATGTGAGAGTTCTTGAATGTTGAGTAAAGTGATAAGTCAATAAGTATACTCAGTTAGTTTCGAGGACAAAACTTTTTCTGAGTGGTGTATGATGTAGTGCCCCGTCCCGCTCAGTCAATCGGAGGAATCGGAACGCCGACGGCGTTCGGACTTAGCCTTACAACAGCTACTCGAAGACATCGCTCGGTCGAGGCGATCGCACGCTCAGGTGGGGTAGTTTCGGTAAACTTGCCTCATCTTAGCC
Source organism: Iris pallida (assembly GCA_029216955.1). Lineage (NCBI taxonomy): Eukaryota > Viridiplantae > Streptophyta > Magnoliopsida > Asparagales > Iridaceae > Iris > Iris pallida. The sequence goes on along the minus strand of JANAVB010012000.1, from coordinate 6,494,475 downwards.
TTCACATAATAAATCGCATGTTTTTAACTTGCACAAGTAGGCTTGATAATAAAAAAGATGAATCCACATAGCTAAAGGGAATAATTCCGACGGGTCGATTGAGTTAGAATATAGAAAGTTCCAACGATCATCTTAGAGTTGGTGCACGGCGTGCTTTGAAAATGACACTCGATCCTTCGTCCCGTGGCTTGGAAGAAGGAAAGTTGGTTGAGTAGACAAAGTTATGAACGTAGCCTAAGTCATAGGCGTCGCCCGCGTAAATACTCGATCAAGCATGCACGCTTCTGTTTGCCATTAAAATTGTTTTGATTGAAATCTTAATACAAACAGAACAGTGATACAATATAGGACTTAGATGTAGTCCTAGGAGTACACTTTTGTTTAAGCTGGGTCCTTAGTGCCAATGGAGCGAGTGGTAATGCGTTGACTCCGTTGATCGGCTGACGACGGTTATCGGTTCTCTGAAGGTGTTGATTGCTCTGGGTGCTGGAGCTTGCTGAGAGGAGAAAGACGTTGAGTGTCTAGAACTGCCTCTCGATGATTCTCTGTTGTGGATTCTTGTGTGTTCTGAGTCTCTGTGTGTGTGTGAAGGAGATGATCCTTCTATTTATAGTTTTGCAGACTGGCTGCTCATGCGCGCATGCAGGATGCGCCGGTGTGGGGATGCCACGTGGAGGTTGCTGATGGAGGCGCACGGATGCTGCGCCCTGATCGAGGGGAAGAACTCTTCATACTGCTGTTGTGAGCCGGCACGTAGCAGAGAGAAGATCTTTCCGTTGCTGAAATCTTGGATGAGTTGAGTCAAAAGACACGTGTCGTCGACTCATGGTTCGAAGATCTCAGATTTGGTGGAGAGAAGTGATCTGGTGAGCTGCGCCTTGGATTGGGCGCAGGAGGAGGCTACGGCTCATAACCTTTAGGAGTTATAAACCATTTGGGGCGCATAGCTTTTGAGGCGCATGCAGGCGACTTTCCTTCTGTCTTTCGGGATCAGAGAGCAGTCTGAGGCGCATGGCTTTTGAGGCGCATGCTGATTTGGACGCATGGTCGTAGAGGCGCATGCTGATGGTGGAGTGGCCACGTGGCAGTAGCCGTGGAAATAAAGTCATGATGATGCTGACGTTGCCGACGCTTCGTTTTCTGAATAAAGCTGTCAACTGTTCAAACTTTGGGAGGCGTGCTGCCAACTCTGTCAGTTCAGTATTTAATGTTGGTGACGTTCGATGGACAGCTGAGTGGGCGCGTCGGTTGGCATTCCACTCGGTATGGAGATGTGTGAGGGCGCACCTTCTGTAATGCGCCGAGTACTGTAGGGCGCGTCTGTGTGATGCGCCTGATGTCGAAGGGCACGTCCGTGTGATACGCTGTCTGGCTGGCGCATCGGACATGTCTTTTAATGATGCTGCTGTCTCGCTCTTCGAGTGCCATAAATAGCCGTTTGGCTGAATTCGAGGCGTCCGATTCATCCATTTAATGTAAATTTATTGCACGGAATTCGGAGGGCCATCCATTTGGCACGTGGGTTTGATCTGCCCGGCCTATAAATAGTGGCATGGAGAGAAGATTTGCTTCTCATTCCCTCACGTTCTTCCAACATGAACTTGAACATGCGGGTGCATTCTGTTGACGAAGTGCTCCCGAGGGTGAAGATAAGACGCTGTGTTGTCTTCGATGCTCTTGAAGGTGACTGTTACATCCAAAAGGCGGAGTCGAGGGCTTCTGAGGCAGGCGGAAGGTGCATGTTGCATCCAAAGATGGGGATGCTCGAGCCTTGTCTCCGTTATTCCGGAAGAGCCGTAGATCGGAATGGCGGTGCTAGGCTCTCTCTTCCTTCAAAGTGGGTGTCGCCCACTTTGATTGTGTTGAAAGCTGCTCTTTTAGCTGCGGTTTCGATCACGGTCTTCCTTCGGCTTTGGAGGCTCTTTCGAAGCCTCCCCTGGCCACAGCATTTGCGGTGCTCTTCTCTTCCTTGGTTCCAGCTAGAGGGTTAAATGCTTTGTGTCGAAGCATTTATCAGGCGAGCCTGGTTGGAAGAGCGGCACATAACTGGGCTCTGCTCGGCCAGGTGAGCCTGGCTGGAAGAATTTGGCTGAAGGGATGCACATAGCTGGGCTGTTGAAGGGATGCACACAACTGAGCTGGATGTACATGACTGAGCTGCTGAAGTTATGGTGGGATGCGCCTGGTTGGAGGCGCATGATGTCTGCTGCGCCTGACTGACAGCGCATGGTGACTGGCAGCGCATGATGACTGCTGCGCCTAACTGGAGGTGCATGGTGGCCGCTGGCTGTAGACTTAGGATTTTTTCTTTGTAGAAATTCTCCTTTGTACAACCTTTTCTAGACATGTAATAGACTTTTATATATAAATGAAAAGTCCTTCTTCAGATGTCCATGGTTATTGACTTTGCTGTGAAGTGTTCTGTGTGAGTCTTGGCGCATGTAGTGTCTGGCGCATGGGCTTTCTGGTTGTGAAATTCCATGCTTCTATAAGACCCCCTTCAAAGTTTTCAAAACTTTTGAATAAGTTTTGGAATACTTTGAATAAGAAGCATGGAGGTCAGGGCGCATAATTTCTGGCCGCATGCCTGTTCGGCGCATGCTCTTCTCAGTTAATGATGATGGTGCCTCGGTAACCGAAAAGATTAATAATGATCTTTTGGTTTTATTTGCTGCTATCCCTGCACAGAACTCGAGGCGACGGCTGAGATCACACGTCATCTGTTCACGCGTGTGACCAAGCCCTATAAATAGGTAAGAGTTGGAGAGGGAAAGGGTTCTTCTTCTCTGTGCCTCTGCTTCTTTAGTTTCTTCTTCAAAACCCTAACTTCTCCTTCCTCGAGGAAATGGCTCCCAAGACTCCTCGCGGTGCTGCCGGCAAGGGAAAGGAGAAAGCGAAGGAGTCCGCGGAAGTTGTGGCGGCTGTCGTTCCCCGTCGGCCTGTCGAAGTTCGGCCGGAGATGGTTGGTAAGTCTCATTGTCCGTACGCCAACGCACATAGGCCTTGAGTCTTTAATGATGTGCCGCGGTCTTTGCCCGCCGACGCGCATGGGTTTAAACCCTGGTGATGCGCCGAGGCTATACTGCTGACGCGCATGAGTTCAAACCCTGATGATGCGCCGAGGCCATACTGCTAACGCGCTTGGGTTCAAACCCTGATGATGCGTCGAGGCCATACTGCTGACGCGCATGGGCTCAAACCCTGATGATGCGCCGCAGTTTTCTCCTTTAGACACATTGTGTGTTCTCTTCTGACTTTTTCTGATCTTTTACTAGTGTCGATGGCAATCCCGCTTTTGAGTAAAGTTTTCTTGGAGGCTGCCTTCAACCAAATGGGAGTAGAGCATAACGAGGAAGTGATAAACCATGCTCAAGATGCTCTTATGCTGGATCAGCCTCCTGAGAGAATGACCCTAATCCGTGAACAGCAGTATTGGTTCCTCAAACGGATGATGGAGCGTGGAGTCATTAAACCTTCCACATCTGATAAAGTGACCTTCCTGAAGCCTGAGTTCCTGTTTGGAGACCGTCTCACTTCTACTGATTCGTCAGTACTGAAGGTCAAGGAGGACTGGTTCTTTACTGCGAATGGAGTGCATATGACTGTTAAGCAACTTGAACGTCAGTGGCCTTTGACGTCCTTCTGTCGCCTTGTTTCCCGGAGGAGGATGTCTTGGGATTACCCTTTCTCAGGGGGGGAGCGGTGACTGGTATCATCCAAATTGATTCTACTTCCGACCAAAGGGATGCTTTGACCGTTGTACGGTCTGGGTCTTCTTACACTTGGCGGACTTTACGTCCTGGGAGCCTCTACAGTGATGTACCCATTGATACGTTTGCTTATAGTGCTTCGAATTTTACACATCGTATGTTTTTGATGGAACGTTCCTACCCGACATGAGAGTTTCGGATGGAGGGTTGGTGCCATTACGTCTCCAAATGGGATAAACTGACGCTCTGGATCTTGTCGCGGTTTCGGACTGAGCTCCGAGAGATCGGGTTGACTGTCGCGATCCGTGCTACCCAGGCGGGTGTTGACCTTAATAGGCACATGTTCCTCGCACTCCTGGAGATGTTTGATATCCATACCGGGACCTTCTTTACTCCGGTAGGGGAATTAGGGTTCGCACTTCATGAGATGTATGAGGTGTCTAAACTCCCTTGGGGGTCGGAGCCCTATGAAGAGTACTTTCCAACCAATGAGGAACTTCAGGTCCTGGGGGACAGAGCTGATGAGATGACGGCCGTCTTCAAGGAAGTGGCGAGTCATCATTACTATGTGCAGAGAAGGGATAAAAGCGGGTCGCAGCCCCATGTGACCACTTGGAGAGATTATGTCTTTAGACAAGACAAAGAGGATTCTTCGAAGTTTTCTACTCCGCCGGTGCTCTCTCGTAGCGAGGTGCTATCCGAAATGAGCACGTTAGGGAAGAAGAATCCCCGAGGAAATGAAGACCAGCAGTCAGATGCACGCTCCTACAGCTGCTTCTGGCACCTTGCTTATCCAATGTCATCCAAGGCGGTTTTGGTCGCCTATCTGATGATATGGCTCCGGGATTGCGTGTTCGCAGGTGGATCCGGTGCCGTCGAGAGGGTTACTCGAAACTTAATCCTGCCAGCCGTAAAATTGGTCTTCGGCCGGCGCTTGGCTCTCCTCCCCGCAATAGTATGTAACCTGCAGCGAGGTTTGCAAGAGTTTGCTGGAAATGTGATTCATGATAGAGGCAGAAAAAATAACTTCCCGCGCCGAATTGTCGTTTCACTATTTGATGGGATGGCTGATTCTGCATCATCCCAGTGTGATGAGCCCAGGCTCGGAAGGAGATTATAAGGCTGGAGATGCATTCCTTCGTCGTTTCCATCGGAGGAGCTGGTCGTATACCGGTGTCCCGGTTTCTAGAAAGGTTTTATCTCGTCTTCAGGGTTGGGAGATCACCAAAGTTGGTCCCATCTATTTGGGTTTTGAGGCCAACGAGGATTTAAGGGACCTAGGCGAAGGTACCACCACTCTGCCTCAATGGAGATTCCGCTGGTTGCAAAGTATCCGGCCGTCCCATCTGGTGTACCGGAACAGGAATCAGTGCTACCTGGAACCATACTTGCCGAGCCGCTTTGCACGGCAATTTGGTTATGCTCAGATGATGTTGGATAACCCCAGCAATACCCTGGGGTATGTTGGAAGTTTGTTGGATGGTGCACAAGCTTGGCATTACTATAATGCCGGATGTACCGGAGCTCGTTTTACGTTGCCCGTCCCCGATCCGCGGCCGCCCATTCTTTACTCGGCCGCCAAATTTTACTGTGTTATGGCTGCCCCGCCCTCCGGATATGACAGGGAGACCAGCCTTATCGCAGGCACCCAGTTAGCAGCGACTGGGGATACGCCAGTGAAGGCCCAGCCGCATCGTCCGTCAGGGGTGGGTCAACGGAGTGCCCCCTCCGCATCACAAACAGAACCCTCGGGCGATCGATCGAAACGATGTGCAGATACAGGGGCTGAATCTCTTGTGTCGAAGAAGCAGAAGAAGGTATCGTTACCAACGGTGTCATCGGATTCGGCGTCCGAAGAGGTAAGGACATCCTACTAAACCTGATTTTGGTTCCGCTATTTATGAGGCCCCATCTTCTTTTGTAGGAGCCGCTAAAAAGAAAACCTCGTACCCCAAAGTCGGGTGGGAGTAGGCGAGAAGAGATGGCGAGCTCGCCTGGAGTGCGTATCCCGCCGACAATGATGTCTCTCATGGAGGAAGATCCGGAGGATACTGTCATCGTAGAGGTTCCGGTATCCCCGGGTTATGTCAGGAGGGAACCTGAGGGTGCAGCAGCTTCCGAGGTGACGAAGGCCACAGCGGAGGCTTCACATATCGAAGGTTTAGCAAGTGCGCAGCTTCCTGGTGATGAAGAGGAATGGAGTTCATCATCTTCCGATGACATCGCTCCGGAGCTGCAGGAGTCTGTTGCGGGGGCAGCAGAAGTAGTGAGGATAGAGGAGAGGGTTGATTCCCCTCCTGGTCATGATGAAGGGAGGTCGGCTGAATCATTGCCAAATCCTTCCTTGGCTTCAACCATGGACATAGAGATGGCTACCGATCAGGCGGTAGCAACAGATTCTGTCCCTGTAGAGGGACTTGAGAAGAATGAGACCCTTCTGTCGGTCTTGTCTCCTGGGGCTGGCCAGGAGATAAATGTTGATCTTCCCGTTTTGCCGGGGGAGGTAGCTGATGCTGATAGAACGTCGGGAGTAGAAGAGGTGGCCGTTGACGTCGGTGATTTCTCCGGGCTTGAGAAGGGTAAGGGTGTGGAACCCTCTGTTGCTTCTTACACTTGGGGTACTATCACGACGCATGTGCCGGCTCCTTCCGTTCCTTCGGCTCCTCGGGCTAGCAGTCTGGGCCCTGTTGATGAAGAGCCTATTGCTGCCGAGGTTGAAACCTCTCAGATCGAGGTTGGCGGATCTTCCTCCGGTCCACAAATTGTAGTAGCTCCCCCAACTCCTGCTATGACGCCGCAGGTGCTGGCGGATGCCGACGAGTATGTAAAGTTCCTCGTCGAGGGAGTGTACAAAATACTGGAGAAAGGTGTATCTGCAGTGATGGATGCCAAGGGGAGCTTCGCGACAGCAAAAGCTTTGGCAATGCCTTGTATCGAGCTGATCCGCGTTCACCAAGGCCATGACCATATGGCCAAAATTCTGGAGGTTTCGGTGATTGAGCTGGACGAGCGGCTCGCGGAACTGCAGCGCATCCAACGAAATGACCTCTCTGTCTTGATAGATGCAGAGATAGGGAAGTTGATGGCTGAAATCGAGGCTTCCCATCGAGCCGATGTGAGCAGTTGGGAGCGTGAAGTGGCTGGGACTGAGGCTGCGGCGGAGCAGTTGTCTCAATCTATGGAGAAGACGACGGAGAAGCGGGCTGCGGTGGACGCTAACATCGCAGAGATTGATGCTCAGATGCGTCGTCTTGAAGACCAGCGGGCCCAACTTTAACTAGAAGCTGATCGTGTCCTGGCTGAACACGTGGCATTCAAGCAGGAGGAAGCGACTCTTACTCAGCGGACCCTTGCTTTGGCTCAGCAGCGACGACAGCTTGATGAGAAGTATGAGAGTAAAACTTCTGCTGAGGCTGTCGGATTAATGCGTCAAGAAGCCGAGCTGCGAGTCCAGACGACTGTGGAAACTCGCACTGCCGACCTGAGACGTCGAGTCAGAGAGCTCTCATCCCACCCTGGAGAGGATCGGGGACTGTAGCTTCTCTTCTTTTTATGTGTTTTTGCAACTCTTGCTGGGGAAATAGCGTATTTCTGTACTCCCTTCTTTGAAAAATAAAGAAATACACTATCTTTTTTTTTGTGTGATGTGTTCATTTTTTGATCTCATGAACTTGATGATTTATGTGGACCTATTATCTTTTGCGCACCTTGGTTTTTAGGTACAGATAATAAGTTTGAAGGAACCAACATGTTTGCTCAGAGGTAATGTGGACATGGCAATCATTAGGTTCAAATGATAGAATCTTCCTACTCAGAGGTATTTATGGACGTGGTAGGAATGATCCTGGGGGATACGCTGAACAACTCAGAGGTAATGTGGACGTGGAAGCTCTGCGATCAATGTACGACAACACAGGAGTTGTTTGTACGGGATGTTTACTCAGAGGTAATATGGACGTGGTAAACATGAAGGATAGCGTAAGCTCACAAAAATGTAAGATTTCGCTTTGTAGGATGTAGAGAGACAACTCAGAGGTAATGTGGACGTGGTTATCTTTCTACGGAAGGATGCCACGGAACAGCTGGGTTCCGGAAGCATTTAATTTTGTGAAAAGATGTTGTTTGGGGAAATACATGTCTTGGGGGATGTCAAGAATAGTACTTCTTTAGGAACTTGCCGTTGATGGGCATCATGAACAAGTCCCCATTGGGTTTGGCGAGGCGGTAAGCACCGTTTGAGTATACCGTCTCAATGATGAAGGGTCCTTCCCATTTGGGCTCGAACTTCCCTGGTGTCTTGTGAGTTAACACCATTGGCCTTCTGACTGCTAAAACTAGGTCGCCAACTTGGAAAGTTCTTTGCTTGACCTTCTTGTTGAAAGCCTGTGATATGCGGGCTTGGTAAAGTTCGATGCGTTGTTGAGCTAGGAGACGCTTTTCGTCAAGTGCCTCCAGTTCCCGCAGACGACGACGTTGATTATCTTCTTCTGTGAGATCGTTTGTGATTGCCACGTGGAGCGAGGGTATCTGTATCTCGAGAGGCAGTACTGCTTCGCTCCCGTAGACCAGGGAGAATAGAGTGTTGCCTGTTGGGGTCCGTACCATTGTGCGGTAGGCCCAAAGGCATTCGCCAAGCTTTTCGTCCCAGTCGCGTTTGTTGGATGACACGACCTTTTTGAGTAGCCTGACGATAGTTTTGTTGAACGCCTCGGCCAATCCGTTTGCTGCCGAATTGTAGGCGGTTGAGGCCATATTTTGAATACGATTCTTGTCACAGAACCTGCTAAAAATGTGGCTGATAAACTGGGGACCATTGTCATAAATGATTCGCCTGGGTACTCCGAAACGGTAAATGACATGGTGTTTGATAAAGCTGACCACCCTGGAGCTTTTTACTTCCGCTAGTGGGACTGCTTCCGCCCATTTGGAGAAGTAATCGGTGATGGCCAGGATGAAACGATGTCCTCTTGATGAAGGAGGGGTGATTGGTCCTACAATGTCCATGCCCCAGGCTTCGAATGGCCAGGAGGCGACTGTAGGATGTAGAGGTTCAGACGGTGTATGTATGAAGTCTGCATGAAGTTGGCATGCATGGCACTTCTTAGCATATTCCACTGCGTTGGCGACCATGGTTGGCCAGTAGTAGCCCAAACGTCGCAGTCGATCTTGCAACTTAGGTCCTGGTTGGTGAGCTCCGCAAGTTCCGTCATGAGCTTCTCGAAGAGCTTCGGCCGCTTCTTCGTTAGACAGGCATCGAAGGAGAAGCCCGTCGAAGGAGCGTCGGTACAGCGTTTTAGTGGCTGTATCGTAGTAGAATCGAAGAGAGCGTCTCCTGACTGAGACGGCTTCCTTCGGATCTTCCGGAAGGATTCCGTAGACGGCGAAGTCGATGAACGGGAATCTCCAGTCTCGGACATTAACATCGGTGTTTGTTGGCACGGCGTGAGCCATTTACAAACATAGGTTGTTTCTGGGACAAACCAAGTCTCGGCCAGTTACCGTGACATAGTGTTGAGTCCCAAGGGGCACGGCCAATGAGGCTGCGAGGCCAGCCAGAGCGTCAGCCTCCAAGTTTTGTAGACGGGGTACATGTTCGATGAAGAACCCAGTGAAGGTTGAGATGATGTTCAACGCAACTTCTTGGTAAGGGATCAAATCTTCATGGCGAACTTCGTATTGCCCCCGAATTTGGTTTACGACGAGTTTCGAGTCGCCGTAGGCTTCCAGATGATCCACCCCCAGCTGTTGTGCTAGCTAGAGTCCCATGACGAGTGCGTTGTACTCAGCAACATTGTTGGAGCACGGCTTCGAAAGAGAGTATGCGCGCTGGATGACCAGCTGATCGGGGGAGATCAAGACTACCCCCACTCCTGCGATGATTTGGCCGTTGGGGCCCGTTCTTGAAGCACCATCGAAGAACATCCGCCAAACGGGACTTCCTTCAGTGACGTTTGATTCTTGGACTTCATCCGGGATGTCTTCATAGAGTTTTGAAGATTCTGGGATGGGGTGTGCAGCTAAAAAGTCAGCCAGAGCCTGACCCTTGACCGCCTTCTGTGGGACAAACACCATGTTGTATGGCGTTAGTAGGATCGCCCATGTAGCCAGCCGAGAGTTTAATGACCCTGGCTTCGTCATGAGAACTCTGAGTGGATTGACTCGGAAGATGACGTGAATTGTCTGACCCGAGACGTAATGACGAGTCTTCTGAATGGCAAACACCAAAGCCAAGCACTCCTTTTCAACGGGGTTGTACCGGTGTTCGGCCCCGATGAGTGTTCGACTGAGGTAGTAGATTGCTTGCTCGTAGCCTGCATCGCTGTTTTAAGCCAGTAAAGCGCCGAGGGAATGATCCATGGCACGGACGTAGAGGAGGAATGGTTTGCCGGCGACAGGTGCCACTAGGACTGGCGGGCTTGTCAAGTAAGCCTTGATGTCGTCGAAAGCCTTTTGGCACTCCTCTGTCCAGACGTAAGAGACTTCCTTCTTCATGAGCTGAGTAAAAGGTTGACATTTATCGGAGAGGTTTGCTATGAACCTCCGGATGTATGCCAGACGTCCCTGTAAGCCCCGAAGTTCTCGCAGGTTCTTCGGAGGGTCCATATTGAGGATGGCTTTAGTCTTCTCGGGATCGACATGAATGCCTTTTGCCGTGATGACAAAGCCCAAGAATTTGCCGCTAGAAACCCCCAGGAAGGATTTAGCGGGGTTCATTTTGAGTTGATGTGCTCGCATGAGATCAAAGACCGTCCTCAGGTCCTGTAGGTGATCTCTTTTGAGGCGGCTCTTGACTGCGATGTCATCAACATAGCATTCAACTGTCTTACAAAGATGTTGACGGAAGATAGTACTCATCGCTCGTTGGTATGTTGCACCGGCATTCTTCAAGCCGAAGGGCATTACTGTGTAGCAGAAAACACTTTTCGGAGTCCTGAATGACGTGTGTTTTGCGTCATCGAGGAACATCTTGATTTGATTGTAGCCTGAATACCCGTCCATGAAGGACATGCGTTCAAAGCCACATGTGTTGTCGATCATTACATCGGTGATTGGGAGCAGGAATTCATCCTTCGGGCAAGCAGAGTTGAGATCCCTGAAGTCGATACAGACTCGTATCTTCCCGTTCTTCTTGGTGACAGGGACGACGTTGGCTATCCAGTCCGGGTGTTGTTCCTCACGGATGAAGCCACTGGTCAAGAGCTTGTCCACCTCCTGATCGATGGCATTCATGATGTCCGGGTGGAAGCGTCGCTGTTGTTGTTTGATAGGTTTGGCATCTGGTAAGATGTTCAACCTATGCATCGCGATCTGTGGATCGAGACCCGGCATGTCTTCGTAGCTCCAGGCGAAGACGTCAATATACTCTTTAGCCAGTTGGACTAAAGATTCTCGGTCTTCTCCTTCCAAGCTTTTGCTGACGAAGATGGGTTTAGAAGAAGACCCATCCCCGAGGTCAATCTGCTCGACTTCGTCTTCGGTGGGAGGTTCTCGTAACTCAAAATGAGACTCCCATTGTTCTCCTAGGCGCTGAGCCCAGGGTTCCTCTTCGAAGGGTTCCGGCGGTTGGTCTTCACCTTCATCTTTCTGAGGTTGCGCCGATGTCATGTTAGCTGACAGCACTTTCCTGAAGACTGATCCGATACTGGTATCGGAATCCCACGTCGATGCTTCAGACGAGTGGGAATGTTCTATATCTTCTGCGTCTGAACTCTCTGGAGTTGATGGCGGCGTGACATAGCCTAACCCCCGTCGAGTCCGATTATAGTAATCCTGTGGCTTTCCATTGGGCATCGAAAGCCGGACAGGGAGATGCCGACCCTTGCCGTAGTTTAAGCCTTTGTTGCTTTTCAGGTCGTAGCCCATCTTTTGGATGATGTGCTTAGCCGCATCTGTGTACCGATAGACTTGTACTCTGCCGGTATTAGGTTCGGGCTCGATTGACGGGAGGTCCCGACGACGCTCGATTTTGCCCGAGATGATGGTGCCTTGGCCTCGGCTCCGCGGAGGGACTATGAAGACTCCTTGAGACGGGACTATTTGATTATGGTAGACGGTCGTTACTTGTGTTTGCAACGACCGTAGAGCGTTGTCTAATGTATACATGGCATTCCAGTATGGAAGACAAGAATAATTGAAAGACACTCTATTATTGATAAAGTACGAGATTTTATCCCGTGGGATTACATTGTCGAAGGAGGGTGCGTCTACATCAGCGGAGATATATTCGCCAAGCTCCTCATCTGTAAGCACTGGGGCCGGATCAGGAGAGTCCTCCACCGCTCTGACTTTAGGGTCTGAGAGGGTTATGTGAGCCCTCTCCGGCATCTTGGATGACTGCGGCGGCTTGCCTTTAAGACGCACCTTGAGAGGTGCCTCGGTTGCGCCTCCGATGAGTGGCGCCTTCCCTTGTAATTTTACCACCAGGGGAGCCGCTGTTTGAGGTGGCTTTCCCTTGAGGCGTATCTTCAGGGGAGCTTCGCGAGCCGGCGCTTTTCCTGACAGCTTGATGCTCATTGGAGGCGCCTTCTGGGGTGGTTTCCCTTCAGACGGATTTTCAAGGAGGCGTCGGGAGTCGTCTCAGGCTCCATGTCCGGCTCTGTTGCCGTCTCTGCCTCATCATCAGCGTCATTGGCTTCCTCCTCGTCAATGGGCTTGTACAAGTCGGAATCGGTAAAGTAGGCCTCAATCCCTTTAAGGGATCGATATCTGCAAACTCTGTCCGGATGACGCCGTTGGTGGATACATATTTCATGCATTGGTGGAGCGTGGAGGGCACCACCATGTACTCATGTAACCATGGTCGTCCGAGTAAGATGTTGTAGTTGACCTCGGCATCCACCACATAACAAGTCACCTCAGTTTTGAGGCTGCCGATGTGACACTTCAGCCGGATCTTGCCCAGTGGCTCGCTCTTGCTAGCGTTGAAGCCACTGATGGTCGTATTGGAGGGCGCCAGCCGGTACATTGGGATCCCCAGCTTTGATAGCAGCGCCTTTGGAATGATGCTTGGGGAAGACCCCGGATCAATCTGAATCCTGCTCACCTTTACCGAACCGATATACCCTGTGTAATACAACGGTCGGTTATGTCGGTGATGCTTGAGCAGCATGTCTTGTTGGGTGAAAGTTATGTTTGGGATAACTTCATCCGCACAATGACAATGTGCACAAGTAGTTGGGAGGTCTTCAGGCTGCTTCACTTGACTAAGAAAGGATTCGGCATCCTTCAGAGCTTCGCAGAGAGCTTCTCGGGAGTCCTTAGAGAGACGCAGGAGCTCGAACAAAGACAAGCGTGCAGGAGTACTGGCCAGTTGCGCCAGAATGTCAAAATTGTGGGGCTTGGCTAGCCCCGAAGCATTTTCTTTCCGCAGAGGTCTGTCGAAACGGGCCTCCACTTGCTTTTGTTTATTGGCTGTTGAGGGCTTGGATGGACCCTCCTCAGGGATGGTGCCAGGAGGCACCACTTCGACGGCAGCTTCACCGGACTGGGAGTTCTGTTGTGCACGCGTCTGCACGGGAAGCGCCTCTTCCGTTGAAGAAGAGACCGTGCGGCAAGACTTGATCTTCCTGCCTTTTGCTTTGGAGGTAGGGCGTACCTCCGGTTGAGTTACCTCGGAGACGAGGTCGGGGTGAACCCAGAGGACCTCTCCTCGAGATGTGGTGAGTGGGACAAGTCCACTCACATTGTCATGGGTGGGTGGCAAGTTCACCACCTCCATTGTCGCCTTAGGGATGGGGACGACTCCATCTTGTGTGGTAGTCGGCGGCAAGGTGCCGAACTGAAGTGACACCACATTAGCTGACACCGTCTTCTCTTCATAGTCGACTGAGATTACATCCGCATTGATCATGCGCTGGATGTAATTTTTGAGGACGTAGCAGTCCTTAGTCGGGTGTCCGACAAACCGATGGTAGTGACAGTACCTCGGGTTGTCCACTTTCCCGACTTCATCGGGCTGCTTCGGGTCCGGAAGCTTGATCTTGTCACCCTGCTTCAGTATCTCAAAGAGTTGCAGGGTGTTGTCATCATTGAATGAATAAACCTCCTTGGGTCTCGATGCCAGTGGAGGCTTTTGAGTAGGCGCAGATGCGCCCTTCGAGGCATTAACAGTCAATGCCTGTTTCCCTTTTGTTTCTCGTCCGGAGTTGTTGATTGCGGACTTTTTCCCCTTATCGTCAAAGGCGGGGAAGCTAACACCCAGAAGACGTGCATTGGCCGCCTTCTTCTCTGCAGCTTCAGCTTCGATGATTAGGGAGCTCCAGTCGGGAGGGGAAGTAGAGTTAAGCCAGAGCTTTACTGCAGGCAGCATGTTCATACTGCAAGCAGAGAGAAGCGCATGCTCTGGCATGCCTGGAGGTAGCCTGAAGCAGGCCTGACGGAAGCGTTCGATGAATGCCCGAACCGTTTCCTTGTCCTTCTGGCGTATCTCAATGAGAGACGCCATCGTCATGTCCTTCCCACCGTCGTAGAAGCGGTCGAGAAAGAGGCGTGTCAGGTCGTCGAAGGACGATATGGAATTATCGGAGAGGCTGCAGTACCAGTCATACGCCACCCCTTTCAGGGCCCCAACAAAAATGCTGGTGAGGAGTGCGTCCTCCTTCGGAAGATGCCCTGTCTGCGACTGGAAGTACGTCAGGTACCGTCGTGGAGAGTCTTTCCCGTCATATGGCGTAAGTGTTTGTGGTTTATACTTTGGGGGATAAACCACCTTGTTCCACTCAAGGGGATAAGGTTGGGGAATGCCCATCTTCTGGCGCTCCTTCTGCCTGTTCTTGGACTCGAAGCGCTCCCGCAGATCTTTGATCATTTCGACCACGTCCTCCGTGGAGCTAGGAGTCGGGGAAGGAGGTACCACCTGGAGTGGAGCGTTTGAGGGCTCCGACGTCCGGGGTGCTTCTGTGTCTGAGGGTGTCTGTTGGAGGGGCACACTCGACTCTCCATTGGCTCCTGGGTCGGGACCATTTGAAGGTGTCCTGATCAAGGCCGACCGCATCTCAAACACTGCTTGAGTCAGCGCTTGCATTGAGGCAGAGAGGGTTTTGAGTCCTCCCTCTAGCGAGTCTATGCGCTGGACAATGTCCTGTGGCGGCGCATCAGTCTCAAGATCACCCCCGGTCATGTATACTGTCATGACACAGCCGGAAGTAGATGGATTAGTTGAGGCTTCGCTCTCAGCCTCGCTCTCATGTGGGGGAGTCACTTCTCCTGGTGTTTGGCCACCCCCAGCCACATTCTGGAGTTCGTCTTCGACAGGCGCATCTGCAAGGGCCTGACTGCCCTCAGCTCTGTCTTGAAGGGCCTCTTCGTTTCCAGCACTACCCCCGGCGGTGTCCTGGAGGATATCATCATTTTGAGGGGCTTCAGGGAGGCCATCTTCGCCTTGATGAAGATCCGTCGCAGCTGTGCTTTGGACATCTTCGTCTTCGGAAGGAGGCTCGACAAGGGTCTGGCTACCCCCAGCTTCCTCCAAGAATTTCTTCCTCGACCGAGTGCCTTCGAACACTCCAGAGGTCATGACAGCTGCCTTGGTTTTCCTCGGCTGGCTTTTGGATGAAGACGAGGAATTGGCAGTCGTCTTCCGGACAGATGAGGAGTTGGAGATCACGTTGCATGAAGCAACCTTTAGCTCCTCTTCTGCTGACACCTTCGTCCTAAGGCGATGTCGGAGGGGTGTCGATGATTGTAGCCGTTGGAAGACCGACTGCTTTGGCGGTACTGCCGTCTTGTGAGTGATCACGTTGCGCAAGTCGTTGGAGGAGAGTGCTACCCTCACACCCCTCTCAGGCGCATGGCAGGGCCAAGCGCCAGGGTGGTCGGGTGAGTGCTGCGTCCCCTGATCTAATACCAAGCAGGCATCACGATCAGTAGTGGAGGAACCACAGCATTTGAAGTGACTTGAACGGACCTCAAACGCACAACCAGAGGAGGCGCGGGAGTTCAAGACCACTGAGTTTGCCTCTCTCGGCTTGGTTGTGCACGCAGTGAATGCGCCCAAGCGAGATGAGGACTTTGAAGGTTGACTCGTTGTTGGTGCAGAAGCACTTGAGTCAACTTTGTACAGCTTGCCATCGGCAGCGCGCGTGATTGTAAGCGCGTGCCTCTGGTCGGCTGCTGGCATAGCACGTTTGTGGCGCATGGCCCGTACCGCCTTGGATTTCTTCGTACCAGCCCGCTGGGGCACATAGTACTCAGCATCCAATTCTCCTCGCCATTACAGTGAGTGAGTCTGTCAAAGACAGAGGCTCTTTGTGGTGCATCAGAAGTGATGCACGGGGCATTGGCTGCGCCCCTGCTCCGTCGACGTATCTTCCTCGCCTGAGAGGAAGATGGCTGGGGAACGTGGTCAGCCGCACGCTTCCCCGAGAGATGCGCTGCATCGGCGGGCGCACCTTGACTGCTGAGGACGTCAGCAGGAAGGGAAGGCTGGACGGGCGCATCCCCTTCAACGGTGGTGCCCAAGGCGTCAACTTTGCGCACCCAGACTGTGCGGGTCTTCTTCGGATCGACAGCCGCTTCGAAGGACTCGCACTTCCTTCAGAAATGAACTCCTCGTACGCCTGTTGATTGAGGCGCACTACCAGCGTCTTGTGGGAGGAGCCCACCTTCACGTCGTCGGCCTGTGACACAACCTACTTGGTAGAGGAGAAAGAAGTCCCCAGCAGAGTCGCCAGCTTGTTTGCCATTAAAATTGTTTTGATTGAAATCTTAATACAAACAGAACAGTGATACAATATAGGACTTAGATGTAGTCCTAGGAGTACACTTTTGTTTAAGCTGGGTCCTTAGTGCCAATGGAGCGAGTGGTAATGCGTTGACTCCGTTGACCGGCTGACGACGGTTATCGGTTCTCTGAAGGTGTTGATTGCTCTGGGTGCTGGAGCTTGCTGAGAGGAGGAAGACGTTGAGTGTCTAGAACTGCCTCTCGGTGATTCTCTGTTGTGGATTCTTGTGTGTTCTGAGTCTCCGTGTGTGTGTGAAAGAGATGATCCTTCTATTTATAGTTTTGCAGACTGGCTGCTCATGCGCACATGCAGGATGCGCCGGTGTGGGGATGCCACGTGGAGGTTGCTGATGGAGGCGCACGGATGCTGCGCCCTGATCGAGGGGGAGAACTCTTCATACTGCTGTTGTGAGCCGGCACGTAGCAGAGAGAAGATCTTTCCGTTGCTGAAATCTTGGATGAGTTGAGTCAAAAGACACGTATCGTCGACTCATGGTTCGAAGATCTCGGATTTGGTGGAGAGAAGTGATCTGGTGAGCTGCGCCTTGGATTGGGCGCAGGAGGAGGCTGCGGCTCATAATCTTTAGGAGTTACAAACCATTTGGGGCGCATGGCTTTTGAGGCGCATGCAGGCGACTTTCCTTCTGTCTTTCGGGATCAGAGAGCAGTCTGAGGCGCATGGCTTTTGAGGCGCATGCTGATTTGGACGCATGGCCGTAGAGGCGCATGCTGATGGTGGAGTGGCCACGTGGCAGTAGCCGTGGAAATAAAGTCATGATGATGCTGACGTTGCCGACGCTTCGTTTTCTGAATAAAGCTGTCAACTGTTCAAACTTTGGGAGGCGTGCTGCCAACTCTGTCAGTTCAGCATTTAATGTTGGTGACGTTCGATGGACAGCTGAGTGGGCGCGTCGGTTGGCGTTCCACTCGGTATGGAGATGTGTGAGGGCGCACCCTCTGTAATGCGCCGAGTACTGTAGGGCGCGTCTGTGTGATGCGCCTGATGCCGAAGGGCACGTCCGTGTGATGCGCTGTCTGGCTGGTGCATCGGACATGTCTTTTAATGATGCGGCTGTCTCGCTCTTCGAGTGCCATAAATAGCCGTTTGGCTGAATTCGAGGCGTCCGGTTCATCTATTTAATGTAAATTTGTTGCACGGAATTCGGAGGGCCATCCACTTGGCGCGTGGGTTTGATCTGCCCGGCCTATAAATAGTGGCATGGAGAGAAGATTTGCTTCTCATTCCCTCACGTTCTTCCAATATGAACTTGAACATGCGGGTGCATTCTGTTGACGAAGTGCTCCCGAGGGTGAAGATGAGACGCTGTGTTGTCTTCGATGCTCTTGAAGGTGACTGTTACATCCAAAAGACGGAGTCGAGGGCTTCTGAGGCAGGCGGAAGGTGCCTGTTGCATCCAAAGATGGGGATGCTCGAGCCTTGTCTCCGTTATTCCGGAAGAGCCGTAGATCGGAATGGCGGTGCTAGGCTCTCTTTTCCTTCAAAGTGGGTGTCGCCCACTTTGATTGTGTTAAAAGCTGCTCTTTTAGCTGCGGTTTCGATCACGGTCTTCCTTCGGCTTTGGAGGCTCTTTCGAAGCCTCTCCTGGCCACAGCATTTGCGGTGCTCTTCTCTTCCTTGGTTCCAGCTAGAGGGTTAAATGCTTTGTGTCGAAGCATATATCAGGCGAGCCTGGTTGGAAGAGCAGCACATAACTGGGCTCTGCTCGGCCAGGTGAGCCTGGCTGGAAGAATTTGGCTGAAGGGATGCACATAGCTGGGCTGTTGAAGGGATACACACAACTGAGCTGGATGTACATGACTGAGCTGCTGAAGATATGGTGGGATGCGCCTGGTTGGAGGCGCATGATATCTGCTGCTCCTGACTGACAGCGCATGGTGACTGGCAGCGCATGGTGACTGCTGCGCCTAACTGGAGGCGCATGGTGGCCGCTGGCTGTAGACTTAGGATTTTTCCTTTGTAGAAATTCTCCTTTGTACAACCTTTTCTAGACATGTAATAGACTTTTATATATAAATGAAAAGTCCTTCAGATGTCCATGGTTATTGACTTTGCTGTGAAGTGTTCTGTGTGAGTCTTGGCGCATGTAGTGTCTGGCGCATGGGCTTTCTGGTTGTGAAATTCCATGCTTCTACAGATTCCATGATGCAAGGCTTGGCATAGCCTTTGCTCGTCCCTTGAGTTAAGTTGTAGGCTTGGTGAAGTTAGGCAAAGTGATGGTGGTCGACCTAAGTCATTCCAAGCACGGTCCTATGAGTTCTACGGCTGAGTATAGCCACGAAGTCCTACGGTTTCAAGGCCCGTCATATAGAGTATGACTTGGGCGGTGGTATCACATATAGTTTCAAGTTGGTTTGAGACACGATGGCACGGATTTAATGTTTTAAGGCACGGGCCACGATTGAGTCAGTGAGTTTAGAAAGTGTTTTGATAGTTGTTCTTGAGTGAGTGAAATGATAGGGTAAGAAAGAAAGAATGCTCACGACTGGGTCGTTGAGGCAAAGAAGAAGAATGCTCGCGACTACGGGTCATCGAGGCAAGGTCTCAGATGTGAGAAGTATTGAAATTAGCCCTGAAAGAGATAGTAACACTGGAAGTAGCTTTGACTGTGTGAGACGTCAGTTTGAGTCGAGTCTTGCATGGTCATTGGACAACTTGTACAAGGTAAAATAAATTTGTTTCTCGGACGGCGACCCCGGCGGCCCAGGGGAACCGTTGCAATGGAGACATTCGTAGCTGTGCTGGATGACTGCACGGGTTAGGCGGGGACTTGCAGCGGAGCTAGCTACTCGCGCTGGCAAGGAGCGTCCGTCTAATCAAAAGCACAAAAGGAGTCCATTATAGGGCTGGGCCCTAGTGACTAGTTCATATAGATGAGTCGGCATGGACGGCGATCCGCGTGTATACCTTTGGATTGAGTCGAGTATTGAGTGCAGTATATCAAGGAGTCGACTTGAATGTGTAAGTATAGTTGGAACACAAAAATGTTGGGCCTAAGATTTGGCTATAACGTAGGCGACGTGCTTCGGCACGAGATGTGGCGTCGGGTCTTATGTTGTCGGCATATAAGTTGCATGGTTATGGTTGAGTTGGTTGAGTTTAAGTCAGGAAACCGCCGCAAGGCAAAGTTGTTTGAGTGACACTAAGATTCACAAGTCTTGATTGGGTCAGTTGGTGAACAAAGTAGTAAAGGCCGTGAGGCGGCGATATGGTTGAGTCGCACATAGTTGCGAGGCACGGCACAAAAGATTTGAAGCAGGGTCACACGAAAATGGAGTCTTATCGCATAGTTGCGTCTCTGATTTCGGCCGAAAGGCAAGCACGACTTGATAGGTTAACGTTGTTGAGTCGACGAATTGTTGCAAGCACGGGATGGCCTAAAGACACAAATTAGGTAAGGCGTCTGTCCTAAAACCGATCCTAAGGCAAGACTAGAAAGACAATTGATAAGTAGTGGCTACGTTGCACAAAGTAAATCAAACGTGTTGGGTTTTGTATGGGTGGGCGAGGAGCTTATTCCACCAGTACAGTTGAGTACTGACACCTACATAGTTTATATGTGCAGGCACAGGTAGAAGATCGTGGCGCGAAGCTCGCTTGGATGCGTCGAGGCACGGAGTTCCTTGGCAATTCGAGGCGTACGGCCGCATGGAGTAAAGACTTATACGGGACATAATGTATGGACGTCGCCTTCCAAAGCATCCGCTGGCTAAAGACTTGTAATTGAGAGATGAGAGAGAGCTGAGTGACTTGTAATGTGAGATTGAGTGAGCTTGAGAGACTTGTAATCTTGGCCTTGCGCCCCCAATGTAACCGTTGTTTTAATATCAATAAAGAGCTTCTTTGTATAACTTGTGTTTTGTTCTAAATTCTGCTGCTATTATTCAATGTCTCTGCTTGGGACTTCTGTGCGACGACCCCGTCGCAGCCGCTAAAATCGGCCGTTATGAAACTCGCCTTGCACGAGCGCAATCTAGGCTCGTGCTGCATCACGCCTTAGTGAGGACGATCGCTCCTACGGGAGCGGGGCGTGACAAGTTGCACAGGATATCCATATTGAAATGGTAAGGATTTTTATACCAAGTTATATACTCAAACTAACTATGCTTTCTCTTTCCCAGAATTTATGTGCAAAAGAATAGCCAGGAAGAAGGGAAGTTTATTGCTTCGTGCACAAGTAAGTATCGACAAGATTGAAGCCATAATAAAACAAGGTGATACGAATAAGTCTTCAGGATCCGATGGATTTGGAGTGAAGTTTTATATAGTTCGTTGGTCCTCCCTCAAGTAGCTAGTTCTTAGTGTTATTCAAAACTAATTTTAGCAGGCCGCTTAGTCACGTAATTGCATCATATGTTCATTTCTTTTATTCCAAAGAAAGAAGATACATCTTTATCTAATTTAAGACCTCTCTCTTGTTGTAATTATATCTATAGGTTGATTACTCATTTAATTTTTCAATGTATGAAAAGTATCATGCTATGTTTCATTAGAAAACCATACAACCTTCATCAAAGGATGATTTATAACGAAGAATTCACTATTTGCACAAGAAATGGTTCGAGATTTAAAATAAGGACAGAAAACATGCACTAAACTTGATCTTCGCTAAGCATATGGCACATTTAATCAGGATTTCTTATTTCATCTTATGCTTACAATAGGGTTCTGTTTTTTGGTAGGTTCCATTGATCTAAGAATGCATTACGACTATATATTTCTCAGTGCTAGTAAAGGGTTAGTCATAAGGATTCTTCACGAGTATTGGAGGGTTGTGAAACGGGGACCCCTTATCCCCTTACCTGTTTACGGTCGTCATGGAGTTCTTTACTTGTATGAGGGACCTAGTTGTATACAAGAAGCAACTTACCCCTTCATTCAAATAGGTATCACATGTTGTCTCACATCTTACATATGCTAATAATCTCTTGGTTGTTATGGTGATGTCGTACAATAGCATAGCCAAGTTAACGTCCTGATGATTGAGTTGGAGGCATGTTGAGCTTGTAGTTGAATCGAGATAAAAATTGGCTTATTTCAATTGTACTTGTTCGAATCATGATCTATGTCAGTACTGCATATAGTGAAAGGTACATAACTTGCTGGTAAATATTCTAAGCTCCATTGTTAGTCAAATACGTGTGAGATACAAAATATAAGGGAGTAGTTGAAAATGTCATGGTTGGAAGGGTGGCAAGCTCTAAACTTCTCATTTGGTAGGTGTATCGAACTCGAGGTACAAAATATAGGAGAGTAGTTGACAATGTCCATAAGCGGTTGGAAGGGTGCCAAGCTCTAAACCTCCATTTAGTGGGGGTATCGAACTTGTTCGATCGGTTATCATTGCTAACTCTGGTGGTCAGATATAACACTCATTGTGGATGGTTTGGGATTCAAATACACGTGAAGCGGATTATTCCTTCTATTAATAAATAATGGATGTTAAAAAAAGAATTAAAGAATATATATATATATATATATATATATATATATATATATATATATATATATATATATATATATAAAGCAAATGACCTCTAGCCTAGTGGTTAAGAGAGATGCATGCGGCCTGAGTGGTCAGGAGATCGATTCCCGGTGGGAGCGTGTCACGACCCGCACCCGCTTTTCGGATACGAAGCGTGTCCAAGCCCAGCCTACGTCGCAGTGTCGACGGTAGTACGCTGTCTAATATACACAAGTCACGGCAATCTAAAATCTCACGGTAATCTATATCTCATCCACAGAATAATCAAGTCACAACCAAGATCAATGAGTAAGACATGAAACTGAACAATAATGAATATAACTGAATGTCTCCAAGAAGCAATGTCACGTTCGGTGGTCACAAATCCACTACCAATAGACGAAAAGATAAATAAATACATAAAATACACTAACTGAATACAACCTGCTAATCAAGGCAACCTCAACTGCAAAGCTCCGCGGTCTGGTACTGACTCAACCTGCTCAACTGCTCCTGACTCAAACTCGGCTAAACCTGAAGAGATCAGCAGGTCCTTAGAGAACTAGCAAGATAGATAAAAACGAGCCTTTATAATAGTTTATTATGCATGAAGAAAAATACAGAATAAATAAGTAAAACTGAGCAATGAATAAAACACGAATCTGTACACTGACTACACGTAAATGAACTGCTGAACGAGGACAAGAGAACTCATGTCAAGATGTCAACGGATAACCAAATCGAATACTCAAACCCTCTTTCCTAGTGTGGACTCGCAGGTTTGATCAACTACTAGCCCTCGCCCCTAGTGTGGACTCGCAGGCTAGAATCACCCTCGCCCCTAGTGTGGACTCGCAGGTGTGAACCATATACTACTAACCCTCGTCCCTAGTGTAGACTCGCAGGCTAGCATCACCCTCGCCCCTAGTATGGGCTCGCAGGTGTGGACCAATAACTACTAACCCTCGTCCCTAATATGGACTCGCATGTCAGCTTAAGACACAGATAACTACTAACCCTCGCCTCTAATGTGGACTCGCAGGTTAGCTTCAAGATTTCAAGACAAAGAGGTAAGGCAGTTTAGTTCATGACTTCTCGAACCACGACACGACTCAATCAAGGCACAAGTAAACACGACCAATAAGACACAATACTAGCTGTGAACAAGGGCTATATATCAATGAAATAAAATACTAACATGATGTAAAAAGTACATGTCAACAATAATGAGAAAAACTGAATAACGGAATAATGAAAGACGGTGCATGTAAATAAAGCTGTGTAGAAAGGTAAGGTATACTTGCCTTAGGTCCTGAGCTGCTGGTACGGGTCAAAATCCGTATCAAGTCCAAGTATCATGTTTATGAATTTTTTATTCCTAGTAAAACGATGGTATTCCATGATAAGCTACCTACTAGTTTCTAAGTCTACTTCTAGTCCAGGTTGGGTTCATCATGCCTATATACAAATATCCGTAGGGGTGTAGATAGGTATCCCTTCCTGTTACATCATTCTTAATCTTATTTCCTACGATATCCTACTGGTACTTTCCATTATAGGTTGATAGTAGCCTATAAGGCAGCAATCCAACCCTCTGAACTAGTACCCCATGCCCTCAACTCATATAACTGAACAAAAGCAAGGAGAAAAACAAATAGGAGGGTTAGAACAAATATTTGCTGAACACAATACATATATAAACATAGGTTGATAAAAAGGTAAACAGTGGTCAAATGACTAACTTGAGGAATCCAAACATTTACCATTTGGATGTTAAAATAAACAATAGGAATGGACATCAGATAGTAGGAACAACTCCTAATCTCATGACAGAACCAAAAGAGCTAAGAGTTGTACATGTCATGATGTTCAAGCCTGAACATCTAACTAAATGTAGGCAACAAAGAGATACAAAGTAAACTACGAGGAACTCTATGATTGATCACCGAAGGACAGGTTTTTTTAAGGAGTATGAAGACTGAACCACAAAGGATAAGGACCAAAACATGTAAAACAAAAGGAACTAAAGGGTTCTTAGATGCAAAACATCAATATACCTGATATTCAAAGGAATGGGCCTATACTTATATTTGTGCATCCCTTTGAGGATGCAGGACAGCTCACAAAACCTTCCACTCCTCACTTTCTCACTACTACGGTCAATGTTCCAGATATTAATCCAACACCCTTACACACATATAATCTTATCTATGAATATGCACATGACAATTTCACACCCACAAAGAGCATACATATATACAGACAAACCACATGAATTGGGGACCATGGATTGAACTAATGGATGGATAAGGACATGCATGGACAATAGTTTAGGATTTCTAAATTCGAAGCATGGACTGAACAAACAAGGATATACAGGCAGTTCAATGGGTGGATAGATGAAATATAAAGGAATGTGATTGGTACTTTAGAGTATCAGAAATCTTAAAAAATACAGGACCAATAAGTGTTCTGAAACAAAGATATGTATCAGTAATGCTCATGAGAGCTGGCTCTGTGTGCAGGTGAATGAATGCCATTTGGAGTGCAGGACCTATATCTAAGTATACAGGTGAATATTTAATGTTGAATGCTGTAATGAATGTAATGTATAGTAATTTGAATGCAGTGATGGTTTTAGCTACAGGACATTTCTCAAGTGATGCATGACAGGTAATAGCTTGCAGTGAACTAAGATATAGGAAGCAACATGTAGGATACATTTGCATAGGGATGCAATGAGCTAACTCTGCAGGACAAATAAGTGTAATGCAATGACATGTATGCAGCATATACAGGACAATTTCCATGTAGGGCTAATGGACGTTTGGATACATGAAGGTATGTACCTTAATGCATGGCATGACAAGTTAGTATGCAGTACACATTTGCAGGTAAACAGGGAAAGTGCCCAGGTATGCAATGAAGAATGGATTGTATGGTGGTCACAGGACATGTGACAAGGGAATGCAGTGACATAGGAATTAGCTAAGTGTGTGCAGCATGTCTAAGTGAATATCTCATGTGCGGTTGTAAGATAAATGAATGGTTCCTGTGTTCTAATGCAGGGCAGATTTTGATGTAGGTTGCAAGGACTGATACTCAAATCTGAAGGCCTGAACACTTATGAAGATAAGCTAAACAAAAGGTGGACTGAAATGGGACTGAACATCAAGTGGATTGGGGCTGATCAAGAAGTGAATTAAAACCCAAACTGATATCGACTGGGCAATGAATATGTATATAGACTAGTACATTAAGAGTATCAGTCAAGTGATTAAATAGGGACTAGATTTGAATACCTAAAATAGACTAAGACTTCAATCTTGCAGTTAATATGGATAAGTCAAAATTCTGAACGTATATGAAGGTAATCTAATCAAGGACTGGACACAAGACATAGGGTGGACCAAACCAAATGGGCTACACTCGAGCCCATTCTCCATTCCTCTTACTGATACATATGAATGACACCTAAGAAAGGTGGAAAATTTGATACATACATGTCCTTATAGGACTAAACACACATTAACCACAACTGCTACAATAATTCTAATGACTGAACTCAAAACTCAAATCGGAACTAAACAATAATGCCCTCTTAACTGGAGTAATGATATTCGAGGACTGAAATACTAATCAAAATAGGACAAGGATGGAACATTAGTATAGGGCTGATATAAACTGAACAAGGAACATATATAATGATTGAAAGGCTGAACATAATTCCTAGTATGGAACTGAAACAAGGTATAAGCAAGGGTTGAACTATGTTCAACCCTCTGATATTGGTCTGTTGTAGCATGGCTGCCTACTCGAGTCACCTGGACTGAACAATTTGAGGAGGGGACTGCATTACATCAAAACAGAACATTAGATGTGATAGAGGGTTGAACCTATAATGGATAACTCCCATGATAAGAGGCTGCTCATGTTAAAATAAGACAGAACAACCAAAATGACTGAACATTGACAAATAGATAACTAAGGAAAGAAAGCAATCAATATGAACTCTCCTTCTTCTTCCTAGGCAATTAATCAAACACTTTCCCACTCCTATCCTACGCCTTGTCAATGACAGGAATTTAAATGTTCGAAGGGTTACCTGTCGAGTTCGAGGCTGGACTGCTCCTCCTCCTCCTCAGCTATTCTTACAACCAGGGAATTAATTTCTAGGGTTCTGCAGAGGGTCGGCCAATCCCCTCATATATATATACAGCTCGTTTTGATAAGCCTGGGGGTGATGGAGAGATTGGAGGAAAGATTTTTAAACTGATTTGTTCTTAGCTGTGGTCATTTAGAATTCGAATGGAATTCATATCCAGAGTGGAGGGTTCGGTTAAGAGGATATTTGAATCTGGACATTTGCAGAAAAGTCCCTGAATTTTCAGGCATTGACAAAGCCCATTAAAAACATATATGGCTATATCATGGGTCCCTCTTTATACTTGAATGTTTTGCACAAAGCCCCCTACAATTTCACTATTTCCTATTTGCTCCTCCTTTGATATTTTAAGTAAAGAAAATCAAGTAGAATACATAATAAATAATGAGACAATAAAGGATGGATTTTAAGTAAGAAAAAAAAATTTGGTCAAGGGGTTGACAATTCTACCCCTTTAAACAAATTTCGTCCTCAAAATTTAAGGAGCTGATCTACTCGAGTGAATGTTCTAGAACAAACTGCTATAAAAGAAATTCAATACCTCTTAAACAATTTAAAGTTTAAAATATAGGTCTATCTATGCTACTGCCAGTATCTACTAGAAATTTTTGCCATTTGCTCCTTGTGGTGTTGCCACATCCTCCGTGATCATGGCAAAGGCTCACCCTCCTTCCATGGTTGGTTGTGGTGGGGCGCTCGCATTTCTCTTCGGACAATTGCGAGACAAGTATTGGTTGGATCCACAAATCCAACACAACCCTAATCTGCCGCGACAATTTTCTTGAGTGTGGCCATTCTTCGAGCAATACTGACAGATAGGAACGTCTTGGACTTGGCCTGGGACTGCTTGTGGTTGCTGCTGCTGATGCTGCACTGGTGTCTTCCCTGAAATATTGGGACGTTTTACCGGTGCTGCTTGGTTGCTGCCTCCTTCGAGTGCGTCTCGATTCCTCTACGGCTTGTGACTTAGCTCCTCTTCTACAGCTTGGGCGACCTCTAAAATCTCCTCGTAAGTGGCGGCTCGACTGGTAGTGATGGCTAGACGAATCGTGTGAGATAGTCCTTTTATGAATCGTCGCGCCTTGTCTTCAGGGGTGCAGACCAAGTTCTCCGCGAAGCGGCTGAGGCGAGAAAACTCTGATGTGTACTCGTCGATGGTGTGGTTGCCCTGCTCTAGGTGCTCGAACTAACTCACCAATGCCTCTCGCGCTACATATGGATAGAATTTCCTCTTGAACAGTCGCTTGAACTCTTCCCAAGTCACATCTGGAGCAGAAAATTGGGGTTCGCCTTGGTACCACGTTCATGCGATATCGAAAAGGTGTCCACTAGCTGACTCGATCTTCAGATCTTTTGGGACTCGAGCCATCTTCAAGTATCATTCAATATTCTCCAACCACTCGTCAGCGTAGAGAATTCCCTCGGTCCTATGGAATTCCCTAGGCCGGAGGTCCATGAAGTGCTTGGACGTCCCAGGGCGCTGTCGCGGAGCATCTTAAATCTGAAGAGCCTCTCTCAAAGTGTCGTAGAACATGTTGGCCTGCTACTGGAAGATCCCCAAGAGTGTGACATTTTCCAGTGCTGGTGACGGAGGCAGAACATGTGCTGGATACATCGTCGGGGCTGGATACATCGCCGGCGGTGGGTGCATGGCAAATGCTGGATACATCGCTGGTGTGGGGTGTATAGCTGGTACTGGACGTGGAACCCCTGGCGGTGGGATAGATGCTGGTGGTAGAACGGGTGCTGGTGGTGGAGTCTGCGAAAAAAACTGCGGAGGTGGTAGAATATTGCCTCTGCGGAATCTCGAGAGCTGCGGCTGATTGCCCAAATGAGTGAGCTTGCCTTCTTGTGTTTGTGGGGTCATGTACATGAAAAAGCCTTCTGTAGCTGGTGGAGTATTCAGTGCAACATTGTTCCTGTCTTGAGAGTCCATCTTAACTGTAACGAAGAAAATATTTTAACTGTTGAAGAATTTCAAGCAGGTTGCAAGTCAAGGATTTAACGAATGATCAAGAATAGGGATAAACAAGGAGTCAAGACACGTGGATGAGATCCTATGAGTCTAGTCCTATTTGCAGGCTCACGTCGGTACAGTAACGTAACCGAAGTGATTAACGTAGACCTGTATGGGCCACCAAAAAAACTTGTCACGATCCTCACCCGCTTTTCGGATATGAAGCGTGTCCAAGCCCAGCCTACGTCGCAGTGTCGGTGATAGTATGCTGTCTAATATACACAAGTCATGTCAATCTAAAATCTTACGGTAATCTATATCTCATCTACAGAATAATCAAGTCACAACCAAGATCAATGAGTAAGACATGAAACTGAACAATAATGAATATAACTGAATGTCTCCAAGAATCAATATCACGTCCGGTGGACATAAATCCACTACCAATAGACGGAAAGAGAAATAAATACATGAAATACACTAACTGAATACAACCTGCTAATAAAGGCAACCTCAACTGCAAAGCTCCGCGGTCTGGTGCTGACTCAACCTGCTCAACTGCTCCTAACTCAAACTCGGCTAAACCTGAAGAGATCATCAGGTCCTCAAAGGACTAACAAGATACATAAAAATGAGCATTTCTAACAGTTTATTATGCATGGAGAAAAATACAAAATAAACAAGTAAAACTGAGCAATGAATAAAATACGAATTTGTACACTGACTACACGTAAATGAACTGCTGAACGAGGACCAGAGAACTCATGTCAAGATGTCAACGGATAACCAAATCGAATACTCAAACCCTCGCCCCTAGTGTGGACTCGCAGGTTTGATCAACTACTAGCCCTCGCCCCTAGTGTGGACTCGCAGGCTAGCATCACCCTCGCCCCTAGTGTGGACTCGTAGGTGTGAACCATATACTACTAACCCTCGTCCCTAGTGTGGACTCGCAGGCTAGCATCACCCTCGCCCCTAGCATGGGCTCGTAGGTGTGGACCAATAACTACTAACCCTCGTCCCTAATATGGACTCGCAGGTCAGCTTAAGACACAGATAACTACTAACCCTCGTCCCTAATGTGGACTCGCAGGTTAGCTTCAAGATTTCAAGACAAGGAGGTAAGGCAGTTTAGTTCATGACTTCTCGACCCACGACACGACTCAATCAAGACACAAGTGAACACGACCAATAAGACATAGCTAATTGTGAACACGGTCTATATAGCAATGATACAAATATACAAGCAGGATATGAAAGATACATGTCAATAATATGAAAGAAACTGGATAATAATAAAAAGATAGTGCATGTAAATAAAGTTGTGTAGAAAGGCAAGGTATACTTGCCTTAGGTCCTGAGCTGCTGGTACGGGTCAAAATCCGTATCAAGTCCAAGTATCCTGTTTATGAATTTTTTTAGTATTAGTAAAACGATGGTATTCCATGATAAGCTACCTACTAGTTTCTAAGTCTACTTCTAGTACAGGTTGGGTTCATCATGCCTATATACAAATATCCGTAGGGGTGTAGATAGGTATCCCTTCCTGTTACATCATTCTTAATCTTATTTCCTACGACATCCTACTGGTACTTTCCATTAAAGGTTGATAGTAGCCTATAAGGCAGCAATCCAACCCTCTGAACTAGTACCCCATGCCCTCAACTCATATAACTGAACAAAAGCTAGGAGAAAAACAAATAAGAGGGTTAGAACAAATATTTGTTGAACACAATACATAGATAAACATAGGTTGATAAAAAGGTAAACAGTAGACAAATGACTAACTTGAGGAATCCAAACATTTACCATTTGGATGTTAAAATGAACAATAGGACTGGACATCAGATAGTAGGAACAACTCCTAATCTCATGACAGAACCAAAAGAGCTAAGAGTTGTACATGTCATGATGTTCAAGCCTGAACATCTAACTAAATGTAGGCAGCAAAGAGATACAAAGTAAACTACGAGAAACACTATGATTGATCACCAAAGGACAGGTTTTTTTAAGGAGTATGAAGACTGAACCACAAAGGATAAGGACCAAAACATGTGAAACAAAAGGAACTAAAGGGTTCTTAGATGCAAGACATCAATATACCTGATATTCAAAAGAATGGGCCTATACTTATATCTGTGCATCCCTTTGAGGATGCAGGACAGCTCACAAAACCTTCCACTCCTCACTTCCTCACTACTACGGTCAATGTTCCAGATATTAATCCAACACCCTCACACACATATAATCTTATCTATGAATATGCACATGACAATTTCACACCCACAAAGAGCATACATATATACAGATAAACCACATGAATTGGGGACCATGGATTGAACTAATGGATGGATAAGGACATGCCTGGACAATAGTTTAGGATTTCTAAATTCGAAGCATGGACTGAACAAACAAGGATATACAGGCAGTTCAATGGGTGGATAGATGAAATATAAAGGAATGTGATTGGTACTTTAGAGTATCAGAAATCTTGAAAAATGCAGGACCAATAAGTATTCTGAAACAAAGATATGTATCAGTAATGCTCATGAGAGCTGGCTCTGTGTGCAGTGAATGAATGCCATTTGGAGTGCAGGACCTATATCTAAGTATGCAGGTGAATATTTGATGTTGAATGCTGTAATGAATGTAATGTATAGTAGTTTGAATACAGTGATGGTTTTGGCTACAGAACATTTCTCAAGTGATGCATGACAGGTAATAGCTTGCAGTGAACTAAGATGTTGGAAGCAACATGTAGGATACATTTGCATAGGGATGCAATGAGCTAACTCTGCAGGACAAATAAGTGTAATGCAATGACATGTATGCAGCATATACAGGACAATTTCCATGTAGGGCTAATGGATGTTTGGATACATGAAGGTATGTACCTTAATGCATGGCATGACAAGTTAGTATGCAGTACACATTTGCAGGTAAATAGGGAAAGTGCCCAGGTATGCAATAAAGAATGGGTTGTATGGTGGTCACAGGACATGTGACAAGGGAATGCAGTGACATAGGAATTAGCTAAGTGTGTGCAGCATGTCTAAGTGAATATCTCATGTGCGGTTGCAGGACAAATGAATGGTTCATGTGTTCTAATGCAGGACAGATTTTGATGTAGGTTGCAAGGACTGATACTCAAATCTGAAGGCCTGGACACTTATGAAGATAAGCTAAACAAAAGGATGGACTGAAATGGGACTGAACATCAAGTGGATTAGGGCTGATCAAGAAGTGAATTAAAGCCCAAACTGATATAGACTGGGCAATGAATATGTATATAGACTGGTACATTAAGAGTATCAGTCAAGTGATTAAATAGGGACTAGATTTGAATACCTAAAATAGACTAAGACTTCAATCTTGCAGTTAATATGGATAAGTCAAAAGTCTGAACGTATATGAAGGTAATCTAATCAAGGACTGGACACAAGACATAAGTGGACCAAACCAAATGGGCTACACTCGAGCCCATTCTCCATTCCTCTTACTAATACATATGAATGACACCTAAGGAAGGTGGAAAAACTGATACGTGCATGTCCTTATAGGACTGAACACACATTAACCACAACTGCTATAATAATTCTAATGACTGAACTCAAAACTCAAATCGGAACTGAACAATAATGCCCTCATGACTGAAGTAATGATATTCGAGGACTGAAACACTAATCAAAATAGGACAAGGATGGAACATTAGTATAGGGCTGATATAAACTGAACAAGGAACATATATAATGATTGAAAGGCTGAACATAATTCCTAGTATGGGACTGAAACAAGGTATAAGCAAGGGTTGAACTATATTCAACCCTCTGGTATAGGTCTGTTATAGCATGGCTGCCTACTCGAGTCACCTGGACTGAACAATTTGAGGAAGGGACTGCATTACATCAAAATAGAACATTAGATGTGATAGAGGGTTGAACCTATATATGGATAACTCCCATGATAAGAGGCTGCTCATGTTAAAATAAGACAGAACAACCAAAATGACTGAACATTGACAAATAGATAACTAAGGAAAGAAAGCAATCAATATGAACTCTCATTCTTCTTCCTAGGCAATTAATCAAACACTTTCCCATTCCTATCCCACGCCTTGTCAATGACAGGAATTTGAATGTTCGAAAGGTTACCTGTCGAGTTCGAGGCTGGACTGCTCCTCCTCTTCCTCCGCTATTCTTGCAACCGGGGAATTAATTTCTAGGGTTCTGCAGAGGGTCGACCAATCCCCTCATATATATACAACTCGTTTTGATAAGCCTGGGGGTGATGGAGAGATTGGAGGAAAGATTTTTAAACTGATTTGTTCTTAGCTGTGGTCATTTAGAATTCGAATGGAATTCATATCCAGAGTGGAGGGTTCGGTTAAGAGGATATTTGAATCTGGACATTTATGGAAAAGTTCCTGAATTTTCAGGCATTGACAAAGCCCATTAAAAACATATATGGCTATATCATGGGTCTCTCTTTATACTTGAATGTTTTGCACAAAGCCCCCTATAATTTCACTATTTCCTATTTGGTCCTCCTTTGATATTTTAAGTAAAGAAAATCAAGTATAATACATAATAAATAATGAGACAATAAAGGATGGATTTTAAGTAAGAAAAAAAATTGGTCAAGGGGTTGACAGAGCGTTCGCCACAATTACCTTCTTTCAATATATATATATATATTTTTTTCAATACCTTCTTTCAATATATATATATATATATATATATATATATATATATATATATATATATATATATATATATATATATATATATATATTGAAGCAATGGGTAATTGTGCCGAACTCGCCTCCACTAGGGTCGAACTCCGGCTACTTGGGCCGCATGCATCTCTCTTAGCCACTAGGCTAGAGGTCATTTGCAATATATATATATATATATATATATATATATATATATATATATATATATATATATATATATATAGGTCCGACCGAATTTGATTTTTTTTGGGATCTTTTAGCAAATGCCCCCATTATAAATGTTGAAACTAACATATACCTCCACTATTTTTTTTAATTAATAAATGCCCCACTCCTGTGTAAAAGAGCAAAAAAAATGTTAAAAAAGTGGGGGAATATCTTGAATTTTTTATTGTTCCCTTCCAAAAATGGAGACATTTGCTAGTTATAAAAAATAATGGAAGTACATGCTAGTTTCAGCATTTAGAATAAGAACATTTGCTAAAATATTCCTTTTTTTGTTTAATGTCCTGTCAAGACCAGACTATTTAATAGGGCAAGATCAGCCTAAGCCAATTCGGTCAAATTCTATCAAAATTGGATGTGATCGTCCTGGTCCACCCCACTCGACACCACTTTTTCCTCATTTTAAAAAAAAAGTATCACCAACAATAATGGTACTGTATCAAGTAGGAGTTGAATTTTTTTTTAATTTAAAAAAATTAAAGTAATAATTGTTTGCTAAATAAATTATAAAAATCATAGGAAACTTCCAAGTTCCTATTTTTTTCAAACTCATCAATTATAAATCGTTGGATTATATGTATCTCAATATTTGATTATAAGTTCCTAAAAAATCAATGATCTGAATAAAAAAGAATTCTTCACGTATCACAACCCTTGTTATCTATCACCCGAATAAAACTCGTATTATAGGTGAATTTTCGTATATTTCAAAAAAAAATGTATAATACTTGCATACTTTTGAAATATTCAAATAAATACGTAAATTTTAAGCATGCAAAGTTTTAAACGTATTCCATATAAATTATTAAAAAAATATGATGGGAACCTATTTAATTAACCAAATTTGACAACATGTTTTAAAATGTGAAGTTTCTAACATGAATATTTCAATTTGTCGAATATTTGACCATTTTTTGATATATTTTATTTGTACTGTGTTCAATTTATATTCGTAATTTTGTTGTCCCTAATTTTTTCCATTGATGGAATTGCTAACAGGATCACAACTGTATTACAAGTTTCTATTTGAAGTTGAACTGAATAAATTATTGAGTTCATTTTTGTTCATCCATTAAAATTAGGGTGTTTGTTCACCCTCGAACAAAATTTGATACATGTTAAATCCATTTAACATAAACCACTTTAGAAGTGATTTTGTAAAGATTCAAAGTGTTTTTGACTAAAAAATTTAACACGTGTCAATTTTTTATTGGAGAGTGAATAAACATCCTACTTTTGGTGGGTGAACAAAAATGTACTCTAAATTGTTGCTCTGGAAGAGTGGAACTAGCCATGACAGTCTCATGAAGAGAGACTAGGGTTGCAAATGAGCTGAGCCGAGCCAAGCTTTTGTAAGCTTGAGCTTGGCTTGACTAGAATTATTCAAGCTCGAGCTTGATAAGTTTTTTATTTTGAAGCTTGAGCTTGGCTCGAGCTTGTTTATATTAAGCTTGAGCTTGGCTTGGTTTGAGCTCGAGCTTGGCTTGATAAGGATGCTTGATTCAAGTTTGATATACAAGCTCGATAAGTTTGAAATCAAGCTTGTCGCTTAACTTTATTTCAAGCTTATTAAGCTTGATTTCAAACTAGTTAGCTTTGAATTCAAGTATCTGAAATATTAACAATTTATTTATAAAAATTTAATTAAAAAAGGTTCCTTAATATCACTTATTAAGGACATAAATACACACGACCATATTGTTATATATATATTTTATATATATATATATATATATATATATATATATATATATATATATATATATATATATATATATATATATAATTCAACAAAGAACAAACGAACTTCTAAACAAGCTCCTAAACGAGCTTTTAAAAGAGCCAGCTCGCGAGCTCAATCGAGCCGAGTACTTCTAAGCTTGAGCTTAGCTTATTTATTAAACAAGCTAAAAAATAAAGCTTGAGCTCAACTTTTTTACTAAGGGGTTGTTTGGTTTGAAGGAACTGTATTGAAACTGGGTGAAAAAGTTGAAACTCTGCTGAACTCGGATGAGTTCAGCTGTTTGGTTGTAGGAATGAAACTCCTCTGATTTGCTTGATTTGACTATGGAGCAGTTCATGTCCCCCATATTTTGCTCTAGTTTCACTTTCCTTCAATTTTGCTCACTACTAAAATAAGGCAAATTGGCGACGTCATGATACGTCGCTAATTATGGAAAATACGTCGCTAATCGTAATTAGCGACGACTTTAGCGACAGAAAATGAAGGTCACGAAAAAGCTAGTCGCATATGACAAATTCGTCGCCCTACGTCGCTGTTTGCGACGTCACTGTCGTGTCGCTGGGTCGTCGCAAAGTTAGCGACGGAGACGACGAAAACTTTATGTCGCAAAATTAGCGACGTAGTGCGACTACTTAGCGACGTTTATTTCTATTTATGTGATGACATGGCATGCCTGCCAGTTAGCAGAGTAGCGACGTACAGTGACGTAATGCCGCTAATTAGCGACGTAACGCAGCTAATTAGCGACTTCCCCATACGTCGCTATACGTCGCAGATCCGTCGCTATCCGTCGCAGAATACTGAAAAAAAATTAAAAAAATATAATGTATATTTTTGTTATGCTGTGTGTCTGTGTTTACAGTGTGTGTGAAGTACAGTGTTTGAACCATCGACAGTTTCGCTTACTGTTCTATGTTTTATCTTGGATAGAAAGAGCAACAGTTCAGGGTGCACTTCTAAGAGCTTCCTCTTCACATCCTTTACCTTCTCGGGATCCTGTACGACGTCCCGAGAGAGTGAAGGATGTGAAAATGAAGCTATCAGAAGTACACCCTGAACAGTTGCTCTTTCTGTCCAAGATAAAACATACAACAGTAATCAAAACTATCGATGGTTCCGAACACTGTATTTCACATACACTGTAAACACAGACACACATCATCACAAAAATACATATTATATTTTTTAAAAATTTGGACAGCACCTCCTTTGTATATCAAATCATCGCTTATAACCCAGCGTAGGTATATTTGTCATCCTCGTCGCAGATATCATCATAATTAACAGTCTCCCATCATAACAGTCGACAAATAATAGATGAATAACAGTCTCCCATCATAACAGTCTACAACTAAATATCATACATGTACTCAATGAAAATACCAACAAATTAAATATCACAAACATACATGTCCAACAGAGTCAAATAATAATGAAAATCAGTGTACAGAACGGTCAATGGGCCCATAGGGCTAATACATACAAAGATGATAAAAAATTCTACTGGATCACTGAGGACCCCTGCCGTGCATCTGAGATAGCATGTACTCATACTGCTCCTGTGTGAGCTGTACAGTAGGGGCAGTAGGAGGCAGTGTAATGTCTGGAGTCAGCGCCATCGATGGACCGGGAGGACGTATCTGCTCCAGCTCTCGCAGTCGCTCACCATGCGCAGCAAGGGTACTCACCATCCTCTGAGTACTCTCCTCAATCGAAGTTTGTACCTGAGTGAGTGAGGCAGACATGGTCCTCTGCGATCCCTCCAGCTCGACCTGTCTACGCTCTATGCACTACGTAGACTCGGTGAGCGTGTGCAAGCTGGCAGATGTAGCCTGTTGCAGACTCATCAGCTCAAGTATACTGCGCTCGACCGTATCAAATCGTCCAGTGATCATCGAATCGTCGGATCGTCGCTCTGCGGTATGGTGATCAGAAATCTGCTGCTGTAACTCGCGACGCAGCTCGTCGATCTGACGACCAATATCCTGAGCTCATGATGATGCCTGCGAAGCTGGAGACTGCGCACTGACAGAGGGGGCCCAGGATGACTCTGAAGCCAAATAGGCGCTGTAGGATCCCGTACCGTAGTACGTACCCTCCTGAAGACCACCAACGGTGGTCATCCAGAGGTCGTCCTGCGATGGAGCTGTAGGCGGTTGGGAGGAAGTATCAGCCCCTCCCTCTGCTGGCGCACTAGCAACAGCAGCCGCCTCCTCTTGTAGCCGAAGAAACTCGACCTAGAACAATGTTTGATAACGTCTAAATGTTTACTAAAGTCTATATTGATATCTATTTTTCTGTTTTCTAAATTATAGTAAATTAATATAAAGAATAGAATGTACATATGCCTGCGTCGCCCTCTCGTCAATGAACTCTCCAGCCTTCCGATGGGTGACCAGGAAGACGGTCACCATGTTGGGGTCCTCACCCTTTTTTACCTGTTAAAATATATTATCTATTATTAGTATTAAACATTCTAACCAACTATATATAAAATGATGTCCGTCATAGAAAACGTACCAGACGACGAAAATGCTCCGTCATCGGAATGGAGCCACCACACCACTTACTGGCGCTCGACCGTGCAACCTTGGCATTGTCAGACCGCTCCTGGTACCTGGCCTCGCCGAATCTAGCCTTCATCGCAGTCCACTGCTCTGGCATGATCCAACCATGGATCGGCTTTTCGGAGCGATCACGAGACTTCTGGTCGTGGATCGCATCACGGATGAGCTTGCCTGCAATGGCAAAAAATTGGGCCTCGATCTTCGCCGCCCGGTGTGATAGATAAAAATAGGTCCTCTACAAGAAGTAAAATAGAAAAGTTATATAATATACACAAATAATTATTAAAATTTAAAAATAAACAAATTTTTTACCTTGAAGTGGGCCAACCAAAAGGCCTTCCTATCTGCGGGAGCATCTGAGTAGTTAATCCAAGGCCCACCATAGTTCTGCCTCAGAAATAACCCTAGCTGTCTCTGTACTGCAGGAGGCCGATATCTATACAATAATAAATTTCATGAATATATATGTACATATAATCATTTGAAAAATATATATTAACTAATTAACTTACTTCGTAGGCCCGTCTATCCAAATCTCCATACGTGTCTCGTCTGGGAGAGCGCATGGAGGGTCACTCTCACCTCCTGCCTGGGCAGGATCAGTCTGATCGCCGTCCTCCATATGCTCGGCATCGGCTCTTCCCATGGAGTCGTCGACGAAGGAATGCTGGACGCGGAAGGAATGCTGGACGCGGGATCAGAAATGCTGGACGACGAGGGAGGAGTCGCCAACCTGCTGGAACTGCCCTGTCCCGGTAATAGACCGGGAACAGAACGGTATACTGGCGTACTTGGAGATGAGGATGAGGATACGGAATCTGCATCTCCAGCCCGAGGCAGACGGGACTGCCTAATATAATATCCTCGCGTCGTCCTCCTCCTGGTCTAGTCATACCTGATAATAACATATGACAATAAAATAAATATACATATTTATATGATAGACATCACAGATTTTTGAAAAATTTTATAGTCACAGATAAAAGTGTCACTAAAGTGTCACAGATTTATATGATAAAAGTGTCACTAAAGTGTCAAATATGATGATAAAACAAACATACAGATTTAATCCTCTTCTGAAAATTTATCTAGTTCGTTCAGCTCTTCTTCTTCTTCTTCTTCTTCTTCTTCCTCCTCTATATCTTCACTTTTATCTGTATCTTCCTCTTCAGATAATTCTACTTCTTCTACACAATTAGATGTGTAATGAGAAACTTCCGTCGTGTCCACTTCTATAATATTTGTTACAAGAGGTAGTTCATCCTCTTGATAAGCTATATCGTCAACCTCAAAGGTATTTCTAGCTTTGGTCGTGCATACTGCCCACCAGTCCGACCTTGTTGTTCCCCGTTTAGGATAACTTGTGAAGTATACGAGCTGAGCCTGACTTGATAGGACAAATGGTTCATAGGCTTGATATCGACGCCGATAGTTTATATCCACAAGACCGTGCTTGTCTACTTTCCAACCTTGACCTTCAATCGGATCGAACCAATCACACCTGAATAACACAATCTTAGCAGGCTCTATTCATAACTATATGTCAGCTCTACAATCTCCCGTAGGACGCCATAGAAATCGTTGCCCGTATCAACATCTTTGTAGTTCGAAGATCTGATACACAAACAGCTGTTTTTGGTGGAATCGAGATCCACAAAGTTATCTCTGATCGGGCAAGTTGTTGACT
The DNA here is from genome assembly GCA_029216955.1 of Iris pallida. Classification (NCBI taxonomy): domain Eukaryota; kingdom Viridiplantae; phylum Streptophyta; class Magnoliopsida; order Asparagales; family Iridaceae; genus Iris; species Iris pallida. The sequence continues at coordinate 6,455,481 of JANAVB010012000.1, read as the reverse complement.
TGAACCTAAACCCATTAACACAGTAGCTTGGCTATATTTTTGCAGCATAAATTGGTCCCTTGGCTAGCGTTCTAATAGACTCATTCTCAAGTCTTGCGTATGGACGATCGACCTAAATACCACGAAAAAATAAATTAAGCTCATTCTCAAGTGCATATACAGAAAGGTAATTACAGAGTTCTCAAGTCTTACATATGCACTCAACCATGATGGAAAATAATGCCTCATTATTTGTTCTAGTTTTTCTTCTGTTATGTGTGGCCTACCTGACCTCACATCATCATTAAATATGCTGAAAATAATATCGTTCAATTAATGTAATAGTATAATAATCAACACTATTAAAATAATGTTGACGTATTAATTACTTACCCCTCCAACTTCTCTACTTCATCATCGTCGCAGTTGAGTAATACATACACCTGAGCAGCCCTTAGCTCATCATCGTTCAGATATCTCTTCTTCATTTTACTCGATGGCTTTCCTGGGGTATTGAATACCTTCAGTATTGTATCATTACATTCATGATCTCCGTCATCATTTCTGGAAGCTCTCGTTCTATTAGTTGCAACATGAGGCTTGAAATACATCGAACAAAAGTTTGTAATCTCCTTGAGAACATAGGCTTCACAAATAGAACCCTCGACCCGTGTCTTATTTTTTACCATTCTTTTTAGGTGATTCAAATATTGCTCGTGTAGTGCCCCGTCCCGCTCAGTCAATCGGAGGAATAGGAATGCCGACGGCGTTCGAACTTAGCCTTGCAACGGCTGCATGAAGACATCGCTCGGTTAAGGCGACCGCTCGCTCAGGTGGGGTAGTTTCGGTGAACTTGCCTCATCTTAGCCTTAACATAATAAATCGCATGTTTTCAACTTGCACAAGTAGGCTGAAGAACAGTTTGGCAACTCTAGAGGGGGGGTGAATAGAGTTTATATAAAAATAACCAATTAAAAAATAACTCTTTCACTAACAATGAATAATCAGAGTAGAATGCGGAATATAAAAGAGAAACAAGAGAGCATACGCAAATACGGCGATTTTAACCTGGTTTCCCTCGTGGAGGACTAGTCCAGGCCTGAGAACTCTAGCTCAGGATTAAATCCACTATTTGTGAAATAGTAGTTACAACCCGTGCCTTTACTTCAGAAGAGCACGTCAACTTCTTACAGAGAATCGCAGTGGCGATTTGCTTGGAATTGTCCAAGCGACTTCTTCACTCTTGCACAAGATTCCTAACTGAGAGATGCTGAGCACTCGAGACTTAGGAGGCTTGTGGCTAGTAGATGGGAAGGGTATGGCTTATTGAGCTTGTAGGAGAGAAGAGAAGAGAAGATTGAGTGAATGAAAATGAGAGAATTCATGCCCTATTTATACTGATTTTTGAGGCAGAATTCGGCCAGAATTCGGTTAGGGAAATTCAAAAATTTGGCCGTTGGACAGCTAGCAATCCAGCTAACCCTAAAATTAGGGTTCCTGATTTTTAGGAGACAGAGTTCGGCCCGAACTCTGTGTGGAGGCAGAGTTCGGCCCGAACTCTGTCTCCAGAGCACAGAGTGGAACAAAAGGGACTTGTGGGCAATTTTGTTTTGGTGGAGCTTTGGGATTTTGGGTAGGCTTATAAACTAAGTTCCAAGAGCTCAGCATTACTCAGAGTACATACTTCTAGACTCAATAAAATGCAAAAGTACAGACTCGAAAATACACTGAGATCGGAAGCTGAGCCGTCGTTTGTCCTGAACTGAATGCAGACGTCGTGTGTCGTATTGATTTTATACAGATATTATTTAGTCAATGTAGTCAATATCTGGTTGACTGTGACTTTGTGTCAACAATCTCCCCCATATTGATAATTGACAAAATAATAAATGTATATTTCAATATTCATACCTGGACACAGATCACTATAACACAGCTCCCCCATAAACAGAGCCGAGCTAGAATCAGATAGCTCCCCCGTAATCAGCGAACGGTGACGAGCTAGAACTCAGATAGCTCCCCCGTAAAAGATGCATAGAACCTGTGGCCTGATAAATAATATTTTCCCAAAAGCACAACAAGCACCGACAGATATCCAAAAAGGCACATACATTATTTCTCCCCCTTTTGTCAGTTAACAATATGACGACGCATAGAAACTGTATATTTAAAAACATGTAAAGAGCAGTATAAACAATGAATAGGAGGCCAACCACACCAGGCAGAGAAGAAACAGTATAATGCTAATAAAATAAGTCACTGAAATAAAACTACGAATGAAAAATATAAAGTGTCATCCACCAACCAAAATGTCAAGCACATCATCAAAGTAAGACATAAATTCAGTACAGTAATCCATAATAACTGAAATAACTAAAGCAACTAGGAAACTACGATCATCAGCAGCGGCAACATCAAACAAGCCAATCTCCGTCACGGAGCACGAGAGGGTCCTGGAACATCTGAAGGACCAGGGAAGGAGCGACGAGGGTCCACAAAAGCATCATCCGGATCCATATACCTCATGACCCACGGATCGTCTATGCGATGACCCGCGCGATCTGGATCCCGCTCAATAGGCACATGCAAATCAGGATGACGAGCAAGCGAGTACCGCATATCATGCAGAGAGTTCCCAAGGGCACTGATCTGCAAGGTGGTACGGTAATCCAGCTGCGTCCAGCGATCATCCTCAATAGCAAATCGATCGCGAAGCATAGTCTGAATAGACTCCAGGGTGGCAGGAGGAAGAGGGGCATCCTGACCGAGTGGAGGAGCGTCAGGCTCCTCATCAGCGGAGTGCTCAGATGACTCGGGAGAGGCCGCGACAGGCTGAAGGCGTCGCGCCTTGGATAGAAAAGCAGGTGCAGGCATAAATGGACAATCATGGATTGGAATGATGAAAGCACGAAAGACTAAAGGAAGATACAGAGGATAAACCAATGCTCTTGGTTTCTTCCGACAGGTGATCATCCAATCCATCATAGTCCGTGGAAAGTTGAATGGAATACGATAGTGGAGATGGTATAAGGCAGAAATCTCAAGATAAGTGACTTCATCAGTAGAGCCTGCCTTGGGCAAGATAGAATTAAACACGATGCGATGAAGTTCATAGAAGTAAGGAGTCAGGTGTTTGGCCTTCAGCTTGCGAGGACTTACGTTAGGAGCACATAAATCCTCCTTGAAACCTTCAAGGGAAGTACCGTCAACAAATTGGAGTTGACGTGCCTCCACAAGCTTGTCCCATACATCAAGCTCCGGGAGAGCAAGAAAATCTCCCAACTCAGAATCAGTGAATGCAATGTCAATGCCAGCTACCCGTGAATAGATGCGGGTTGCATCATGAGTCATATTACAATAGAATTGTTGAATTGCACTATTGTAAATAACAGAATTTGAAGCAACAAGTTCGTCCAAGCAAAGATCACGGAATAAAGACTCATATTGAGCAAAAATAGAGAAGTTGACCGGATGACCCCCAAACACAGGACGAGTTCTAAAATCGCTAAACCATTCATTTGAGGCTTCTAGCGATACGAATAAGCGATCGTCGTAAGTGGTAGGGTCATTGGGACGAGGCGGATTGAACAACGGATGTATGGGTTGTTGTTCATCAACTTGTTCAACCGGAGGAGGAGGAACCGATGAGGAAGCACCCTCATTGCGATTCCTTCTCATTCTTTTGAACAAACGAGATGCCATTGTCAAGAAAATATGAGAACTTGGAAATGATAGGAAGAGAAAGATATACCTGAAAAGAGTACCAAACAGTCGAAGAGAATGTTACAAAACCCCTTTTCCTTGAGTTTGAGAAGAAATAGAGCTCTCTAGGTCAAGAACTAGGGTTAGGGTTTGGAAGGAAGGAGGTGGAAGAGGTGGAGAAGAAGGAAACAATGGGAGGAGAGAGAGGAATCCCGAAAAAAATAGGTCTTAGTCTTAGGTCGGGTGATTTAATGACCATTGGATGAGAATTGATCCAACGGCTGAGACAGATCCCGATTCTGGACCCTTGGGACCGAACTCGGCCCGAACTCTGATAGGGGCAGAGTTCGGCCCGAGTTCTGGTTCAATAGTCCAGAACTGAAAATAGGCAAAAGTCAAGAAGAAAATGTTTAATAAATAAACAAAATGATAGTCGGGGAAAACAAAGAGTGTTGAATGCAAATAAGAGGTATACAGAAAGTAGAATGAACTTTTAGAAAAAGTCAATTAGGCAATATTAAATTGAAACAAGCCATATAATAAATAAGGACATATATTGCAGTTCAATAGTCCAAATTTGCCATGGGTTAGCTGCAGGGGCCGGATCCCAGCTAGCGGTAGTCCTGAAGACTAGTGCACCGTGTCGCTTAGGCTTTTACGCCTTGTTGTCAGAAGGGCCCTTTCGGCTTGTACCCATACCAAATTCTTCGTAAAGGAATCACAATATACTCGATATTTACGCAGGTGAGTTTCAATTTATGACTGCTTCATCTAAGATTCCAAGTTCACGACAAAGAAAATTAAAGCGCTCTTCGGATAGTGGCTTAGTAAAAAAATCTGCTAGCTGATGATCAGTGTCAATAAATTCTAAGTTAATCGTGCCATTTTGCTGATGATCACGCAAAAAGTGGTGTCTGATCTCAATGTGTTTAGTGCGTGAGTGACAGACAGGGTTCTTAGTTAAATTGATGGCACTAGTATTGTCACAGAATATAGGAATATGCATGAAAGATAAATTGTAGTCTTCAAGGGTTTGCTTCATCCACAGGATTTGTGCACAACAACGCCCAGCTGCTATATATTCAGCCTCTGTTGTGGATAGTGCGACAGAATTCTGCTTTTTGCTAAACCATGAGACTAAAGCCTTTCCTAGCAAATGACACGTGCCGCTCGTACTTTTACGGTCGACCTTGCATCCAGCAAAGTCAGCATCAGAGTAACCAATGAGGTCAAATGATGTTGACTTGGGATACCACAGGCCCACTGTAACCGTACCTTTAAGGTATCGAAAGATACGCTTAACTGCGGTCATGTGCGATTCCTTAGGATTTGCTTGATATCTAGCACACAGGCAAACACTAAACATAATATCAGGGCGACTAGCAGTCAAATATAGTAAGCTGCCTATCATACCTCGATACTTACGTTGATCAACCGGTTTGCCGCTCTCATCTGGTTCAAGTTTGGTTGAAGTAGCCATAGGCGTACTGATTGGTTTGATGCTATCAAGATCGAACTTCTTCAGCATGTCCTTGGTGTACTTCGATTGACAGATGAAAGTTCCATTAGCCAGTTGTTTTACTTGCAGACCAAGAAAGTAGTTGAGCTCTCCCATCATGCTCATCTCAAATTCTGTCTGCATACACTTGGCAAATTCTTGACAAAGAGTTTCATCAGTAGACCCAAAAATAATATCATCAACATAAATCTGAATTAATAAAATGGTGTCTTTGAAAGATTTGATAAATAGTGTAGTGTCAATTTTCCCTTTAGAAAAACCTTTCTCAAGCAAGAAGCTGCTTAGCCTTTCATACCAAGCTCTGGGAGCTTGTTTAAGGCCATAAAGCGCTTTCTTCAGCTTGAACACATGGTCGGGAAATTTGTGATTTTCAAAGCCAGGGGGTTGTTTAACATAAACTTCCTCCTTAATAAAACCATTCAAGAAAGCACTTTTAACATCCATTTGAAATAATTTAAAGTTCTGATGATTGGCAAAAGCACAAAGCATCCGAATGGATTCTAGTCTAGCAACCGGAGCATACGTCTCATCGTAGTCGATACCTTCCTCTTGGTTGTATCCTTGAGCTACTAGACGAGCTTTGTTCCGTGTGACTGAACCATCTTCATTTACTTTGTTTCTAAAAACCCATTTAGTACCAATGATTGAGTGATTAGCCGGTCTAGGAACTAGTTCCCATACTTGGCTCCTCTCAAATTGGTTGAGTTCTTCTTGCATAGCAGAAATCCAAAATTCATCAGTAAAAGCTTCAGAAATGTTTTTAGGCTCTACTTGTGAAATGAAGGCAGTGCTAGCAATAGAGTCTCTTAATGATGATCTTGTAGTAACTCCACGTGATACTTCACCTATGACTAAATTTTCTGGATGAGAAGGTTTGAAAAAAAATTTCTTAGGCAAACCATCCAGAGAATTAGTTTTGGTAGGAGTATTCATTGGAGTGGAAGTTGATGGCTCAACATCATCATCAAGAGTATTTGCTGCACTGTTATCTTCATCAAAAGTCACATTAGTTGACTCTTCCACAATAAGTGAGCGTTTATTGAAAACTCTATATCCCTTACTCTTGGCGGCATACCCAAGAAAGATACCATCGTCAGCTTTGGCATCAAATTTGCCTAAGTTGTCTTTGGTGTTAAGGATAAAACATCTGCAGCCAAAAACTTTAAAATAGGAAACATTTGGGGTTCTCCCAAACCAAAGCTCATAGGGTGTTTTCTTCGTAATGGGACGAATAAGCACCCTATTCAAAATGTGGCGTGCTGTACTTACAGCCTCAGCCCAAAAATATTTCGGAAGAGAAAATTTATTCAACATGACTCTAGCCATATCGCCAAGAGTCCTATTCTTCCGCTCCACAACACCATTTTGTTGAGGAGTTCTCGGACAAGAAAATTCATGATCAAAACCATTTGTATTACAAAAATTTTCAAAATCAGAATTTACGAATTCGCCTCCATGATCACTTCGGATTCGAGTAATCATGTAGCCTTTTTCGTTTTGAACTTTCTTTACAAAGATTTTGAAAACAGAAATAGCTTCGCTTTTATTAGCGAGAAAGAAAACCCAAGTAAATCTTGAAAAATCATCAATAATCACAAAAGCATATAGCTTGCCACCAAGACTAGCTATTCTACTAGGCCCAAATAAATCCATATGAAGTAATTGCAGAGGTCTAGTGGTACTTACAGAGTTAATGGAATGAAATGAGAATTTTGTGGCTTTGTTTAGTTCACATTCTGCACATACCGTGTCCTTTTTGAATGTGATTTCTGGCAATCCTCTTACTAGCTTCTTGGTCGATAGTCTGGATATAGTATCCATATTAGCGTGACCAAGACGCTGGTGCCATAGTAGTCGTTCGTCTTTGTGGGCATATAAACATCTACCTGCATGGTTAGTATTTATAGAGAGATAGAAAATATAGATATTTTCCTCTCTTTTCCCTTCAAAAACAATGTCTCCTGTTGACCTATCATAGATATAGCAACAGTTTTGTCCAAAGTTAATATCATATCCATGATCAGCAAGATGGCTAATGCTGAGCAGGTTATGCTTTAACTCGGTCACCAGGCAGACATCCTTTATGACAGGAGAAGGAGGATGACCAATGATACCGTTACCTATTATGTGCCCTCTGAGATTGTTACCGAAGGATACGTATCCTTCTCTTTTCATCGATAGTGATGCAAAAAGATTTGCGTCTCCCGTCATATGTCGCGAGCATCCACTATCGAGAATCCACTTACTTTCAGTTGAAGAGGGAAGGTCCACCTACATCAAGAGTAGATGTGACCTTTGGTACCCAGTTTCTTGAGGGTCCTGAAAAGTTAGTCTTCGGAAACCATGCATATACTTTCTTGTCTACAAGTCTTCTAACTCTACACTGTGGTGAGATGTGTCCATGTGATCCACAGTAGGTACAGATAGTATTTTTATTTATACTGGGAGCATGTGAATGATATCTATAAGTACCAGGATGAGGATGATGTGAAGAGTTAGCATGGTAATGATGACTATGCATAGAGTGAGTGGTATGGTCATGATGTCTATGTGGCATAGCATGATAATATTGTCTATGAGGAGTGGCATGCTGAAAATGTCTATATGGCATAGTGTGATGTTGTGGCATGACATGATGATTTTGCCTATGTGACATATCATGATGATTTTGTCTACGTGGCATGGCATGTTGATGTGGCATGGTATGATGTCTATATGTGGAGTGATATTGGCTGTGTCTTTGTGCAGTATGATGTGTATGAGGAGTATTCTTACGTGCACGTGATTGAAAGTTTGTGTACATAAAAGCATGGTTATGTGTTTTATGAGAATGATGAGATTGACTAGCATGAGTGGTGTTGTGCCCATGTGATTGGGTTTGAGGTTGAGCAACCTGTTTTCCCAATTTAGTTTCTAATCTTTTAGAAACAGCTTGCAATTCATCAACTTTAGTATTCAAATCATATATCTTAGTCATAGAGATTTTGTGTCTACTCTTTTCTTCAGCAAGCAACGTGTTAAGAGTAGTGATCTCTTGAGCTTGTTGCTCAATACGTGTTTCAGCATCGTGTAAGCTTATTTTAAGCTTCGATACTTCATTTGTGGCATCAGTGGAAGAAGTGTCTCTAACATTATCAAGAAGTGAAGACATACTATGTATCTTGTCTTCAAGACTTTTGATTTTGTCCTTGGCATGCTTGTATTTACCGATGACCTTTTTGTGATCATCAAGTAAATCAGTGAAAGCATCGCCAAGTTCATCAAAAGAGAAGTCATCTAAAGTTTCGTTTGATACCTTGGTGGAATTTGCCATGAGGCACATATTTGCTTTGTCTTGAGGAGATTTCTTTTCTTCCTCGGAGTCACTTGCTTCGCTTTCATGCCAAATGCTTGTGTTGGCATATCTTTTCGACGAGTTCTTCTTGTAGGGCTTTTCATACCGGTTGCTCTTCTTTAAGAGTGGACAGTCTCTCCTGACGTGTCCAGTCTTTTTGCAACCATAGCAGGTTGGCTCTTCTTCATCGTCTTCTTGTGGTTCCTTCTTTCTTTGATTAAAGCGAAGGAATTTCTTGAAGTTACGTACCATGAGAGCTTGGTCTTCATCATCTGAGTTATCATCTTCAGTCTCATCGTGATCAACCTTTCGTCGATGAGCTTTGAGTGCGATCTCCCTAGTCTTTGGAGCAGGCTCTTCAAAGTCCTTGAGGTCAAGCTCGTGAGTCATGAGCTTGCCCATCAAAGTCTCCATAGACATAGTTGTGAGATCGTTCCCTTCTATGATGGCTGTCACCTTAGGGTTCCAAATCTTTGGTAACCCTCTGAGCAGCTTGCGGATCTTTTCATGGTTTGAGTACTGCTTACCAAGCGAGGATAACGGATTGATGATGTCGAGGAATCTTGTAAACATTTGAGTGATCGTCTCATTTGGCTTCATCTTGAAGGCTTCGTACTCTTGAGTGAGGCGGCTTATTTTTGATTCCTTGACTTGAGTGGTTCCTTCATGCGTCACTTCTAGAAGTCTCCATACTTCATGAGCAGTGGTGCATGTAGAGACCCTGTTAAACTCGTTCCTGTCTATAGCACAGAATAAAGCATTAATAGCCCTAGCATCTAGACTTGCCTGTTTCTTCTCCTCGACAGAATATTTGTCGTGTGGTTTCTCAATGAGGTCACCATCGACAACTATTCTGGCGGGCTTTTTGTAACCATCAGTTACGACAGTCCACAGGTCAAAGTCTAGAGACTTCAGATAAAAACTCATCCTTGTTTTCCAATATGTATAGTTAGTCCCATCAAATAGGGGAGGCCTATGAGTGGACTGACCTTCACCATGATTGGAGATCAAGGATTGTGTGGTTGCCATGGATCAGCTCTTAGGATGTTAATCCTTATAAAGAGAACAGAGCTCTGATACCAATTGAAGAACAGTTTGGCAACTCTAGAGGGGGGGTGAATAGAGTTTATATAAAATAACCAATTAAAAAATAACTCTTTCACTAACAATGAATAATCAGAGTAGAATGCGGAATATAAAAGAGAAACAAGAGAGCATACGCAAACACGGCGATTTTAACCTGGTTTCCCTCGTGGAGGACTAGTCCAGGCCTGAGAACTCTAGCTCAGGATTAAATCCACTATTTGTGAAATAGTAGTTACAACCCGTGCCTTTACTTCAGAAGAGCACGTCAACTTCTTACAGAGAATCGCAGTGGCGATTTGCTTGGAATTGTCCAAGCGACTTCTTCACTCTTGCACAAGATTCCTAACTGAGAGATGCTGAGCACTCGAGACTTAGGAGGCTTGTGGCTAGTAGATGGGAAGGGTATGGCTTATTGAGCTTGTAGGAGAGAAGAGAAGAGAAGATTGAGTGAATGAAAATGAGAGAATTCATGCCCTATTTATACTGATTTTTGAGGCAGAATTCGGCCAGAATTCGGTTAGGGAAATTCAAAAATTTGGCCGTTGGACAGCTAGCAATCCAGCTAACCCTAAAATTAGGGTTCCTGATTTTTAGGAGACAGAGTTCGGCCCGAACTCTGTGTGGAGGCAGAGTTCGGCCCGAACTCTGTCTCCAGAGCACAGAGTGGAACAAAAGGGACTTGTGGGCAATTTTGTTTTGGTGGAGCTTTGGGATTTTGGGTAGGCTTATAAACTAAGTTCCAAGAGCTCAGCATTACTCAGAGTACATACTTCTAGACTCAATAAAATGCAAAAGTACAGACTCGAAAATACACTGAGATCGGAAGCTGAGCCGTCGTTTGTCCTGAACTGAATGCAGACGTCGTGTGTCGTATTGATTTTATACAGATATTATTTAGTCAATGTAGTCAATATCTGGTTGACTGTGACTTTGTGTCAACATAGGCTTGATAATAAAAGTGACAAATCCACATAGCTAAAGGGAATAATCCCGACGGTCGAATTGAGTTAGAATATGGAAAGGTCCAATGGTCGGCTTAGAGTTGGTGCACGACGTGCTTTGAAAATGACACTCGATCCTTCGTCCCGTGGCTTGGAAGAAGGAAAAGTTGGTTGAGTATGCAAAGTTATAAACATAGCCTAAGTCATAGGCGTCACCCGCGTAAATGCTCGATAAAGCATGCACGCTTCCATGATGCAAGGCTTGGCATAGCCTTTGCTCGTCCCTTGAGTTAAGTTGTAGGCTTGGTGAAGTTAGGCAAAGTGATGGTGGTCGACCTAAGTCAAACCAAGCATGGTCCTACGAGTTCTACGGCTAGATATGACAACTTAGTCTTACGGTTTCAAGCATGTCATATAGAGTATGTCTTGGGCGGTGGCGTCGCGTAGAGTTCAAGTTGGTTTAAGGCACGATGTCACGGACTTAGTGTTTTCAGGCACGGGCCACAGTTGATTCATTGTGTTTGGAAAGTGTTGCAAATAGTTGTTCTTGAATTGAGTAAAATGATAGGGCAAGAAAGAAGAATGCTCGCGACTACGGGTCGTCGAGGCAAGATCTCAGATGTGAGAAGTATTGAATTTGGCCCTGAAAGAGATGATAACACTAGAGGTAGAATGACTGTGTGAGACGTCAGTTGAGTCGAGTCTTGCATGGTCATGGACAACTTGTCGACAAGGTAGAGTTTCCTCGAACGGTAGCCCGACGGAAGGGGACCGGTTCTTGAGAAGCAGCATTAGCACGTGCTGGATGACCGCACAAGTTAGCGCAGAGGCTTGCCAGCGGGGCTAGCTACCCACGCTGGCAAGGGACGCCGCCTAACAAGCTAAAGGAGTCCAGGATGGCTCTGGGAGTCAGTGACCAAATCATATAGATGAGTAGGCATGGCGGCAATCCGCGTGTGTGCCTTTGGATTGAGTTGAGTTGTTGAATGTGTGTACAGTTGGAATACAATGTTTGGTCCTAAGATGTGGCATCAACATAGGCGACGTACTTCGGCACGAGATGTGGCGTCGAGTCTAATGTTGTCAGCATATAAGTTGCATAGTTTGGATGTGAGTTGTCCTGAGTCTAAGTCAGGAAAGGCCGCAAGGTAAAGTTGGTCGAGTGACACTTAACCTACAAGTCTTGATTGGGGTCAGTTGATAATTTAGTAGCAAAGGGCCGCGAGGCGGCGATATGGTTGAGTCGCACGTAATTGCGAGGCACGACACAAAGGATTTGTAGCACGGTCACACGGGAATGGAGCCTCATCGCGTAGTTGTGTTTCTGATTTTGGCCGAAAGGCAAGCACGACTTGATAGGTTAACGTTGTTTGAGTCGACATTGTTGTTGCAAGCACGGGATGGTCTAGAGGCACAGAATAGGCCAAGGCGTCGGTCCTAAAACTGATCCTAAGGCAAGAGTAGAAAGACAATACAAAGGGGACTATGTTGCACAAAGTAAAGTAAACGTGTTGGTTTTGTATGGGTGGGCGAGGAGCTCATTCCACCAGTACAGTTGAGTACTGACACCCACATAGTTTAGATGTGCAGGCACAGGTAGAAGCTCGTGGCACGGGGCTCACTTGGATGCGTCGAGGCATGGAGTTCCTTGGCAACTCGAAGCGTGCGGCCGCATGGATTAAAGACGTATACGGGACATAATGTATGGACGTCGTCTTCCGAAGCTTCCGCTGGATCAAGACTTGAAATCGAGAGATGAGAGAGAGCTGAGTGACTTGTAAATGTGAGATGAGTGAGCTTGATTGATTGTAATATTGGCCTTGTGCCCCATTGTAACCTTTGTTTCAATATCAATAAAAGTGTTTTTGCAATGACTTGTGTTTTGCTTCAAATTCTGCTGCTATTATTCAATGTCTCTGCATGGGACTTCTGTGCGACGACCCGTCGCAGCCGCTGAAATCGGCCGTTATGGAACCCGCCTTACACGAGCGCAATCTAGGCTCGTGCGGCATCACGTCTTAGCGAGGACGATCGCTCCTACGGGAGCGGGGCATAACATAATGGTATCAGAGCACGGCTTTACGTCCTTGGACTATCGATTGAATTCTTTAACTTCGTTGTTTCTGCAAAACTCTGTTGCTTCCGCAAAGTTGATATCGTTGGTGCGCTCTCTCTCAATTGTCCCACGGGATGTCCATACAATAAGTCTAAATAAATTGTAAAACTTAGGGGAACAGTTTTTTATAACAAAACAAAAAGATAGTTCGCGTAAGCACGGTTGGCTAAGTCGGGCTAGGCATATACACCAAAGTTGCATCGACCTTAAAAAAGTCGAGTACGGGAAGTGAATAGTGTTGAGCAAGAATGACTTAAACTCGATTGAGTAAAGTGAGATGACTATCGAAAGGGGTGCTATCGAATGACGATGTTATCCTCGGTGCGATATAGGTGAGCGTGCTTAAAATTTGAGGAATGGTTCGAACGAAAAATTTGAAGAAGTCAATTTTGATTCGAATGATAAGTTGAGGATTTATTGAATGACTTCATCCCTGAGTGGTGTATGCGATAGCCTCAGGGATGTCGATCGATTGATAAAGGAATGATGCGAATTGAGGAAATACGTTGGTCAATGACTTAAGATAAACGGATGAACGATACGTGAAATTGGTTTGAGGAAATTGATGTTGTGAATGATTCGAAGGATAATAATTGAACTAGAATTTGAATGTCGAGGAGATTATCCAGTCGGATGATAGCATCGTTTGCACGACTCGAAATTGGTTGCAAAGGAAGATCGTCAGGTTACGCATATCGTCGATGGTATTAAGGCGTATCAAAGATCGATATGCGATAACTCGGGGGTACTCTGACTCCGCGAATGACGATCGTGCAAGTGTTATTGTTCGATTGGATGCGATACTTAGGATTTTGATCGAGATGAATGTTGGATGAAAAATGAAAGTATTTTGATGGTTACGCGGATAACCACCGCGTCGACATTCTTGTCTTACGCGAGCGCAACTCTAGCCTCGCCCATGCGTCGCGTCGGATTTGAGGCAATCGTTCCGCGTGAGCGCTGACATGGTGATTCATGTCGCAGGAATAATCGAACTCGGAAAATCAGGATGCGGCAACTTTGATTGTCTCGACTTGTCGGTTTGATGCGAAGGAAAATGTGAAGATGTTAGGACTTGCAATTGATGAATGAAATAAACTTAAAGATTGAATAGGTCCAATCCGTGCATCGAGAATGAATTAGTCTAGACACAAACAAGAGTTATGTCCCGATGAGAATGATTATCTCGCGGGAGCGTACATGGTGATTCGTGCCCACCGTGGATAATCTGACTCGCGTGAGATCGGGGCGCAACATATTGTTAAGTCAGACGACCTTGTGATCGATTACGTGAATTGGGATGAATGACTTAGGGAATATGATATATAAACTATGGTTTAGTGATGAAATGTGTCATAGCGTGCTTGACTTGTAACGATTGATAGGCAGATTATGTCGAACATGTTCAAGGAGATAGACTATGCGAAGATGGTTTGTTGAACGAGCGATAATGAAATGTCGTGGAATTGGTTGAACGTAAGTTATCGTAGGATGGCTTTGTTGAATGACTCGGACCCCGTACGACAAAATGTTGGGATGTGTGTATGCAATCTATGCTCGAAGTTTAGAAATCGGAGTGATGCGAGCTTGGATAGAAAGACCCCGTACTATCAATTTGGTTTGACCTTAGGATGGGGTCATTGTTGATATTGTTGTTTGGGAACTATGATTCCAATACTGACGGAAAGACATAGCCTAGTAGTTAGGCAGACGTCCGAGTGTGAAGTGGTAGAATTTGTGGAGGCACCACTTGCGAGTATCGGTTGACATGCATGTATATCAAGGACGCTTGAATACGTGCACGATCCGACTCGAGTGGTGATAGCGGGATTCGCTATCACGAGGCTTGGTTGAAATGTATGCATTTTGGGGACGCCTAGAATATGTGCACGATCCATACTAAGTGATACGTTGAATCAAGTGAGACTTGAGAAACAGGGAAGTGTCGAGGATTTTGAGATCGTAAGTTTTGAAGAAATGATTGAGGGTAGCACGAACGTGGCTCGGATTTGAGAAACGCATAGGCGTAGTGTGTGCGAGAGTTCTTGAATGTTGAGTAAAGTGATAAGTCAATAATAAGTACTCAGTTAGTTTCGAGGACGAAACTTTTTCTGAGTGGTGTATGATGTAGTGTCCCGTCCCGCTCAGTCAATCGGAGGAATAGGAATGCCGACGGCGTTCGAACTTAGCCTTGCAACGGCTGCATGAAGACATCGCTCGGTTAAGGCGACCGCTCGCTCAGGTGGGGTAGTTTCGGTGAACTTGCCTCATCTTAGCCTTCATATAATAAATCGCATGTTTCCAACTTACACAAGTAGGCTTGATAATAAAAGTGACAAATCCACATAGCTAAAGGGAATAATCCCGACGGTCGAATTGAGTTAGAATATGGAAAGGTCCAATGGTCGGCTTAGAGTTGGTGCACGACGTGCTTTGAAAATGACACTCGATCCTTCGTCCCGTGGCTTGGGAGAAGGAAAAGTTGGTTGAGTAGGCAAAGTTATAAACGTAGCCTAAGTCATAGGCGTCGTCCACGTAAATGCTCGATAAAGTATGCACGCTTCCATGATGCAAGGCTTGGCATAGCCTTTGCTCGTCCCTTGAGTTAAGTTGTAGGCTTGGTGAAGTTAGGCAAAGTGATGGTGGTCGACCTAAGTCATTCCAAGCACGGTCCTACGAGTTCTACGGCTGGATATGACAACTTATTCTTACGGTTTCAAGCATGTCATATAGAGTATATCTTGGGCGGTGGCGTCGCGTAGAGTTCAAGTTGGTTTAAGGCACGATGTCACGGACTTAGTATTTTCAGGCACGGACCACAGTTGATTCATTGTGTTTGGAAAGTGTTACAAATAGTTGTTCTTGAATTGAGTAAAATGATAGGGCAAGAAAGAAGAATGCTCGCGACTACGGGTCGTCGAGGCAAGATCTCAGATGTGAGAAGTATTGAATTTGGCCCTGAAAGAGATGATAACACTAGAGGTGGAATGACTGTGTGAGACGTCAGTTGAGTCGAGTCTTGCATGGTCATGGACAACTTGTCGACAAGGTAGAGTTTCCTCGAACGGTAGCCCGACGGAAGGGGACCGGTTCTTGAGAAGCAGCATTAGCACGTGCTGGATGACCGCACAAGTTAGCGCAAAGGCTTGCCAGCGGGGCTAGCTATCCACGCTGGCAAGGGCGGCCGCCTAACAAGCTAAAGGAGTCCAGGATGGCTCTGGGAGTCAGTGACCAAATCATATAGATGAGTCGGCATGGCGGCAATCCGCGTGTGTGCCTTTGGATTGAGTTGAGTTGTTGAATGTGTGTACAGTTGGAATACAATATTTGGTCCTAAGATGTGGCATCAACATAGGCAACGTGCTTCGGTACGAGATGTGGCATCGAGTCTAATGTTGTCAGCATATAAGTTGCATAGTTTGGATGTGAGTTGTCCTGAGTCTAAGTCAGGAAAGGCCGCAAGGCAAAGTTGGTCGAGTGACACTTAACCCACAAGTCTTGATTGGGGTCAGTTGATAATTTAGTAGCAAAGGGCCGCGAGGCGGCGATATGGTTGAGTCACACATAATTGCGAGGTACGACACAAAGGATTTGTAGCACGGTCATACGGGAATGGAGCCTTATCGCGTAGTTGTGTCTCTGATTTTGGCCGAAAGGCAAGCACGACTTGATAGGTTAACGTTGTTTGAGTCGACATTGTTGTTGCAAGCACGGGATGGTCTAAAGGCACAGAATAGGCCAAGGCGTCGGTCCTAAAACTGATCCTAAGATAAGAGTAGAAAGACAATACAAAGGGGACTATGTTACACAAAGTAAAGTAAACGTGTTGGTTTTGTATGGGTGGGCGAGGAGCTCATTCCACCAGTACAGTTGAGTACTGACACCCACATAGTTTACATGTGCAGGCACAGGTAGAAGCACGTGGCGCGGGGCTCGCTTGGATGCGTCGAGGCATGGAGTTCCTTGGCAACTCGAAGCATGCGGCCGCATGGATTAAAGACGTATACGGGACATAATGTATGGACGTCGTCTTCCGAAGCTTCCGCTGGATCAAGACTTGAAATCGAGAGATGAGAGAGAGCTGAGTGACTTGTAAATGTGAGATGAGTGAGCTTGAGTGATTGTAATATTGGCCTTGCGCCCCATTGTAACCTTTGTTTCAATATCAATAAAAGTGTTTTTGCAATGACTTGTGTTTTGCTTCAAATTCCGCTGCTATTATTCAATGTCTCTGCATGGGACTTCTGTGCGACGACCTGTCGCAGCCGCTGAAATTGGCCGTTATGGAACCCGCCTTGCACGAGCGCAATCTAGGCTCGTGCGGCATCACGCCTTAGCGAGGACGATCGCTCCTACGGGAGCGGGGTGTGACAGTTCGAATGGGTACATCCATCGATATTCGATGGGTCCACCAATATGTGCCTCATAGGATAGATGAATCGGCAAATGCTCCATAGAGTCGAAGAATCCAGGAGGAAACACCCTCTCTAGCTTGCACAGTGTTACCGCAATGTCCTTCTCTTGCTTTTCTAGACGATCAACGAGTAATTTCTTAGAACAAAGATCCCTGAAGAATATGCTAAGCTTCGTCAATGGATCCCAAACTGCCTGCGGTAAGAATTTTCGAAATGCAATTGGAATTAACCTCTCCATAAATACGTGACAATCGTGGCTCTTTATACCCGTCAATTTGTTTTCCTTCGGATCGACACATCTTCTCAGATTTGACACATATCCGTCTGGAAATTTTAGGCCCTGGATCCACCGACAAAGTCTCACTTTATCCTCCTTGTCCAGTAAAAAAATTGACTTCGGCAGGAACTGTTTTCCATTCTCCTCTATTAAATGCAATACAGAGCGTTTGCATATTTCTTCTAAGTCCAACCTAGTCTTGGGATTGTCTTTCGTTTTTCCCTTTACGTCCATCACAGTATTAGTTATGTTATCAAACACATTCTTTTCAATATGCATGATATCAAGATTATGTCTGATCAGATTGGTACTCCAATATGGCAGATCCCAGAATATGCTCCTCTTTGTCCAGTTATGATCTCTACTAAATCTATCGTACTTGTACCCAGTTGTAGGATCTTCGATAGCATTTAGAAAATCTCTAACATCCTCCCATATCGTGGCTCCGTACCACCTTGGCGGTGGATCATCCTTCTTTACAACGCTAGTACGGAATGCATTCATGTTCCTTTTGAACAGATGATCTTTTGGCAGAAATTGTCGATGACAATCAAAGAAGTACGGTTTTCTACCGTGTTTCAAGCGGAAAGCCTTAGTACGGTCCATGCAATACGGACATGAGAGACGGCCATGAGTGCTCCATCCAGATAATATTCCATAGGCCGAAAAGTCGTTGATGGTCCACATAAGGATTGCCTTCATCTGAAAATTCTGCTTCCTGGAAACATCGTACGTGTTAGCGCCTACTTCCCATAACTGATTCAACTCATCTATCAAAGGCTGTAAGTACACATCAATGTTCCTCTTGGGATTGTTCAGACCAGGAATTATAACGGTTAGAAACATGTACTGAGTCTTCATGCACATCCAAGGCGGTAGGTTATACGGAGTGACAATCACAGGCCAGCACGGATACTGGGATCCCAAAAGACCAAAATGAGTAAAACCGTCAGAAGATAGACCCAACCTGACATTACGCGGATCTGAAGCAAAATTAGGATACACTCGATCAAAGTGCGTCCACGCTTCTCCATCGGATGGGTGATCCAACACTCCTTCAATCTGTTCTCGCTTGTGCCAACTCATATTTTTGGCCGTCTCTTTCACCATAAATAATCTTTGCAACCGCGGCATTAAAGGCAAGTAGTGCATTGAATCGGTCGGTCTTCTTGTACCGATAGACCTTCCTGTACTAGTTGTCTTATAGCGATCAGCACCACAAAATCTGCATACATCTGCGTCCTTGTCGTCTTTGTAGTACATCATGCACCCATTGCGACAAGAATCGATTTTCTCGTATCCCATCCAGAGCGATCTCACCATCTTCTTAGACCAATAGAAGTCTTTAGGTAACTTAGCACCCGCCGGCAAGATCTCTATAATCAACTCCAACACTCGGTTGTAGCATTCTTGCGACATGTTAAAATCTGACTTAATGCTCAACAGTCTTGTAACCACCTCCAACGGTGAATGATTCTCACAACCAGGATACAATAGAGTCCTTGCATTCTCCAGCAACTCCATGAACTTTGCAGCATCGACATTCGATGCCTCCTCAGCTGCATTATGAACGAAACTAGGCCCCACAGCATCAAAAACCATGTTCATGCACCCGTCGTCATACGCATGCATATACGGCTCAACATAAGGCTCTGGCTCTGATGCTAAAGACACAAGTTCTCCGTGTGCGGTCCACTGATAGTAATTAGGCGTGAAACCCTTCGAGTACAAATGATATGTCACTTCCACTTCTGGATAATATTTCATGTTATGATATTTCACACACGGACACTTAATTTTGGTGTCGTCCATGTACTGAGGGAACGCCTTAGCAAACTGCAGGAACTGCTCTACTCCCGCTATGTACTCATCCCGCACACCACACATATCATCAGGACGACGATTGTATATCCATAAACGATTCCGTAAGTAGTAATTCATATCCATTTGGAAATAATTCTGCAAAGATGGACACACATCTTCAGCGCAGTAACTAGTCAAACTGGGTGAAATTGAGTTGACTAAGTCAATATCTTGGACTCCTTGGTCAAACTAGGCCAAAGTCAACTCTTGGTCAACTCTGGTCAACTTTAGTAGTCAAACTAGGTCAACTATGGTCAAACTAGTCAATGCCACCATTCTAGGCCCTAACTAGCCCATACTAGCTAGCACACACCATTCAAGGCTATACAAGCCTAACCTATAATTCAAGTACCAATAATGACCAAAGTCAACTCAAGCTATCTCATACACACAAGTAATATCTATATAGATATATACATACAATATATATATATATATATATATATATATATATATATATATATATATATATATATATATATATATATATATATATAGGCATGCATATACTATATGCCTATATTACAAGACAATGCAACTTTCATGCATTCATATATTTAGACACTCTAACATAGGCTATATGCCTATATCATATATGAGTTACATGATATAGTTATATATATATATATATATATATATATATATATATATATATATATATATATATATATATGTATACAATACTATCTATCAAACTTATATATAGAGAGAGAGAAGTAGAGAGTAGGTGGTGTGTGTACATGCACATGTGAATGGGGGGGTGAGTGTGTTGGCTGTTACATGTGACAGTCATATGTATGTGTATATGAGGGA
>JANAVB010012000.1:6305436-6432936 GCA_029216955.1 Iris pallida | reverse complement strand
TATATATCAGTTATATATATATATATATATATATATATATATATATAATCAGTTATATATATAACTGATTATATATATATATAAATATATATATAACTGATTAGTTATATATATATATATATATATATATATATATATATATATATATATATATATATATATATATATATAAAACTGATTTTGTGTCAATTAGTTGTGTAAAAGAAAATTTAATATTTGCTAATTAAATGAGAACTATTTTTGAAGCAAAAATGGGGTAATCATACCTATGTATACTATATCTTCCATCAACAACTACTTTTATCAACATCCACTTTCAACAACCATCCAAACAACCGAACTCCTTTTTTTCTCCACTTTCAACAACCATTCAAACATCTCATCACTTTTTTTCCACTTTCAGGAGACAAAAAATACGCTATCCAAATATATTTTTGAAAGTGCCACTTGTTACAAGTGTATTGTAACTCAACATAGTGTAAGTATACTTTTATACTTTCAAAAAATTATTTTAAATCAAACAGATCCTAAACGAATCGAACTCAAACGAGCTTTCATCGAACCGAATTTCGAGCAGCTCGCGAACGGCTTGAGAGAGACTATTTCCCTTCTTTTGAATGCAAACACTACTGCACTATTTCCTGACACCAACAGAATAGAGCGGAACTTCTCCATCCAACCAGATCGCGTCACGTGCAAAATATGGACACGTGGCTGTATGATGTTTGGACTGTCTTGGTGTCTTGTGTTCTGCTAGCTTAGCGCGGGCCCCGCCCTCCACTCGTATTGGACACGTGTACGGAGAGATGGGGCCACAGATTCCGTGCTGCGGAATCTTGAGACGACACGTGGCGGAAGGGTAATGGGTTGGAGAGGCACGCCTGGTGTGAGGAGCAAGGACGAAGAGGAAAAAAGTGAAGGACGTTGGATAAGTGAATTATTCTTCTCCATGGTCTCTGTCATTCCGATAACCCCACGCCTAATATTTAGGTTTGACTATTCTGTAGCTGGTACAATAATGGTGTGCAAAAGAGAAAGCTGGTGTGAGGGTATCATAATTTTGTACGCAAAAATCAAAGTCTCCTTTTTGTAAATACATGAAGTAATTATGCCATATTCCATCTCCAATGAAAATGACTAAAATTGAGTTTCTATTACATGATATTTTAAGCAAATTTTTATTATAATTGTTAAGAGTTTTTAATATAGAAATTACAAAAAAAAAAAACGCATCAAATGGTTCTCCATTTCTAGCTTATGTGGCAACAAATAAAATAACCACTTTAATATTGTGGAACCCAATACTAATTGGTATAAGAGATGGAGAGTTTGTATGAGAGTTTCTACGTATAGAAGTCCTTATAGAAACTCTTCATCCTACATCAATACCATCTTGGACAGAAATTGGGAGAGAAATCTACATTGGGAGGTCTTTTTTTTAAGTTGGCTTCTACCGTAGAAATAGGATAGATAGAAACCCCATGGGGATTTTTATCTCTCCTATTTCTTTGGTAGAAATCCAATCTAGAAAAAATTTCTTCGAATGGTAGTTTTTATCTCAATTTCTAGCATATGTGGCGGTGATATAGGATGAAGAGTTTCTATAAGGATTTATACATGTAGAAACTCTTATAGAAATTCTCCATCTCTCATACCAATTAATATTGGGGTCACATACCATTAAATTAGTTATTTCATTTGTTGCCACGTATGATAGAAATTGTGAACCATTGGAGACTATTTATTTATGTTTGCCATTTCTATGTAGAAACTCTACCAACTAGTATAGAAATTTTCATAAAGTAGAATATCAAGTAGGATAGAACCCCAATTTTAGAAATCCCCACTTATTTTATGTGAGTTTAGAATTTAAGTGCTAATACGTCCAATTAAAAATTAAAAATTATGTATTTTTATGTATTTTATTTTTATTAGATACTCCTTCTTCAGCATGTGTTGTTATTGTAATTGTACTCATGTTTTAGGATATGATTAAAAAAACCAAAATTAAAAATATAAGGTCCAAAAAATTTAATTAGACATCTCAGGACTTAAAACTCTAAGCTACTATAAAAATCAGGACCTAAAGGTTAATTAGCAATAAATAGTTAATATTTTAGCTACTTGGTTGGCTGTAAATTCAACTATCAGCAATATTTGTTATAATATTTATATTAATTTTGTTAATTATTTTTTCTAAGTGGGATCATTAATGCAGCAAAAGCTATAATGCATACATCAAATTCTATAACAATTGTTGTAGCCATTTTGGCTACAAGTTCAATTATATTGCTGGAAGGGATTTCCAATTGCATCAACCTAATACTCCCTTAGGTCTCGTTTAGTTCGCGGAAAGGAAACGAAACGAAATCAAGAAGAAGAAAAAAATTGTGTGTGTTTTCTTTCCTTTAAAAAATTATAATTTTTATTAATTTTTTTGGTGTTTGAGAATACCAAAAAAATTGGAATGGAAGGAAAATAATCAAATGTGGAAAAGTAAATCCTTGAATGGATTGAACTATTTTTCCTTTTTCTAATTTTCTTTCCATTGGATGGACGGATGAAATCACTTTTATTTCCTCCTCAATTTCTTTGGCATCCAAACATAGAAAAGTAATAATTTTTCTTTTCTAAATCCATAATTCCGCGAACCATACAAGGCCAGTGTAAATGATGTTGTAGAATTTTACAAATTTATATATTAAATTGACATTCAATTTTTTGTGACCTAGATAAAAAAAATCAAAAATTGTTTGGTCCTGACCTTTTGACAACGAGAGGATATTTGGTTAGCAGTAAATTCAAATACATGAAGCATTTTTTGCATAATTTTTCACCTTTTTTCGATGTTTGATTTGCTATTACTGATTAAAATTGGTAAAACAAATGTTCGACTCCAACTATCAGTGGATTTTGTTAGGGCAAAATAGTCACAACATCAGTTACAACATGCAACGCTTATTGTTGTGACCAAACATCCTAGTTACATAATTGCATTATTTCAGACATTGAGTAGTGAATCTGTCGAAATCATATATTAGAAAATAATATTTTTGCAGCACCATTTACAATAACACATGTTATATGTAAAAAAATACAATAATGCTAAGTTTATTATCAATCCTTTGTATTTTTTTACAACCCACTCTCCTTTCTGCTAATATGATTTCACCCGGCTCCACTATTTTTTCCTCTTCTCCAATTGAGACCGGCCACGTGGCCGATTGTAAGCATAGCACCACCCAAAAATTATTGCATCATGTTAGTTTACGGATAGTCAAATAGTGCATAAATAAAAATATACGGACATTTTGACTATAATTAAATAATTACAACTGAAAAAGTTATTGCAATATTATATATTGTACCAATTTTACTTTTTATGGTCAAATAAAAAAACCTACAAAGTAACAAATATTAAATGTAGTCTACAAAACTAATGAATATAATTTTACAAAATTACATACGCTGTATACTCATAGTCAAAGTATTTGTAAAATATTTTAAAAAATATAATCCAATATTTTATTAGCTCTGCATGCAAAAGTGGTAAAAAGTAGAAATTGCCAAAAGTATCACTAATCATTTCTCAGTAAAAATAGTAAAATATAGAAGAAAAGTAAGGAGCACGAGAGTAGACAAGAACAGAAATTTGAGTTTGGTGGTCCCATTTTGGAGGAGTTAAAAGAGAAGTACGAAAATTTGCAGTACAGTCCGTGAGTTTTTCTGTAACCGAGTCGGTTCTCGAGCCAATTTGGTTCATTGATGTATAATTAAACCGGCAGTTTGCTTCGGTTCGTCACGGTTTGGAAAACCATCCTGGTTTGATTGAAAATATTATTACTTAAAACAGATTAGTACTCTCTATATCCAGGATTCGACCATACTTATCCAAAAAATCTATTAATAGTAGAAAATTTGTTGCAGCTTAACAGAATGAATAATTGTTCCCACGTAATTAGTCATTCTCAAAAACCAATTAACTTATTCTAGGACATTAGACATGAATAGGCCCATAGATGTATTAAAAAAAATCTTCAAGACCTCCTTAAGAAAGTAACACTTCATTGCACATTTTCTACTAGCATGAAATAAGTAAAACTATTGAGTATTGGGGATTAAAATAATATACTATTTAAATACATTCTCGCATACAGAATATTCATTATTTTTTGTTACTACACAACATTAAAATTCTAAAATGTTGGTAGAGTTGAGGGTTAAAATTATGTTATTCTATACTTAAATGAAGAACCCTTCAATGTAAATTTTAAATTATAAAAGATAGGGACATAATAGTTGCATATAATATTATAATCATCACAATTTGGCTATGCAAATTTTACAATAGTGCTCATTTGTTTTTTAGATTTTTAGTAGTAAATAATCATCACAATTTGTCGAAACGGGTTAAGACCCAAACCTCGGTCGAGTACAACGACTCCAACTATCCAGCGTGGTCATGGACATCCATATACGGGAAGTTAGGCTCCAGCTCCGATGCTAAAGGCACAAGTTCTCCGTGTGACGTCCACTGATAGTAATTCGGCATAAAACCTCTCGAGTACAAATGATATGTCACATCCACTTCTGGATGATATTTCATGTTGCGACATCTCACACATGGACACTTAATTTTGGTACGGTCCATGTACTAAGGGAACACCTTGGCGAACTGCAGGAATTGTTCTACCCCATGTATAAATTCATCCCGCATACCACACATGTCATCAGGATGACGATTATACATCCACGAAAGATGCCGCAGATAGTAATTCATATCCATTTGACAATAATTTTGCAAAGATAGATACACATTATTCGAGTATATTCCAAATTGATGCATATAGACACATGAGTATCAAATGAGTGTCGTCACATGTTCAACAAGAAGACCCCCTCTCTGACCCCCCTCTCCAACCCCCCTCTACTTTTCTGCTTTTCATTCGACTCTCTCAGCATCCTATTCAGCATCATATGATATCTTTCTCAACCTCAGCATACTACGATTTACTACTAGTATACTCACTCTATACACTCTTACTTATGCAAGTCTTTTGAGGCAATCAGCGTTATACTAGATTTTCAAAAAAAATCTATAACTCTGATAGGCCCACAAGGCTTGGCATAAGTAAATTTAATTTCTATAGAAGGGCTCAAAATACTGTACCAATCATACCTACACTTCTAGGATACTCTATACACTGTAGGTACTAGGATACTTCTTAGCAAGGTTCTCAGAGTAGGTAATCCCCAATATCTTAGGATACTCTATACACTCTAGGTACTAGGATACTCTATACACTCTAGAGGATACTCTATAGGTACTAGGATACTTTATACACTCTAGGTACTAGGATACTCTATACACTTCTTAGGATACTCTATACACTCTGGGTACTAGGATACTCTATACACTCTAGGTACTTGTAACACCCCAGTCCCAAAATACGTAGGACTAGGAACGTAGACATGCCAGCCGTATAATAAATATACGTAAGCTGTAAAATACAGTAGAACCATAACTAATCTCATCCACACAAAAATGAATAAAAGATATCATATAAAGATAATGAATTGTCATTGGTACATGTGGTTGGGCGGAGACAAATCCACTACCAACAAGTAAAGAAAAATACATGAGAAAAGAAATGATTTTGGCGAGCGAAGCGAAGACGATCCAAGTGCAATCATCCTCGAAGAAATAGCGATGATCACGGCTAGAGCTAGAGCACCTGCGAAGGACAAGAGCATACACCTGGCGAGATAACCAGGTCCTCAGAGGGACGTAACAAGACACATAATATCATGCCATATAAACTGAATAAATATTGCTCAAATAAATAAGTCAATTAAATTATAACATGGTCCAATACACACCTATTGAACTAGCTTACCATCCCCCCAACCAAATAAGAACATGAGATGGTAAACTAATTCACGGTAACTTATCTTTCCATGCTATGAATCCAATATGGTATCCGGACCCCAACAAGGTTCAATACCTTCTCATCGAAGTAGTAAGTCACACCTACAACCAAACAAGGACAAGATGTGACGAACTAATCCGCGACAAGTTATTGTTCCAAGTCACGGTCAGATACAAGTACCCAAACCAAAAGTACTCGTACCTAACGGATAAAAGTGCCTAACCATTCTAAATAAAATATAGTTAAGAACAATCCTTCCTACGCATAGGCCCTGGCTAAATAGGATCGGCATAGTCCCTCCTTGGGGCACCAGAGGCCCAATCAATAAGAGCATAACGTTCCGCAGAACGTCAGTGGCCGTCAGTAATCATGGGTAATCTGACCCGCGTCTCCGACGGAGCTCACAAGTTACAAAAGGGAAAGTGCATCGAAGCCATACGCTAAGGAATTGTCCTCCCCGCCCAATGCCTGTAGTTTCCCGTCCCTACATCGTGCCTCGTACTTGTCCACGGGGTGCGCGAGAAAGGAACACTGTCGCTATCGATTCGGTCGGGACTGATAGGTCGGGATCAACCGAGTTGATCGAACGGGAACGGTTGAATTAAGATCCATTCCTCGTTATGGAATGTCTTCTTCGGAACCAAGTCCCATATTCAGCTGGTTGCGCCTCGAGGATTGACTCTACGGCTGAGTCGGAAGAGACCTCTCGTTGCTCTGCTTTACACGCCGCTTGTATTGGTTTTGGCTTTGTTTTCTGAATACGTTTTCGTGAATGTTTTCGATAGTTTTCATGGCTTGCATTTCGAACTCGCATTTCCTATCGAACTCCTTGAATAATGCAGTGTTCTAATCGATTGCTTGTGCAATTTCAGGTAATCGCGTAGGCGACGTCTAGTGCGGCCAACAAGTTCTCTCGCCAAAGTAAACTCAAGGTGAGTGGCTGACCCTTCTCTTCTCGACCCCTTCTTAAGCAAATCGATAGTGTTGTGCGGATGAAAGAATGAATGCAAGGGCACAGACACGGTAAAATGATCAAGTTTCAAAGAGAATGTAGGCTAGACCTTAATAACTAAATATTGACTGAACTCGGTCATTGGACAACTTGTCGACAAGGTAAATTTTCCCCGTAACGGCAACCCAAGGCCATGGGACCGTTTCGGCCAAGAAAGGAAACACGGTGTATAGCTGTGCTGGATGATAGCACAGGTTAAGCGGAGACTTGCAGCGGGGCTCGCTACTTGCGCTCCAAGGGCCCCGGCTAACAAAAGCTATAGAGTCCAGGATGGCTTGTTATGCCAGTGACCAATCACACGTAATATTGCACTTGGTATAAAAATGATAACAATTGACAGGAAAGAACATGGTAAGTTTCATAAAGGCGCGACGCGGTCCGCCGTGGTAAGTTCTGACGTAAATTATATTATGCTTGTCATTGCTCGTTTGGAATTCATTAGGATGGTTAGAAACATTCATAAACTAAGTCATATAAACTCTTCAACCAAATGAGAGCTTGAAACTTAAATTTGCCACGCACCAGTACAAAGTGTAATGTACTGATCCTCGCTCTCCACGCAGGTACCCTGAATCCCGAAGGACATGCCACTTAAATCTTAAGGTGGCGTGGACACTTTTGAAGCCTCGTCCGTGTAAAGGCTTGTTTCTGAATTCCTTTTGAAGACTCCGCATTCAGTAGAAAAGAAGACCAATGGTGGCTCGGCTTTCCTCGATCGCAGGTGGAAAGTGTAACTATTTTGCTTATAAAAGGGATGTAATGTATGGAACGACTATCTCATCGGCGTTCGTTTTATAAGTCGAGTCATGTTGTAGCCCGCGCGGCAATGAATGTAATGAAGTCAATGTAAATGAAGTTTTATTATCAATGAAAAGTCTACTTCTATTTCAATTGTGTCAATCAATTTTTCTGCGTACTCTAACTTGACGTTGTGTTTTCGGATAACCTTATGACTATGCCTTATGCGATCGCAACTTAGGTTCGCACGGCATCACGCCCGGGGGACGACTATCGATTCTACGGAATCGGGGCGTGACATAATGGTATCAAAGCACGGCTTTACATCCTTTGACCTCGCATCGATGAGATAAGTTGTTCCATACAATGAGTCCGTAACATTTTGTGACTGATGCGTTTGCCTTCGTATCGCAGAAGTGAAGGAACCCACGGCCGAGCGAGAGCAGAGCGCCTCTAGCGGCTCTAGTAGTTCGCATCGTTCGTGGGGCGGACCTTCTAACGATACCATCGAAAGGATGCTGCGCATGATGGAGGCACAGCGGAACCAGTCCGAAAATTGACATCAACAGACGGAGGAACGACAGGCCCAGTTCGAAGCTCGCTTCGAAGCTCGTTTCGATGCATATGCCAAACTTTAACAAAAGCAGTTGGATATCCTGCAGCAGATCGTCCAAACAATGGCGGCCAACGGAAATTCTGCGACTGCGCCTACCGTCACCACACCTGCTGCCACCGTGTCGACGATCCAACCCATTAAAGTCGACACGACGGAGCTCGAGCGTCAACCAGCGGCACCGAAAAAGTACAACTTTGAAGTGTCCGAATTCAAGAAGGCGTACCGCACTTCCTTCAGCGGTACCGAGGGTCCTTCCATGGCAATCGACTGGTTGGAAGAGTTGGAAGATCACTTCGAGCTTCTCGGCATTGAAGAATCAAAGCAAGTCGCCTGCGCACAACTTCAACTACGGTTGACCGCGTACGACTGGTGGGCCATGTGCAAGCGAGCGATCCGACCGGACAACACCACCGCGCCGATCTCTTGGGCCACGTTCCGTAAAACTTTTGAAGTCCAGTACCTTCCATCAGCCGTTCGTCAAGCGAAGGAAAATAAATTCTTGCAGTTGAAGTAAGGGAGCCGGACAGTGGAACAGTACGCCGCAGAATTCAACAAGTTGTCTAAGTTTGCTGGTCAGTTTCTGTCTACTGAAGAGTGTCGTGTGCGACAGTTCGAAGTGGGTCTGTGAAACTCTATCGGTGCGCATGTCAGGGTACCGGAGTACAAGACCGTGGGCGAGACTCTGAATTACGCTCTCCGCCTTGAGAACCTGCATCCTTCCGGTGCTGACGACGTTGTGCGCCACTCCAATCACAAACGTCCGAGCTATACGGGAGGCAACAATTACGCGTCAAAGAGTCCAAACAACGGCGGCTATAGAGGGCAGAACCCACTACCTCGATGCACCAAGTGCAACAATCTCGGACACGATGCCAACCTTTGCTTCACCGGGGGAGCATGTTTCGTTTATGGAGAAAGGGGCCACCGAGCTCGAGACTGCATGGGTCGAAGACCAAATCGTCCCAATACACCACCACAACAACACCGCCAAGAGAATCGAGGGCAGGCGCCCCGACCTCCTCTGCCCACTCAATCTGCACTGCAAAATGGCCAAGATCGTCGCCCCAACACTCAGGACCGCGTCTACGCCATGACTCGAGATGAAGCGCTGGCATCAGATACAGTAGTGTCAGGTATACTAAAATTCAATAATGTGCCTGCTCGTGTGTTATTTGATTCAGGCGCTTCGCATAGTTTTATATTGGCAGACTTTGCCGCCGAGCACAAATTTCCTGTAATATCATTAGATCTCGACCTTAGCGTAAGCACACCTTCGGGCACACCAATTCTTACAAACTTAGCTTGCGCCGGCGGGATTATCTGTATCGGCGGTCAAAAGATCGGTCTGGATGTGATAGTTCTAGACATGAAGGACTTTGACATCATTCTGGGAATGGATTGGCTCGGGCCGTGCAACGCAACCATAGACTGCGCTGAAAAGAAGGTCACATTCTGCATACCTGGAGTGCCTGAATTTTGCTACTCGTGTGATGAGACATCGTCGACCTGCATGGTGATCTCCGTAATATCTGCTCGACGGATGCTGTATTTCGGATGCGAAGGCTATCTAGCTTCCGTTCGAGATATGCGACAGGATGGTACAAACTCGGGTCAGACCGACGTTGTGGCAGAATTCCCAGACGTGTTCCCGGACGAGCTACCCGACATGCCGCCCGATCGAGAAATAGAGTTCACCATCGACACATTCTCCGACACCCGACTGATCTCGAAGGCTCCGTACAGAATAGCCCCTGCAGAACTGAAGGAACTAAAGGCACAACTACAAGAATTACTCGACAGAGGGTTTATCCGTCTGAGTGTCTCGCCGTGGGGTGCGCCCGTGCTATTCGTGAAGAAGAAGGATGGATCGATGCGGCTCTGTATCGACTATCGGAAATTGAACAAAGCCACCGTCCGAAACAAATATCCCCTGCCCCGCATCGACGACTTGTTCGACCAGCCCAAGGTACAACAGTATTTTCGAAGATTGATCTGCGATCGGGTTATCACAAACTCAAAGTCAAGCCAGATGACGTGCCGAAGTTTGCCTTCTGCACTCGCTATGGCCACTACGAGTTCTTGGTAATGCCGTTCGGCCTGACGAATGCCCCTGCCGTCTTTATGGATCTAATGAATCGGGTGTTCCGTCCGTTCGTTGACAAGTTCGTAGTAGTCTTCATCGACGACATTCTCGTCTACTCAAAGGATCGAGCGCAACATGCAGAGCATCTGCGGACGGTACTCCAAACCCTTCGAGAGAATCAGTTGTACGCGAAGATGAGCAAGTGCAAATTCTGGCTGAACAACGTCTCATTCCTTGGGCACATCATCTCCGCCACGGGCATCGCAGTCGATCCGAAGAAAGTCGAGGCAGTTGCTGATTGGAAACGGCTCGCATCAGTTAGCAAAATTCGAAGCTTCCTAGGCTTGGCGGGATACTACCGACGCATCGTGAAGGACTTTGCGAAGATTGCATCGCCGTTGACTCGCCTCACCCAGAAAGGAGTCGCATTCAAGTGGTCAGACGACTGTGAAGCTTCCTTCCAGGAGCTCAAACAACGGCTCATTTCGGCCCCGATACTTGCTCTTCCTGAAGGGACGGAGGGATTTCAAATCTTCAGCGATACTTCTGGCCAGGGTTTGGGGTGTGTGCTCATGCAGCGGGATAAGGTGATATATTTTGCTTCCCAGCAGTTGAAGCCGCACGAGAAGAACTACCCCACGTACGACCTAGAATTAGCGGCGATTGTATTTGCGTTAAAGCTGTGGCGTCACTATCTCTATGGCGTGGCGTGTAGGATTTATACGGACCACAAAAGCCTCAAGTATCTCTTCACCCAGAAAGAATTGAATTTGCGACAGAGGCGATGGCTCGAGCTGATCAAAGACTATGAATTATCAATCGACTACACGCCAGGCAAGGGAAATGTGGTAGCAGATGCGCTGAGCCGGAAGTACTTAGCTTCGTTATGCATCAACGACCGACTGCTGCGTGACTTAGAAGGAATGGGCATCGAGCTTCGAGTTCGTTTCAGAGACGTGAAACTAGCACAACTACGGGTGGAACCGAGCCTACTGAAGAGGATCAAGTCTGCACAGAAGGACGACCCATACCTGGAGAAGATGCGGAAGCTGATATCGACAGGGAAAGCATCCGACTTTGCAGAGGACGAGTCGAGAGTGTTGCGCGTGAAGGGACGGCTATGCGTACCGGACGACGCAGAACTTAGAAAGGAGATAATGTCGGAGGCGTATTATACAAAATATTCATTGCATCTTGGCAGCACTAAGATGTATAAGGACCTCCGCGTTGTCTTTTGGTGGCACGACATGAAGAGGGACGTAGCGCTCTTTGTGTCAAAATGTATGGCCTGTCAACAAGTCAAAGCCGAGCACCAGCGACCGGGCGGAAAGATGCAGAACCTCGCCATTCCAGAGTAGAAATAGGATCACATCACTATGGACTTCGTTGTTGGCTTGTCGAGGACGCCGCGAGAAAACGACACCGTCTGGGTCATCGTCGATCGACTAACCAAGTCAGCACACTTTATCGCCATCAAAGTTACTTGGAGCGTCGACCGCCTTGCTCAGATATACCTTGATGAAATAGTTCGGCTGCACGGGGTCCCAGTTTCTATCGTCTCTGATCGGGATGGACGGTTCGTAGCGCGCTTCTGGAGTAGTCTTCATTCAGCACTGGGGACCAAGTTGAAGTTCAGCTCAGCTTATCATCCTCAGACTGACGGCCAAACAGAGCGGGTGAACCAAATTCTCGAAGACATGTTACGACTCTGTGCGATCGACTTGAAGTCAAGTTGGGACGTCCATCTACCGCTGGCCGAGTTTGTAAACAACAACAGCTATCAGTCCAGCATCCAAATGGCGCCGTATGAAGCTTTGTACGATCGGAAGTGCAGATCGCCCATTTGCTGGGATAAAGTCGGGGAACGGCAGATACTTGGTCCGGAGCTGGTGGAGCAGACCGTACTGAAGGTCAAGTTAATACGAGAGAGATTGAAGATAGCACAAAGCCGACAGAAAAGCTATGCCGACACGCACCGACGCCCCCTCGAGTTCTCGGAAGACGACCATGTATTCTTCAAAGTCATGCCCATGCGGGGAGTTTCCAGGTTCGGTGCGAAGGGGAAATTGAGCCCAAGATTTGTTGGCCCGTTCGAAATATTGAAGCGAGTCGCCCCGGTAGCTTACCAAATCGCCTTGCCGCCTGCGTTGTCAGAGGTACATGACGTCTTTTGTAATGTCCCAAATTCGTGATACATATTTAGTGTACGTATACGTGTTTTGGACCCATATTTTATTTAGTCATGATTAGTTATCTTGGTTTATTTTACATTGGCTTGGTTTTATTGGCATTGATAGTTCAATTGGTTTTAGTGGTTCATTGGTTTATTTTTTTGGATTAGAGAGGCTTGGTTTATTTTATGATTCATTTGGTTTAAATTGCTAGAGAAAGGGTTTATTGGCCTTGACTTGGTTCACCTTGGTTTATCTTGGCTTGGTTTATTTTGGGTTGACATGGAGAACCACCACCCTACCATAAATATAAATTTTCCCTCTCTCTCTCTCCTCATTTATTTTCTTCATCTTCTTCCTCATTACTCTTTCCTCTCCACCATTAACACTCCACCAACCTAGGCAAGTTGCATCTTGCTATCACTTGAGGGCTACATTTTATTTGTCTAATAGCTTTATTAGCTCATTTTAAGCAACATTAGAACTTGAGTTTTCTCCATTTGGAGCTTAGAATTTTGTAGATCTAGGATTGAAGTATTTCGGATTTTGGTGGTTTTGATCTATAAAACTTGTTCATTTTTATGTTTTGATTGTTCCATGTGGAAGAGAATTTAATTTTACACAACTTAGACCTTTGCAAAGTGGATTTTCATTGAGATTTGACCTAGTTATGGTCTTTTGAAGTTTTGAATTCCATGGCCATTTGTTCTCAGCCTTGGGGAAGAAGACCCCCTGTCCCGTGCGCAATCCAGCTAGCCCAGCGCTCTTTAGCGCTGGCGCCACTCACCCAGTCTAGCCCAGCGCTCTTTAGCGCTGGCGCTGCCTAGCCCAGCGCCTCTTGGTGCTGGCACAGTTCGCCCTAGCGCAACCCAGCTTAGTGCAGTTCGCCCTAGCGCAATCCAGTGCTGGCACAATCCAGTGCTGGCGTAATCCAGTGCTGGCGTAATCCAGTGCTGGCGCAATCCAGTGCTGGCGTAATCCAGTGCTGGCGCAATCCAGTGCTGGCACAATCCAACCTAGCGCACTTGGCTCTGGCGCAGTTCGACTCCAGCGCGCTTGGCTCCGGCGCAATCCAACCCTGGCGCAACCTGTTCCTCTGAACCCCATGCGCAATCCAACCCTGGCGCAACCTGACCCTGGCTGTCCAGCGCAGTCTAGTCTTGGCACCTATTTGCATTATGTTTTATTTTATCTTCTTTTAGTGCATGGTATTTCCTGTTTATATCCTTACGCCTTTTTGACACGACATTGATATGAGCATAATGTGAGCATAAGCATGGTTGATGTATTGAATTCTGTGAGTAACTTAATAGTGACCCGTGGTGGTGCACTCCAGATAAGTGAATGGCATAATTTATTGAGCGCCGTTGCGACGGCTCTATTGACATGATAATGTAATATTGACCTGAACACCGTGGGTGACTTGTGAATGTACTGATAAATGAACCAGTGTGTCTTGCATCATGTCTAGGGCATGGATCCCTGAGTACCACGGTGAGGAATGCATATTGAAATAAACTAAGGATAATGACTAGAATAATTCAGTAGTCATGAAGAGATATTCCCCAGTTACAGGCGATCCCGTTATTCCGGCCGCAAATGTTTGGACTTGTAGCCTGCCGACGAGTAGGGCACATTTCCAGCATACTGTCATGTGGGGCACCCTCCATTGTCACTTTAAATGATTGAACTCTATTGTCACTCTAGTGTATTATTCTCTCTCTGATTGCCACTTTAATGATTGAACTCTCTAAATTGTCACTATAATGTTCGCCTGGATAACCTGGATAGCTGCAGGGCCTGTGACTACTTAGAGCATCTCATTGCATCTTGATAGTAACTAGGATTGTGATAACCCTAGTTAGTTAATGTAGAAAGCCGTAGGCAATGATTGGCCGTGATTGATTGGATGGAGTCTAGTCCAATATAGTATTGTCTAGAAGTGATTGATTGCAAGATTGTACCAGAAAGATTGAATGATTGTCACTCCAGATTGTCACTATAATGATTGTCACTCCAGATTGTTACTATAATGATTGTACTCGATTGTCACTCTAGCGTATTGTACTCTTCATTGTCATTTTATTATTGTGCTCTCTCTCATTTTCGCCTTAAATGATTGTCACCTTTAGCAATAAATGATCAGAGACTAAGTTCTGTTCAGGCGAAGGGTTACAATCTCGGTCCTTGTTTGGTTTAAGGATTGTAACCTGGCTTCCGGAATAGTACCTTCTTCTTCTCTTCATATACTGCCCAGCTATATTTTATTTAGCATGATTCTTCAGTTGTCTTATGTCAATAATGCTTCACTCAATTATTTTCTCTGATTGGGATAAGTGCATTGGTAATGCACAAACCTCAATCTGTGTTACTTATTGTGTTCTTACATGTTGAATGCTAATGTTTTGTTGGCTTTAGTCCTTAAGTGAAGCCTCCTTTGTGGCACTTGCTCTTTCTGGGGTCTGACCCAGCTGGTTTTGTATGGCCAGATATCGGAGCAGCACCAAAGGATCTCCCTGCTTTCCAACCCGATGGTGGTCACCAGGCGTAACCAGGGCATCGAGTGGGTTTCTTTTGTTCTCCTACTGTAATATTGTAAATTATTCTTTTGAGACGTTTAGCCGACGAGCAAGTGTTAGCTCGATTGCAGCTTTTACTTATTGTCTGCCTATGGGCTGTAACATGATTGACAAGCTCCGAGGGTTGATCATGTATGACTGAACTCTTGCTAGTCCTCACGTTTTGTAACGACTAGCTTCATGATCATTCCAAATATGTAATGTATGGGATGCCTTACTATTGTGTATTTGGTGGTCTGACATCTTGTAACTATTATTAGTTGGTTGAGATTGAGACAATAGGCTATTTTATGACCTTAAGAGACTGATGGATTGTAGTGAAACCCTCACATATCTAGACAGCCGTGACCGTATAGCGGTGTAGATTCTATTTCGTTATATGTAGTTGGCTATGTCTGCCCCCGCTCTCCAGTGTTCTGGTTCTGGGGCGTGACATCTTCCACGTATCGCAATTGTGGAAGTACGTGCATGATCCGAGCCATGTTGTGGATTTGGGTAAGCTAGACCTGAAGGCGGACTTGTCATATGTCGAAGAGCCAGTACAAATCTTGGAGCGCAAGGATAAACTTCTCCGCAATCGTGCTATTCCCTTCGTCCGCATCCTCTGGAGGAACCACTCGGTCGAAGAGTCGACGTGGGAGCTTGAGTCAGAAATGAAGGAAAAGTTCCCTTCATTGTTCTCGTAGAGGTAGGTTCTATTTTAAGTTTCGAGGACGAAACTTTTTCTTAGTTGGTTATGGTGCAGTGCCCCGTCCCTACATCGTGCCCCGTACTTGTCTACGGGGTGCGCGAGAAAGGAACACTGTCGCTATCGATTCGGTCGGGACCGATAGGTCGGGATCAACCGAGTCGATCGAACGGGAACGATTGAATTAAGATCCATTCCTCGTTATGGAATATCTTCTTTGGAACCAAGTCCCATATTCAGCGGGTTGCGCCTCGAGGATTGACTCTGCGGCTGAGTCGGGAGAGACCTCCTGTTGTTCTGCTTTTCACGCCGCTTGCGTTGGTTTTGGCTTTGTTTTCTGAATGCGTTTTCGTGAATGTTTTCGATGGTTTTCTTGGCTTGCATTTCGAACTCGCATTTCCTATCGAACTCCTTGAATAATGCAGTGTTCTAATCGGTTGCTTGTGCGATTTTAGGTAATCGCGTAGGCGACGTCTAGCACGGCCAACAAGTTCTCTCGCCAAAGTAAACTCAAGGTGAGTGGCTGACCCTTCTCTTCTCGACCCCTTCTTAAGCAAATCGATAGTGTTATGCGGATGAAAGAATGAATGCAAGGGCACGGACACGGTAAAATGATCAAGTTTCAAAGAGAATGTAGGCAAGACCTTAATAACTAAATATTGTTTGAACTCGGTCATTGGACAACTTGTCGACAAGTTAAAGTTTCCCCGTAACGGCAACCCAAGGCCATGGGACCGTTTCGGCCAAAAAAGGAAACATAGTGTATAGCTGTGCTGGATGATAGCACGGGTTAAGCGAGAACTTGCAGCGGGGCTCGCTACTTGCGCTGCAAGGGCCCCGGCTAACAAAAGCTATAGAGTCCAGGATGGCTTGTTATGCTAGTGACCAATCACACGTAATATTGCACTTGGTATGAAAATGATAACAATTGACAGGGAAGAACATGGTAAGTTTCATAAGGCGCGACGCGGTCCGCCGTGGTAAGTTTCGACGTAAATTATATTATGCTTGTCATTGCTCGTTTGGAATTCATTAGGATGGTTAGAAACATTCATGAACTAAGTTATATAAACTCTTCAACCAAATGAGAGCTTGGAACTTAAATTTGCCACGCACCCGTACAAAGTGTAATGTACTGATCCTTGCTCTCCACGCAGGTACCCCGAATCCCGAAGGGCGTGCCACTTAAATCTTAAGGCAGCGTGGACACTTTTGAAGCCTCGTCCGTGTAAAGGCTTGTTTCTGAATTCCTTTTGAAGACTCCGCATTCAGTACAAAAGAAGACCAATGGCGGCTCGGCTTCCCTCGATCGCAGGTAGAAAGTGTAACTATTTTGCTTGTAAAAGGGATGTAATGTATGGAACGACTATCTCATCGGCATTATTTTGTAAGTTGAGTCATGTTGTAGCCCGCACGGCAATGAATGTAATAAAGTCAATGTAAATGAAGTTTTATTATCAATGAAAAGTCTACTTCTATTTCAATTGTGTCAATCAATTTTTCTGCGTACTCTAACTTGACGTTGTGTTTTCGGATAACCTTATGACTATGCCTTGTGCGATCGCAACTTAGGTTCGCACGGCATCACGCCCGGGGGATGACCATCGATTCTACGGAATCGGGGCGTGACAATGCCTACCCTGTTGTATCCACAACAGTAAACCTTTATAACCGCTAAGTCAAACTAAGCATGCAACCTCTTTTGTAATGGTTGCATGTTGTACAATAAGGAGAACAAGGATAAAACATAAGTACTTTCTGCCATGCAGATCGATACAAACTAGTTTAGGAAAAATAAAAGCCAAGAAGAGAAGTAAAGTAATGTCCCTTAGTTCTTGTCGGTCATGAAGAGATTGCAGATGATGTATATGACACATGACATGGCATAATATGGAATAAAAAAAGGATAAAGGTGAATTATCTCATCCTTTTGATGGAGGTGTGGAAGCATTTCAACCGGTGTCATCCGAATTTTGCTGCATAAACTAGAAATGTCTGATTGATGTTATCTTTTGATTGATTCACTCAACGGGATCTCAGTACTCCTATTGGTAGGTGATTCTGACCCTTTACAATTTACCACAATAGATGTGCATAGACTCTGAACATGTTCTTGACACTTATTATATTTAGTCCCAAAACTTTGAAGAATAACATCAATGTCTATATGCAATCGTTGGTGGATGACTTGAATAATTTATAGGAGTTCAACGTCCAGACGTACGATATTTCAAATAAGCAAAAGTTTCAGATGAGAGCTACACTTATGTGGACTATCAATAATTTTTCGCATATGGTATGTCATCGGGATGGAATACTCAAGGTAATAAGGCTTGTCTAATACACATAGAAAAAAGTAAGACCTTCCGTCTTAAGCATAGAGGGGGAGGGGGGTTTGACTTTCACTGTCATTTTATTCCAACGTCTCATCCTTGGAGAAATAAAACGGAAGCCTTAGATCTAGTAAATGAGAACTATTTCATCCACCTACGAGATTGACTGGGTAAAATAACTAGGAAGATGTAGAGGATTTTTTCGGTTGTGATAGACGATCCTATATCGAACCATCGTTTTGAAGGCTTTGGGCACATCCATAACTAGACCAAAAGAGTATCTTCTGGAACTTACCTTATTGGAGAGACAACCTCATAAGGCAAATCTAGATGTCATGCATATCAAAAAGAATGTGTTTGATAATGTATTCAATACGGTTAGACGAAGGACAATCCCAAAACAAGATAAGATATTATGTAAATAAGTAAGTGTCCGGATTTAAACTTAAAACAAAGTGGAGCTAGTGGATTTGTGAAGCCAATAGCGCCATTCACATTGAGCAGAGAAGATAAATTGATAATATGCAAGGGGATAAAGGGTTTAAGATTTCTAGATGACTATGTTTCGAATCTTGCTAGATGTGTTGATCTCAATGAACACAAACTTACAGTGATGAAGTATCACGACTGCCACATGTTCATGGAGAGGTTACTACCAATTTCTTTGAGAAATTGTATGAATTTCGTTGGCCGAGATATCAATATTCTTTAGAGATCTTTGTGTAGCATATGGTTGAACCCGAGTAAAAAATTGTCTTGATATTATGCCAATTATAGAGGTTG
The DNA here is from genome assembly GCA_029216955.1 of Iris pallida. NCBI lineage: Eukaryota > Viridiplantae > Streptophyta > Magnoliopsida > Asparagales > Iridaceae > Iris > Iris pallida. The sequence goes on along the minus strand of JANAVB010012000.1, from coordinate 6,414,003 downwards.
AAATCCTAAACATTAACATAAGTCAAATCAAGAAAAACCTTTCTAACGAGAATAATATATGAAAATTTGTTGTATTTATTCATATGATTGTATATTGTATAAAAATTCTACGGTGGATTGCACTGGTTGGTTGTACAATTTAAACTTATTTGTTCTATTTCTGGATTTTCTCTATTCATGGGTTTCCAGCATACATTTTGTGTCGTTGAAGGTCTGATTGGATGATTATGCGACGGATTGCAGTGGATCTCACATATTATATTCTTATTATGTTTCTGGATTTCTAACGAGCGTTTTGTGCCACTGAAGATCCTACTAGATTTTTCTTTCAAATTTGTTCAACTTAGTGACGAACAGGCGACGGACTAGCGATGACCCACAATGAACCAATAACGTATGAGCGACATTATGTTCCGTCACTAAGTATCAGAAATGAATCCCAGGTATCACAAAATATGGTTCATCGCTAGGGTAACGTTCTTTAGTTGCCTAACCGACTGATCGCCACTATAATGGTCGAATGTTCGTCACATCTTACGGATGATCGTTTAAAGTGTCGTTGTACGTTGGTCGCGTGTTGCATGTTAGGTGTGTCGCCGAGTCGACACCTACACATCACCAGTAGTTCGTCATCGAGGTAGGTAGTCGAATTGACGACTAGTAAGCATCGCCTTTTGGACAGTGACAACGTGTTTGCCGATGACCCTTTTTGGTCACCCTGGCTTCGCTATAGCGACGGATTATTCCATCGCTATATGCGCGTGTGTGTGTGTGTGTGTGTGTATATATATATATATATATATATATATATATATATATATATATATATATATAACTTTGATAGTTAAGAGAGAAAGATAACACAGAAATAGATGGCAAACGGACAACAAGGTGCGCCGCCAGCCCTTTTTGGAAGGCAAAACGAATCCTCTTAAATACTACATCCATAGACCTGGAAGACATGACATTAACTCTCTTAAGAAGCTCCACAGTGTCTGATGCTAGAAAACCAAACGTGTCAAATGCGAACGGGATGAAAACGTGTTGATTGTCAGTGCACGTTTTCTCGTGTTTGGACACTTTGGCTGAGGCCGCTTTGAGAGCAGTTTGTCCCACATTAAAGTCTCCGCTCCCCAAACCCACTAGTGGAAAAATTCCTGTTAGGTCCACACATACATGCATGTTTCCTTCCCTATCCACCCGTAAACCAGAATATCTGCCAGTCTGAGTGTCGATGTTCCCTCCACACATGTATATTTTTGTAATGAAACACAAGGGGAAGTGTCGCGGTTAGTTTTTACTGAGGTTGACTGTACCAACCAATATTATAGATATTCTCATCTTTATTTGATCTCTATAAATCATGTAACATCCACTCATCTATTGTATAAATACAAATTGAAAAACTCATTCAAGGTTACTCCACATGCATAATTATGTGACTACAATATAGAGACTCCACATGCATAATTATGTGACTACAGTATAGAGGTTTATCTCCTTATTTTCCGTTTCGTTTTCATAGAAAAAAAATCTATAGTCGAATATTGACCACAAGAATAGTATACTTTTTTAACTCGCTTTTTGTTTTCCTCTATCCAAACGCATAACACAAAGGACAGAAAAGTGCATAAAACTTGCAAGCATATGCATGTCATGAATTTTGCACTTTTTCAACTGGCTCTCACTTCCCTCATCCGTACCGGTCGGGTCTCAAGAGAAAAAGTTCGCAGCTTTCAGAAAACCAACAAAAAAAAATCAAATAGAACCGAACCGAACCGAACCGAACCGAACAAAAAACCACGGTCAGTCCCCCAACCACACCGACTCTCTTGTTAAATAAGCCCCCTCCTCTCAACTTCCTCTTCCTCGACTTCAACAACAACCCATTCCTCTCCTCCCTCAAACAACCGATCTTTATGGAATTGTAGGCCACTTTTGGGGATTTTTTCGATCTGGGTTTTGTTCGAATGTCAGTTTCGATCGGTCCCCGGAACAAAAAGTTTGAATCTTTGCGATAAAAATCGCATCTTTCCGTAGTTTCTATAGGGAAAAAAATGGGATCTTTCGGTTTTTCTCTGTGATTTTGTCATAAACTCCTAAATTTTTTGGGTCATTTAAAGTCCATCAAGAAGATTCTTGATAGTAGGAAAGAAAGAACAGAGAGTTGGACCAGGTGAGCTCATAATCTGTCAATTTTCTTTTTTTTTTGATTTATGCCCCTATAGAATTCCCAATTTGCACGCATGTTCTTAAAAAAAAATTTCCTTTTGCGTAGAACATTTGTACATTTGTCTTGGCCAAGATTATGATCCATAATGAATAAAAATTAATTAACCATTACCAATGATTTGATGCCCTGTTTATTTTCATTTTTTTAGATTTTTATCTATTTTTGTAGCATAAATTCTTGATAAATAAAAAAATCTTCGTCGATGTTAATATTAAAGGCTAGCAATTGCAAGAATATATATATATATATATATATATATATATATATATATATATATATATATACAAAGTCTATACTAAATTAGTTAGAGGAAGATGATCAAAGCTTTTTGTTCTCTAATGGAGGACTTGATTACTTAGTAGTTCATTTTCTCTTTAATTTCCAGTGGTTTGTCATTGTTTCTGGGACCAAGAGTAGAGAATGCTGAAGAAGAGGTCTAGAGGAGCAGTGAGCAGCACCAAGCAAGGCCTAATGGCTGAGCACCACTCGCTCCCTTCTCCTAATGGCAACCACTACACCAACTTCCCTTCGCCGAGAGTCTTCGTCGGCTTCTCGCCGAAGAGCTTCTTGGACACTAACGAGGTCGCCATGAGCCCGACCTCGATTCTTGAAACCAAACCCTTCTCTGCCATCGCCAACCCTTTCTTTGCCGACAAGAACCCGAGAAAACCGTTCCCGGAACCTGCCCACCATGCCCCCGTGCGCCAGCCTGTCGGTCTCGGCCTCGTCGATGCGCTGAAGAAGTCCTCTTCCAGGCCGGACAGCCGCATGGTCCTCTTCGGTTCGCAGCTGAAGATACAGATCCCTTCCATGGGGGCGGTCGACTCTCCACAGTCCCCAATCGAGTTCGGGATCAAGAACAAGAACTCCCAGCTGGCCCTGTTCTCCCCCGCGGCAACACGTAGGTCGCCGATGGAATCAACTAATTTGGTCTCCGGGAGCCTATCTGCGACCGAGATGGAGATGTCGGAGGACTACACGTGCGTGATCGCACACGGGCCGAACCCGAAGACAACACATATCTTCGACAACTGCGTCATCGAGAGCTGCTGTGGCGGCCAAGGGTTCGCTCCTGTCCCCGCTGCTGTCACGGGGAAAGAGACGATTTTTGCTGCCGGTCGCGATGGCGGTTCTGGATATCCCGCAGACGATTTCCTGACCTCTTGCCATGCATGCAAGAAGAGCCTTGGACAGGGGAAGGATATTTTTATGTACAGGTTAGTCTTTAAGTTCTTTATGTTATGTTTAACTTTAGTTATTGGTATTAATAAATTTGATTGAGTTGGTCTTTGCACAATCTTTAGAAACACAGTTTGGACCTTTAACGATGTAGAGATTCATATCATAGGTGAAGGAAGAGGGAGAAATAGGAGAACATGAACGAGAGGAAGAGTAGCTTTTCTTATTCACAATCAATCTACAAAAATTGTGTAGTGCTATCTACTATGTTACACGGACATGGATACGACACGGAAAAAAGGACAAGGCACATATTTTCGTGTGTCCATGTTTATTTGGAGCGTCCGGGTTGTGTCTAATATGTTGCCACTGCCCACATTTTTGTTGTGCCAATGTTTCCTAGGCTATATATATATATATAGGCCAGTATACTTATTTCAGACCAGAATCAAATTCCTGCACAAAGTGATCGGAATTCGATTCTTTAGAGACATTAATTCTTGGTATTAATAAATTTGATCGAGTTGGTCTTTGCGCAACCTTTAGAATCAGAGTTTGGACCTTTAACAATGTAGAGACTCATATCATGGATGAAGGAAGAGGGAGAAGTAGGAGAACATGAACGAGAGGAAGAGTAGCTTTTCTTATTTACAATCGATCTATAAAAGTTGTGTAGTGCTATCTACTATGTTGCACGGACACGGATACGACACGGCGACAAGGCACATATTTTGGTGTGTCCTTGTTTATTTGGAGTGCCCGGGTTGTGTCCAATATGACATCATTGCCCACATTTTTTAGAGTGCCAATGTTTCCTAGGCTATATATATACACACACACACACACACACACACACACACATAGGCCAGTATACTTATTTCAGACCAGAATTGAATTCCTGCGCAAAAGTGATCGGAATTCATATGCACTGCCTGCAAATAACACCTTCAAAAAACCCTTCATGATAGAGGTTGACCATATACTACGGAGGACTGGAACCCCTATGCAGAGTGTCTGTACCAAAACCTTTTTTTTTTTGGACTGATGATCCTCTTCTTTCCCTGCCACCATCAAACTTGGCAAATGTGTCTTCCCTGCCAACCTCGGACCATGAAGCTCTTCAGGAAAGACGTTTATCAACTGCAGGCAAGAAGAATTGTAAATCAGAAATGGATATTTTAAATCAAGTTTCTTTCAAATGAAATGTCGATCAATTTTGGTGTGCTTGGTTTATGGTAATGTTCGACTAGTTCGCTGGCAATAGAAATTGTTCCCCAATTGATTCGTTGTAATGCCAAATCGGAAGTTCAACTGTTAAACATAATTCCTGAAAAAGTTCAACAGGCATAAACCTTCTTTGATACGCTGAGGAAGCGCTCATTATCTTAAGAATAGTTCTTCACAAGGAACAATTTTGGTACCTCTACAAGCGACAGTTTGGTTAACAGGTTTTAATTTCTAAGGCTGTACCCAAATACTATAGTTTTTGGTGCTTTTGACGATTCTCGGTATCTCTACAAGCAATACCTTCTTCTTCTTCTTTGTAAATTTGTAGGAAAGCAACAATTTGGTTTTTGTTGATATGATTCTACTTCAACAATCAATTTTTATTCTGTTTGATTGTTTCAAAGACAAACAAAATTCTTGTTTCATAGAAAGAGACATTGACATTTGCCAAATTCATACCTAGTGCTAGTCTTTTGGTACGTCTTTCGGATCATTTCTCTGGTAAACGTTACTCTCATCAAATTACAGAACTTGAAGAGTTACTACAGACCTTTTCTTGTTTACATTGTTAACTCCCATGTCCATTTTGTATTCATTAGTTTCCCCTTTTCCGCTTTCAGAGGGGAGAAGGCCTTCTGCAGCCGCGAGTGCCGATACCAGGAGATCTTGTTCGATGAGGGGATGGAAGATCGCTCCTCGGACCCATCGGCTATTCTTTAGCAGGACCGGAAGAAAATTCTGAGAGGCATTCGAGGGGGCAAGTGTTCCTGTTCTTCTCTATGTTCTGTAAATTCGGCTAGGTATGTTTCAATCAAAGAGGATGAAAAAATTGCTCATGAGGGTGTTTTACTTCTTCCCTTCTCTTCTTTTGCTTCCAGTGTGAGGAGGTTGGTTAGCTCTAGAAATGGCTTTCATCAGTTTGCAGTTGGGTAACTCCACTGTTTTTGGCTGAGTGTGATGTATGAATCTTAAACATATCCTCCTTGTTTGCTATGTTTGGCAGATTTGGGGTCTAAATTCATCTTCTAGCACTATTGTTAACTTAAAATCTTTTACTGTCTGCCACTGTTTTGATTGAACACTATGCATTGCTCCCACCATACATGCCTTTCAACTTGTTATGCCTTTTGTGATTACTTGATACTAATTGTAGCTAGTGAGATGATTATCTCTTTCATGATTAACCATCCACTGTCGCCGAACATTGTTGATTAATTTAGTGTATCAATAATATTATCATGTAATCACTTGCTTATCGAAGCACAATTTAAATGTTTTTGTACTGGTTGTCCTTTTCTGGACACGTCATGTGTAAGGATATCATAAGATTATCTTTATTGTGGGATTATAGTATGTCATTAAGAATGATGGACCAGAGATATAGTGGGTGTCACCAGCATTGATCTTTATATTGCTTAACTAGTTTTATTTAAATATGTTATTATTATTTGCACCAACCATTTGGGTGGCTCTAGTATGAATCCTAAATGGATAGTAGATCATATATATTTATATTTTGGTTGATACACCTGATGATGACTATTTTGTCGTAACTTCGTACGACAGAAAGAAAGCGTGGTATTATTTGATTTGGTTAGTTTGAGTATTGTTTAATTTGGTTAGTTTGAGTAGAATACGTTACTGGCGATTGGTTCGCTTATGCTTATTGTTTGTGAAGTTAGGTTTCATGCATTATTAATTATTATGGTCATCAACAGCGCCCGACCTCTACTCTTTTTTTTTTTTTTTTTAAAAAGATAAATTTTATTCCAAAATCAGACAATACTCATACAACATACAGACGAATGGTCGTCCACCCGTCAGTCGACCATTTCTTTTACATCAAACTTCAAATTATGGAGGATACCAACCGGAGGGGTGATAAGCCCGTCGAATATGCGCCGATTCCTCTCCCGCCAAACGTGCCAGACAGCAGCTGCCAGCCGAATCCTAGTAGTATTGAACCAGACCGAGCCTCTCCCTCTGCAATCTTGAATACCCATGATGATATCATCAATCGACCTGACCTCTACCTTATATATATATATATATATATATATATATATATATATATATATATATATATATATATATATATTTTGGAGTTACCGGGATCCCGCTCTACCTTTTATATATATATATATATATATATATATATATATATATATATATATATATATATTTTGGAGTTACCGGGATCCCGCTGTTAAGCATCCCCGTATGTTCCGAAATAGCATTTTTTGAATTGTCTTTTTTGACCGTTCAAATTAGATCATTAAACTATCCAATTTCTCAGAGATTTTGATTTAATATGAACTTTTAATATGAACGGTAAAGAAAGACAATCCAACTATGCTATTTCCGAGAATATAAGGTGATGCGTTAAAGCGATTTTTTTTATACAAACAAATCATATTGTCGAAATATATAGAAGGCATATTAACAAAGGGAGAGTATTTGGGCAACTTAGTCATCTCTGTGAAATGTAGCCTTGTTGCCTGGAAGAAAATGTTTGATACCAAATTCACAATAGGAGTGGAAGTTTCACGTAATGAAATCAAAAGTCTGATATTGTTAGAAAATCATCTATGATGTCTTTTGTGTAAGAGTCTGAACATTTATTTTCTATTTCTGATTCTTCATGTATCTTCTGATGTCACCATTTTTTTTTCTTTGGGTGAATTGACAATAGCCCTCCATTTAATTCCCTTGTCCCTTTAACCAACCATATTTTTTTCTCCATTACAAACATTTCCTTCTTTGACCGTCTCTCAGTGTAATACACATTTCCTCTTGTAATTTGGTATTCATATATTAACAAATTTGTTTGTTATAGATGAAAATTTGTAGACAAAGACTACTTCAATATGTTTCTTTATTGCTTATGTACACCTACAACTTAATTTTGTACTCGTATCTTTCTCCAGTACAGAATCTCGTTGGTTGGTGGAAGCAAGTAATGCCATGAAGCAATCAATTTAGCATTTTATTTGCGTACACATAAGATGTAATTTGGTAGATCCATTTTCAGTTTGCTCAGAAGCAATAGATTCTAGTTGTGGCAAGCTGATAAAATGATACACAACATGACAATGACAATATTGTCATATATGCTCTTGATTTTCCTCTTTAAATTAGGAACAGTCCTAGGAAACTGGCTCCAAGTTTAGTTCTCAAAAACTTTTCCATGAGAAAAAGCCATCAGGCTGATCTTTCAAGTAAAAACTTTTATTTCCAAGTCTTTGGAGAACAAAAACAAAAGGGGGATTAAATGCAAAAACTTCTGGACGATATGAACTCTTGGAGAGGGTTAGTTGCTATCTTCAGCCATAGTTACAACTTCAGCTATAAGAAATATACTCATCAACTAGACAGAGTACAATTTTTCAGAGATTTATATAAATAATGTAACGCCCTAGTAGGAACACAAAAACAAATAGAATAAGCAAACATTAATGGCTATGGTTAAAGTTGCTTTTTCTAAGGGCACCCCCACTATTACTAGGGGCTATCACTTAGTAGGAGACAGCCCAGGTTTGAGGAACTTTTACTGGGGACGTCCCGAAAATTACTTGGGGGCAGCCCAATATTAGGGTTTTTCTCTCTCCTCTCTCCTCCTCCTCCTCCTCTTTCCTCCTCCTCCTTCCTCCATTAGGATTTTTCTCTCGCCGACAGAGTGGAGCGGCTCCGGCAGAGCCGAGACTCGCCGCAGCCGTTGGGTTGGGGTTCACACGACGGCGCGAGAGGTGGATACGCTGGAGGTGGTCGGCGATGGAGGAGAGGTGGTCGGCGACGGAGAGGTGGACGCACTCGACGGAGGAGAGGTCGGCACCGGCTCGATGTGGTCGGCTGGCTGCTTGGGGCGGTTGTAGGTCGGAGACGGCGTCGGAGAGGAGGGTGACGAGGGTGGCGCCGACGAGGGACGCGGCGACGACGAGGTCCTCGACGGCGGGGCGGCTCTCCAAGGCGACGACGAGGCCTTCGCATCTGCTGCTGCTGCTTCTTCTTCTTCTCCGAGGACTGCCAACTTGTTGGCAGTCCTAACACATGTTAGGACTGCCAGCATGTTGGCAGTCTTACTTGCTGGAAAAAATTGGGCTAGTCCCAAGTAAAAAATTTTGATGGCAAACTTGTAATTTTTTACAAAAAGTTTGGAATAGCCCCAAGTAGTTAGCGTGGTGTCCTTAGAAAAAGTCTTAAAGTTTTATATATACTTGTAAACTTCTACAGATAACCTTATTATATCCGTGAAACCTTATTAGTTTTATAGATGTTTATTTCAAAATTAACTTGACATAGGCAAAATTCAAATAACTTTTTTGAACCTTTCAAAATTGAAACCATTTTACTTTTGAACCGGATAACATTCATGCTGCTTGTGGATCAAGGGCAGTGGTTCATTGCTCATTCGCTCGTATTGTATGCCACATGTAATAAATATATTTGATAACTATTGTATGTTTATTAATCATTTTTTCCACTAAAAACCTTCAATCCAAACAAAAGTTATTAAACACACCCCACGTAAGTCTCCTTCCAATCTAAACAAGGTTTATATGTAATCATTTAATCCCACTCAACTCTGATTTTTTTTTTTTTTTTCATCAATCCAAGCATAGTCTATAACGATGACGAGGAAGAGATCAAAATCAATGAACCTCGACTTAGTAGGAGCCAAATTTGATCACATGTATAGACTCTTCAACCATTTTGAGTTCTTTTGTTATTACCAAGAAATATGGCTTCATCTCTGAGTCAAACTACTTGATAGATATTCATTAGTATATTGACAATCAGCACAACAAAGTCCTCAATCACACAGTGAGAGAGTAGGGACCGGCTGGGCGTACAAAAGGCTCTAGGTCTTGCAACATGGATAGATCTTGCAACATAAACAGAACAGAACAGAACGCAATTGCACATAATTTTGCAGTAATATGAAGAACAAAAGAAAAAAAGATAAAAAGAGCCTTGGTCATAGTGATCTGCGCAACTCCTGAATGATGCTGCACTGCAACATACAAGGATTGAAAGGTACACAGAGTTCTGTACCAGCAGAGCACTATCAACTACAACAATCTCGCAATAGATGAACTACTAGATGAATATAATTTTGAAGTCAATCTAGGGCTAAAGTACAAATCCTGAAATGTCACAACAGCAGAGCCCCCCATGGGCATTTTTTTCCGGTTTCAAGCATTACATCTATCCATTATAGCTTGGTTCAAGGGTGTATCAAATAGATCTGTCTAGTCCTGGACGACCCACAAATTCATCCTACGGAGATAAAACTGCTCCACTCAAATCCTTCTACAACAAAAGTCATGAACTCAAGGAATCCGCCGCCATGAGTAACCAGATCCCTAAATCCTCAGCAATCCACATCCTAGAATGCTCCCACGACAACGGGTCATAGGTGCAGCCTGCCGCCATACTGGCCACTTACTGCCGCCAACTGCCAGCACATCGACATCCCGCAGCTGCTTGATGAATTGGTTAGTTGGTCCGGGGCTGAGCACTCCTCCGATCACATAAATTTCATCCCCCAGTCCAATTATGCCAAAAGAAATTCGGTTCTTAAATTCGGATGCAGATGACACCACCTTATCCACCAAGCTCTCTTTTTGTTGTTTCATTATGAAACCGCCATTCAACACATATGGCTCCCCCCGGACCACCGCCATTGGGCCTTGCAGCCAGCCATAGTCCTCAATGGTCCAACCCCGCCCTCCATCCAGTAAAATCTGGACTGTTGATAGACCCTTGTGCAAGACGTGCATCTTCCCCCAAATTAGCATGCCAGAGCACGATGAAGTATGAGTGCGACAAAGATCCGGGAGGGGAGCCCAAGTATCTGCCTCGGGGTCATAGATCTCGGCCTTTGGAATAGATTTGCGGAAATTTGTAAAACCACCTGCAACAACTATCCTTCCATCCACAGCGCAGCAAGCAAACATGGCACGTGGCACGAGCATACTTGAGCGACGGGTCCACTCACGACAGAGAGGGTCATATGCCCAGACCTCACTGGTTGCAAAGGTGCCATCATGATCACCAGTAAGTGGATCGACGCGATCACTGCCCCCACCAAGCACAAAGAGCTTTCCACCAACTGAGGCCACACCGAATCGGGCAAGGTGGCGAATCTCTGATGGCATTACTGGAAGGGTAATCCAATGATCTCTGAAAGGGTCGTACAGTTGCCACACATTATCTGGCTCGAAAGCTAGGACACACAGCAGCTCCTCTGTTGCACCAACTTCACAGCGGACCTTGACGAGCTCATGGCTGCGAACGGCTGCTCTCCATGAATGGCAAACGAGCTGCAAGTGGTGATGGTAGCAGAAGGGCACGCGTGCAAGGCATCGGAGAGCAACTGCATCTGGAAGACCTTCAATAAGGCCACACATAATGGTGTTGGTCATTCAGATGAACTGTCAGAATGCGCTGCAGAAATTGCTTTAGAAGAGAACAGTCATTCAGATGAACTGTCAGAATGTGCTGCAGAAATTGAATTAGAAGAGCACAACAGCCTGAAATGGAAGAAACGTTGCTCGATATGAAGTAGCAATTAGACAAATAAATAACAGAAGCTAAGGCATATACAAATATCAAGAAACATGTTCAAGTAATCTTTATACTTCAAAGTCAGGAATAAGAGTATATGTATTCATAAATACAAAGAATCTTAAATGTTGAGAGTTCGACAAGAAGAATAACGAAAAAAATTCAAAGGAAGGGTGAGACTAAGTATTTTCTTCCCCAACAAAACAAAGCTTGCAAAGAGTCCAACCCACATCAAGAAGCACAATTCTTTCTTTTTGGAACTTCAAGTAAACAAAAGGACTTGTGTTTGAAATTGAAACATCAATTTCATATTTCCATTAACAGCCTTTTCCCTTCCGCGTGAGCCTTGCACCATCCATGAATAAATTGTCTCCCCTTCTGATGCACCTCCAACGAACCCAACATCCCCTTTCATGCTAACATTCACTTTAGGATGGCTCTGAACTTCTCAAGCACAAATGCTAAAAGGTGTCAGACACTCTTAAAATAAGACTAGGACGCCTTACAATATTGAGTATACCTTCCTCTCAGACTTCAAGTTCCACCTAAAATATAGTCTATGAAGGACAATATTCCATTGTATTTAGAGTGGAGCTCAAGCTGGAAAAGTCCACTTTTATTCACTTTAATCATTTTGATCATTTCTCAAGCAGTTCCATCAGTTAAGAATCTTTTGATAATTTAGTAACTTCTGCATAATATCGACAACTAGAAATCCCAGACAAAGTCACCTTAGTTTCAGTTTAGAATTTGAAACTTAAAGGCACATTAAAATTTAGAAGGTTCTAGTACATAAACCCCATTTTAGTGAGAGGTCTGATTCTGAATTTATGCATGAAAACTATTCATCTGTCATTATATACGCTCAAGATATCAGTTTAAGAGGACTATATCATAATTCGTTTGTCCAGACATGTACAGATATTCTCCTACAGTCTGACCACCAAACAAAACAAGGAAACTGAATCTACACTATTCACCATGTCAAAAATCAAAATGTTCTCATTACTCAAGTATAATCAAAAGACATTAAACATAGCTAATTCATTGAATAAGAAACTTACAAGTATCAACACCATCTACCCCTTAAAGAACAACGTAATGCAAAAATATTTTTGTTTTGCAGGTCTCATTATAGTTCCACCCTTAGAAGCCATAAACACCTAGAAGGTCGATGAATCTCAGTAAGAACCTCGATTCAACGGTTCTTATTTGGGAGCTCGTTGAGAGCTCGCTTCCCCGATGACGGGAGCTCGCTTCCCTGGCTACGGGAGCTCATTTCTCCGACGACATGAATGCGTTCCATAATATGACCATAATTTTAGAAGATGACATAAATTTTGGAGCGAAAATTAGAAGATTTTTAATACACATTTATTAAAGTACCAAGAAACTAAAGATTATTTACCTTGACATCATAAAAAATCAGCATGTGAATGATTTCTCTGTAACTTTGAATTGAACTTTATAAATTCTAATAAATATTAAAATATTTATAAGTTTTGATAACAATAATTAATATACATAAAAAAAATTTATTAGTGCACACTACCAACTTTAGACTCTTCTAAGTAGTCGTGTTCCCCGCTCCCGCTTCCGCTTCTCAGGTTCCACCACTCAACTAGCAATTTTCATAAAAAAATAGTGAGGCTCGAAAACTTAAGTATACGTTTCACATAAATACGTAAATCCTATGTTGCACAGGGACGTCAAAAAGATTTCCTTTTCTGTATCGTGTCCGTACCATACATGTGTCCATACCACGCCTTTATCCGTACTCATGCAGCATAGTTAACTACCTAGGTACCTATTGGAAAATGCTCGTATGTGTTCGTATCCTTATTCATGCAACATAAGATAAATCTAATCGACTCATACATAACAGATATATGACTAATCAGCTGTAATTAGGCTTGGCTTGGGATTGCTGCTGCTTTTCAAAAAGCCACATCAAAAGCAACTTTTGACAGCAGATACGAGGCTGCGGAGGCTGCTGCCAAAAGTTGCCCCAAATTTGAACTAACTTTTCAAAAGTTTTTTGACATGATGTTGTTACCAAACATCCTTTGGCTGCTTTCCAAGCAAAAAAATGATAAGCAGACAACAATAAGCAATCTCAAACCCAACCAGAGAGTAACCATGGTGTTAGTTAGTGTATATTAGAGTGTAGAATTTTCAGATTGATTAAGATGCAATTAGTGAACCAAACATCACATTACCTTAACAGGTCACTAATCTAATACTGTATGCAGTATGCACCCATCTAATACTGAGATACCTTAAATTTCACATCTTTAAAAGGTATTAAGAACTTGAGTGTATCATATCTTTATTCCTACATTTGATGTGCCACTGTCATATGGCAGATCCAGATTCCAGGTCGTCCTTGAAATTCTCTTTTAACTTAAGTCCCATGACTTAAAGACTGTTTGTCCAATCATAGCATAATATATCCTCCCATATATGTAAAGTTAAGATGAATTTTGCAAATCATAAGTACTAATAGAAGTATATAACTTACAATCGAAAGGAACTTGTAAGGTAAATAATTTAACATATGCTAAAATGGTTAAACATTCATTAAGAATCAAAATTGATGATAGCAGGTTGCAGAAGGATTTACGTAATTGCCAGAAATGGAAGGAGTATCTTACTGTAACAAGCTTAACATAAAAATATTTCAAATTAGAATAAACATTTGCCAAGAACAATGTTCTTGTGCAGATGGGTGGTTTACCCCTGTCAGTGTACGGTGGTTGGATTGGAAGAAATTGTTGCAATTTTCCTTCATTCCTAATATATAATGCTAGGAGAACTCAAAATACTCAATGTGATGCATTTCTATTGATGCATGCACCATATACAGGTTGTCTTGACACTGGAAAGATAGAGAAAACTGACAAGATCATAGGATTCCACCTCTCTATATATATACTCTCTCTCTCTCTCTCTCTCTCTCTCTCTCTCTCTCTCTATATATATATATATATATATATATATATATATATACTCTCTCTCTCTCTCTCTCTCTCTCTCTCTCTCTATATATATATATATATATATATATATATATATACTCTCTCTCTCTCTCTCTCTATATATATATATATATATATACACACACACATACACACACACACTAGCAAAAAAATAAATATATATACACACACACTAGCATATATGAACCTGCCTTGCACATATGTTAACCTCCTTTTAATCAACTTTTTTGTATTTGGGAAGAGCAAAAGTCATCGTAATAGCAAACTATAAAAAAATAATTATACGTAATAACCTAGCTGCCCTCATTAAATTTAATGAACAATTTAAATTAGTAAAGTTAGGTAACGGCATATTTGGAAGAAAAAATTCACGGTGAAGCCAACTTTCGTTATTATATAGTAGTATTTATATATATGGGTACAAAAAGACTGCTTCTCCTACTTCTACAGTTTCAAGGTTGAGCTACCAAATCCTGCTGTAAAGGGTTAAAAACATGATGAACCATTTTTTCACATTTCCCTCCACAACTTTCATACCAGCACCTCATCTTAGTAGGGTCACACCCTGATAATATTGAATATGACCATTCAAAAGCTTTGTTAGTCCACTAGTAATGCAAAAGTGAGTTAATTATCCAATAAATACTTCTTCTCCACAACTCAACTGAAAGACTATTACACTTGTAATGCGACCAGTAGCTCAAGAAAACTAAATGTGTTGTAGCCTAAATTCTTTTTTCGAAGTTTGCTACTGAAATTGCATTTGGTTACCCATTGAGGTTAAGTATCTTTTAGATCAATGTCTTGTAAGCCATTGTTACACTCAATTAGAAATATCAGCCGGCCTTGGAATTAGTTAGAACATCTTTTATTTATGTCCCGGGTCATTATTTATAGAATTTAAGAAAACAAGAAGAAATAGAATTGGGCAAGCAACTGAATGGTATGTAGTAAAGCTACAAATACAAATTTGTACGCTTATTGACATCCTTTTGTACAAGAAACCTTTCCATTTATCTGAACTCTGAAGTCTAGGAAACAGGGAGAGCAAATAGTAAATGTAGGTAGAAATATTAATGCAAACCTGTAGAGAGATTATAAATATTCACATGTCAGTGAAACTTGATTACAATGTGTGCGTGCTAAGTAGGGTTCCTACTTGCTATTTGCTAAATTCTCCTTTCTTTCAGTTCAGATAATTCTTGGGGATCCTGTCTTCTGTGAGGTATTTAGTATTTACAAGTCCCGGAGCACTCACAGTTCTATTTTATTTGTTTATATTGTAATGATAGATGTTACTTTAAAGTCAAATATACCTAATGATCGTTCAGGTTACAGGTTAGTTTCCTCGTATATAGGGACGAGCATTATTCGGTTTTGAACCGAAAACCGAACTGAATAAGAGATTCGGTTCGGTTTCAAAAAAAATCAGTTCGGTTTTGAAAATAGTAAAAAAAAATTATTCGGTTTTGGGTTTCGGTTTCCGTCCGAAACCGAATAAGACTTATACAATTATGTAAATACTATCAATTCTATGCATATAAAAAAACGTGTATATTTTGAAAACAACAATTCTATGTATGTGCTTTGAAGTCTAATTTTGTTAATTTAACAACTAGTACAACTTTGTGCACAACTTTGAAATTCAAGAAATGTGTCTAAAAAAATTATAATTTTAAATATAGTTTAACCACGATCCCAACTTTGGGATCGACCCATTAAATAATAAAAATAGCCAACCAAACAAACCGAATAAACCGAATTGATTATTCGGTTCGGTTTCAGTTTTGGCTAATTTTGTTCGGTTTCGGTTTGGAATTTTTAGAATTTCAGTTTATTCTGTTTTGACTATTTCGGTTTGGTTTAAAACAGAATAAACCGAATGCTCACCCCTGCTCGTATAGTATCACTAATCACTACTAAATCCTTCTGCTGATGATGACAAATCTAATGAGTTTTCCTCAGTGGTACCAACCTTAACTCATACGCTAAAAGTTAAATTTACCTCTCTTTGCTTCTACTTACGTATAGTTTTAATATTGTAGACTTAATCTTTACCGAAGCATGCTTTCTTTGTCCATCTATCATATTCATTTTTGTTTTCCCCTATGTCTAGTATTTGATTGAGGCTTCCATAACCTATTTTCAATGTTCATGCATCAATAACATTCCCTTACTCTGCTGTTTTCTCCCAAAGACTGAACAAGACCCTGGGAACTTTTTATATAGTCTGCTGTGGTTGTCTACTACAGATTGGAGGGGCTGCCATTAGATAGTTTATTAATTACTTTCATATGGTCTCTCATAATTCCTTTACTTAACTAGTGTCCCCTTTTTCTCCCTATTGATTTTTTATTAGTATCCTCCCTGCCCTCTGATTCTTTTTCTACTATTCTCTTACCTACTACCTCTCTGAACTTATTGGTGTTCATGTTGCTCAGATACGGGTCCATCCGTTCGTCCATGTCGCACGGGCACATGACACATGCAAAAGCTTGAAAAGCTTGCAAGTAGTTCAAAATGTACATCTGGCTAGGTTGATGTGTGACTCAAGGACTTACAGTTTGAATCTCTTACAACAACAATCATACTTAAGACTTTGTGACACAATAAAAATATGGCCACCCACTATTTGTTTTGTAGGGAACATTTGTGTCAACTTTCATTCAGTAAAATATATATTTGTTACAAAAAAGAACCTATCCCTTGTAACCAATTAACCCATCAGTTGGTCCTAGTACCATTTTTTTTCATCCCTAATCATGACTTTTCTTTAGTAGAGAATGGTCCAATATAAATATCATTCAATCCAACTCTAAAGAAACAACTCTTCGAGTTCTAACATACACATGCATACATTCATTATCATCATCATCCAAGCGTTCTTTCTTCAGAATGGGGTTGGCTATGTTGCACGACTATGGAAACAAATACGGAAAATGCCACGATATATGTACAGGATATGGACATTTACAAATAGGTGCATAGTAATCACCTATGTTGCACTACCACAGATACAGGTACGGACATGACACAGATATGAGCACCATTATCATGTGTCCATGTAATATAAGGGGGCGAGTATGAAAGATATGAAAATACGACCAGATGTCGAGTGGACTTCAACCATCTATATTGGTACCAAATTTGTAGCCAAGATAGCCATGAGCATGGGAGGATCATGCCATAAACCCAGACGACTAGTTGCCAAATAGGTAGACCCACCTTTTGGATATGAAGTTTAAGCTCATGAACCCAACGAACACCATCCAAGTTCTACTAGACCATAAAATGTCTAGATGAAGAGGTAAGATGACACAATTTGCTATAAGGAATTGCCTACACAAATAAATAGATATAATATAGGTTCACACGCACAGACAAATATATCATTGTGATATGCATGCCTTGTATATGCACTCATACAATTTTATGGAGTGGATATTTCTAACTCATCCATCAAGCACTCCCCTTCGTTCTGCTATCTACTACTGACACACTTTGCATCTGATTGAATAACGCATATGACGTCTTCATTACACTATCTTCCAATTTTAGATGATTCAAAATGTATATATCTGTTTCTCCATATGCTGATGATTATGTCCATCTGCCAACCACTATGGTAGGACATCAGAATGCTTTCAAACATATATTACAGAGAGATGAATGTTACCGTGGGTGCATGTATGTATGAACGTGTGTATAAATACACACACAGATATACATATACATCTGTCGGTGTCTCTATATCTACATACAAAAGCAAGGTTTCAGTATACTTAAATAAAAATAATTGGATGAAACACTCATTGATAAAGACAATTATATTTCACTAAGTCACAAAAAAACAATTGTAGTAACTTCAACTAATTGTCGAAACAAAATGAGAGTATATTGATGGACAACACATACTTAGTAGTGATAGTTTTCGTCATTTAGGATCAATCATTCATCATGATGGACAGTTAGGGAAGGATGTCATCATAGAATTAAAACATGATGCTTGAAATAAAAAAAGTGCTTCATGATTGCTTCATCATCACAAAATACCACTAAAGTTGAAAAGGAAATTGTATACAAGACAACTATAAGACCATCATGCTTTAGGGACAAAAGTGTTGGGCAATTCAAACAACCTTTTCACAAATGGGCACACTTGAAATGAGAATGCTAAGATGGATGAGTGGCAATACATTGAAAGATAGAATAATAAATAAGTGTATTCATGGGAGACTGTGGGTAGCACCTCCAATTGACGATAAGATTGGAGAAAAGTATCTAAAAGCCTCGGGTTGTTTGGACATGTGCAATATAGATCAATCGAGTCATAGACACACACACATTAGGAGTCATACCATATTAGTCAAAGTAGCTGATAGAACTGGGGGTAGGCCTAAATGAGCTTGGATCGAGGTTGTAAGTATATGAATTTTGTTAAATGTTAAAGAGTATGGCACTTAATAGAGGGTATAATAGAAAAGGATTCAAACAGACAACCCCAAATTTTTGGGATAAAGGCTTTTATTGTTGTTGTCACGCCTATATTTGGTGACAAGTTACAAATCGTAATTGCTTCCGAAGTTTACTCAATCGCTCATCTGTCAATTCCTTTAATATGGCAAGTGGTGAAGTACAAATGAAAGCTTAAGAACAGGGGTTAGAAACACATCGAAGGAGAGAATCTTGGATCCATTAGGATTTTCGTTTAAGACATGAGATTCTTCATTATTCTCCAAAATACTGACAAGTGACTCTTTAGGGAGAAGAAATTTAAAGGTCTTTAGTGTTGGAAAGTGTCCAATAGCAGCTAGCCACCCATAATAAATCCAGCAACAAAGATCAAACCCATCTCTAGAAGTACTTTCCAATTCAAAAATCCCTAAAATCATTCCTATGAGGTGAGCATGTTATCTTTCTCTGGAGACATTGTCTATAAATCCCGAGTCTAGAACTTATGTTTACCCCAAAATCCAAGGAGTTCAAGCAAAAAATTAGCTTTAGATCGTGCATCCAGGTAACCAGAGCACGTCTCATTTGAGTGGACAGAATAATACTACAAAATGGTTGACATGTGATATCTAAGCACTGAGATGAGAACTTTAGAGCAGAGATCACTTTACATGTTCCCCGGCCAATAATCAGGGAAACAATTAACACTATAAAGTGCTAATTGTGCATGTAAACAAACAGATCTTATGGTGTGCCTCATCCACTTGTGTGCTTCTGTGAAAGGGATATTGCTAATTTGGTGTTACTCATGGGCTACTCAATCAGAATATTGGAATTCATACTAGTAACTACTCTTTGTCCATGTAGACTAACAATCTTATGGTTTTCCTAATTTGGCCGTTCATGCATCTTGTCCACTTGTCTTCTTCTGTGGATAAGGTATTATGTCATTGTAGAAGAACTAAAAGGAAACACTGAACCAGGCTACTCGTCCATGAATCTGTTGCTAGTTCACCATCTTACTCCCTGAAAATAGCATACAGGTAATTGTCATCTTTGTCGTGGATTAACAAATGGTAGTGTAATGTTGACACCTTCAACGGAGAGAATAGTGGATCCTAATTGGGTCTACCTACCTACCAACTGGTCACCTAGGTTTTATGTCACGTGCCTCTTTTTTCATAGCTACCTTGGCTAGAAATTTGACACCAATATAGAGAGTTGATGTCATGTCGACAGCCAGTTGTAAAACTTTGTCAAATCTTGTATAGAACTTTCTTATCCTCCATAGCCGACCCAATTCTAATAGAGATGATGATTAGTGTTACATCGGCACCTGATACGGGTATGAAGTGTCGAGACACCAGAAGTACCGATAAAGGAATTTACTCATTTAGGGTTCAAAAAAACTATGGAGTTCAAAAAAAAAAAGTTTGATTCCTATGATAAGTTTATTTAAAAGACAAGGAGTTCCCAAGAGAACCAATGAATTACAAATTAAGCACCCAAAATAATAATAATAATAATAATAATAATAATAATAATAATTATTATTATTATTATTTGGGTATATGCACCCAGGAATATCCAAGGAATAAAGTTACCTGGTACAGGTACACCTTTAAATAATCAACATAAAGTAGAAATGTGATATCTTCATAAATCGACGAGTTAATGTATCTTTGGAGTGTCCTAGAAGTAGAAGTAATCTAAAGTGTCCTTGTGCCCAATACGTCAAAGGTAAAATGAAACTTGAAGTGTCAGATTAAAATGAAAAATGGTTATCAATTAATAGTAAATCCCACCAAGTGACTAATAACTATATTCCTAGGTTGAAAAAGGTGGGCTAAAGGAAAGTAAAATGAATGGCACAGAAGTTTATGACAGTGTTCTAAAAATCGGCCTAGGCGCTAGGCGTCCGCCGGCCGCATTGAAAAGGCCCTAGGCGGCCGGCCTAGGCACTAGACGGGCCCAGGCAGGCTTAAGCGGGCCTAGGCGGTCCTAGACGGACCTATTTTAAAATTTCAAAATAATAATAATAATAAATTACCGGTGGTGGTGGACCGGTGGTGGTGGACCGGTGGTGGTGGTGGACCGGTGGTGGTGCTGCTGACGGTGGTGGTGTTGTTGCTGCTGCTGACGGTGGTGGTGGAGGCAGTGGTGGTAGAGGACATGGTGGTGGTGGTGCTGCTGCTGACGGTGGTGGTAGAGGCGGTGGTGGTGACGGTGGTGGTGGAGCTGGGAGAGGAGAGAGGGAGGAGAGGAAAAAAAAAATTCAAGAACTTATGAGAGGAGAGAGGAAAGGAAAGGAGAAGGAAATGAGAAGGAAAAAAAAAGAAAAAAAATTTGATAAGCTGTGATGACTCGAACCGTGAACCTCCTCACCACCCACCCACATACTTACACAGAACATGCTAACCAGCTTCCCAACTTTGAGTTGTGTTTAGATATGACATATACATCTATCTATCTATATATATATATATATATATATATATATATATATATATATATATATATAAAATCAGTTCGCCGCGCCCTAGGCACTAGGCGGACCCTTGGC
Organism: Iris pallida; assembly: GCA_029216955.1. Taxonomy (NCBI): domain Eukaryota; kingdom Viridiplantae; phylum Streptophyta; class Magnoliopsida; order Asparagales; family Iridaceae; genus Iris; species Iris pallida. The sequence continues at coordinate 6,392,783 of JANAVB010012000.1, read as the reverse complement.
GCACCGTCTCCGCGTAGCGAAATTTAGAACACTGGTTTATGATGATATCTTATTGTCACAAAACATTAAAGAAAGATCGAGCATACTTTAGAACGTGAGATGCATGAACAATATCCAATGGGACTCAACCAAAATACGACATGCTCACAATTTATCTAGCATGCACATGCCAAACAAGGTGAGACAGAGCAATCCAGCAAGGACAATCAAAGTTTCACCAATTCTCTCTCGATAACAATTTCTACTTCGTTCCATTTTTTTCAATTTCTTATGTTTTCCACGATTATTTTCCTTTCCTTTGTTCACTTCCTTGGAAGCAAACATTGCCTTGAAATGGAGAGAAGACGAGCCTATTTGCTATGAGTTTACAAAGAAAGAATACGTCAAAAGTTGATATCCACATTCATAAGTCCCATATATCTGACAACACCTCAAGCACTTACAAAACAAGTCAAAAAACACAAGGAGAACCAAAGGTTGGGAGCACCGATGGTCGAGGCCTTTGGTAGGGGAGGGAGAGCGAGAGAGAGAGAGAGAGAGAGAGAGAGAGAGAGAGAGAGATCATTGGTTTGAAACCGAAGGGGAAGTAAAGAAACTGACCCTTATTCTAAAAAATAAACAACACAAGGTGAATCAAAACTAATATAACCATGATTATCCCCTTTGATGCTGATGTTTCTGGCATATGGGTAGATTAATATCAAGAACTTCCAGTAATTGGTTTCATACTAGATTAATATTCCTCAAAACCTTAGAGAAGCTTCGCAGTATACCATTTTGAGTTTATCATTATGCAGTAGAGAACTCAGTCCAACCTTCGAACTAGTACGCCCATGATTTAATTCATCATCATCATCCAAGCCTTCTCCCAACAGAATGGAGCTGGCTATTGAGCATAAGAAAGCTTCATACAAAATTTGACAAAATTTTTATAACTGGTTGTCGATATGAGGTCAACTCTTTATGTTGGTGCCAAATTCCCAGACAAGGTAACTATGAGCATGAGAGGGTCGTGTCATAAAACCTAGGTGACCAGTTGGCAGATAGGTAAACCTTGGGTTGCAGTTTAAGCACATGCAATCAAGGAGAACCCCCAAGTTCCCCTAGACTATGAAGAGTAGAGAAAGAGATAAGATGATACAAGGGAGTTGCACTCAATCTCAATGACACATTATGCCATGAGAAAGGAATGGAAATCCCATGCCCATGATCTAATTATTTTATAAAATGTTCTGAAAACAGACCTGCCATTTAGGGAAGTCATTCCAATATCTCAAACATCTGCAGTGTTCGACCACCTTCTAACTTATATTACACAATGCTACTAGGATTCAGATTGGTAAAACATTTAAGGACAGGTAACAATGCTTGCACTCAAATACCTCATAAAATTTGTGATGAATGTTCTGGCGGCTGTATTGATGTAGTATATTAAATTTGTTTAAAAGACTGATATTGTCATCTGGTTATATTGTGAAGGTGGAACTGCTTCTCTAGATAAAGCTAATTAGAGAAGAAACAATGTACTTGTGTCTAGAGATAGAATCAGAACTTCAAGAAGTAAACAAGAAAAGCTATTGGATTATTTAGTAATAGGTCTCACATAATCGTTGATATTAGGATTTGGGTCTCCAAATTGTCCAACGTTAGTGTTTGGGTCTCCAAATCACTGTTCACGTAGGCTAGTGAACAGTGATTTGGAGACCCAAACTCTAATGCCGGACAATTTGGAGACCAAAACCCTAATATCACATATTATATGAGACCCTATTACTAAATAATCCAATTTAACAAACAAAGAATTTTCAAGATGCCGGTCTCTTGTGGAGGTCTCATGGGACAAGGAAAATCAAGATGGCCCCTCGCGAAAACAAATACTCGAGTCTACAGGGGGTCAATGGGCTTAGTTAAGCTCATTTCTACATCAACTATGAAGCACAGACACGAGACAATACGGACACAGCGACACGGAACTAAACATATATCGGTATATCCTGGTTTATTTGAATGTTTGTGTTGTGTGCAATACGTGTTCCTCGCGATGCAACACGGACACCGCACTAAATTTTTTTGTACAGTGCTTCCTACTGCCTCAGAAATTCTTTTACGTTCATATTTTTTTTGCCGAAATGTCACAGGAAATCCAATAAAGACACAAATGGTTTAGATATCAAATGTTCCCTGGCAATCAAAAATCAACAAAAAAAAATTCCCAATTTCCGTCAGAATTTCTAAATCCCAACTGAATCGCACCAAAACCCACCTCTAATTCTCCATAAAATCAAATGGGTCGGCATCAATTTGGGATCTTGACCAATGATCAAGAAACTATTAAACTATTGCAAGAAAACCACCAAAAAAAACTAGCTAATATGACGTAATAAACAGTGCACCTATATTATCACATGGGAAAATGAAAATTGAAAAATGAAGAGAGAAGCATTCATAAAATAGGGAAATTTGATCGAACCTTTTGTGTTCTTGATGGAATTTTGGAGCTATTCAAACAGTTGATTATGGAGAAAGAAAAGGGAGGAAGTGAGGTTGGGTTTTGGTTGGCGTCGATGGGAGGAACATATATGCGCATATGCGTTTTGAGGGATTCGGAGGAGGTTACTTACTTTCATGGGAAGTAGAAGGGAAATTTGGATGTAGATGCACTTCCGGTACTTCGACTTCCGGGCCTCATTGGGCCGTACTTTTGGTAAGAATACCACTTCGGGTGGCCATGGTAAGGATAAAATTTACCAAGAATTACTTCGACCAATATAATTTCTGACAGGTGGGCCCAACCATAGCTGACAGGTGATTTTTGTTTTTCCTTGGATAATTACAGTTGGCATGATAAATAGAAAAGCCTAAGAATGATACAAGGAAAGGCTAATGTTATTCGTACCTTCTCTTCAAACTATCTTTTCTTACATGACAGTTGATGTGGCATGATAAATAGAAAAGCCTAAGAATGATACAAGGAAAGGGTAATGTTATTTGTACCTTCTCTTCAAACTATCTCTTCTTACATGACAGCTGATGTGGCATCTGATATGACAAATTTTAACCCAAAAAATTAATTATTTAATTATTTAATATTAATATTAACATTAATATTAAATATTAATATTAATATTAATGTTAACATTAATTTTAATTTTAATTTTAATTTTAATTTTAATTTTAATTTTAACCTTTAATGTTAATATTAAATAATTTTAATTTTAATTTTAATTTTAGTTTTAATTTTAATGTTAATTTTAATGTTAATTTTAATTTTAAAAACTGTCTTGTCAGCTGTCATGTTAGACGACATGTAAGATGCCACATAAGGAGGATACTTTGGAGGGACAAATAGCATTTTTCATAAGAAAAGTCGGATTCCAATATCATGATCAGGGGCGGAAGTAGGCCCAAGCCCACCCGGGCTGTAGCCCGGGGTCATTTTTGTAATTTTTTTACTATAGTAGGGTAAAATTGTAAAACAAACAATTAAGCCCCCCCAAATCTCCCGATTCTCTCTACCACTGCCTTCTCTACTTACGGCCGGGTGGTGAAACCCTAGCCCGCCGTGACAGCTTCGGAGTGACGGAGTCCGGTCATCTTCTTCTTTTTTGACGAGTTCGACTCGTTTTCTTCGGTGTTCGGTCGTTGTCGTCGACAATAGCGGTAAGATTTTCTGAAACATCAAAATTGCTCCTTCCCTATGTTGTTTGATAACGATGATAATGAGTGTTTGTTGCTCCTCTCCTGATAACAATTTACAACATATATAATCTTGAATCCATCTTAGATCTAATTTTGCTTGGATCGATATCCTAAACTGTCCTCGACTGACTGAAAGAGTATACAAAAGATATTGACCCAAACAGAGTGGTCGTTGTCTCTTCTTTAGGCTGATGCATTCTCTTTGTTTGAATAATTGAATCCATCTTAGAGCAACAAACACTTTGCCTTCTCAATGTCAATTTATGGTTTATATAAGTTACGATGTATCATGTAACAGGTAAACTTGTCTCAAATATGCTAAACAATAATTTATTGTCTCAAATATGCTTACCAGTTGTTCGACGAAACTTCACAAAGGAGACATCGAGCTCCGCACCGAGCGCACATCTGGCAACTTGCTCGATCAGTTTGAGATTGATCTAGAGGTAAGCTCCACACCGAGCGAGACATCGAGCTTCTATCTTTTGTATATTTATTTGTTTGCTACTTGAAGTGTCTTTTAGTTATTGATATATGAATTTTTTGGGCTTATCTAGATAATCAAGTATCTTTGAACATGAGTCGAGCACCCAAGCCAAAAAAAAAACTATGCTTTCGTTCTACAAGACAAACAACAATGAAAAATCAAAAGAGGATATTTCTAAGGGGACTACATCTAGAGAAGTGCGTGAGCAACATCCTTCCAATGACAATGATGAGCAACATCCTATAAATGAAGTTGATGGAAGATATTCTCCTTCCGTTGAAGTTCATGAAGTACGACATACTAAAGTTCAAAGAGTGGAGCCTATAGAATTTGATGTTGCTTCTTTCGAACGGGATCCGGGGTTACTGTAATGCCCCGCTCCGCATCGGTGCATTATGATGAGTCGTTGACTCGAAGAGTTGCGTTGACCCGATGAGGTATCGATATGAATCGATGCAAGTGTTACGTTGGCCAAAGGTAAGCTTTGAGTCGGTTGGAATCTATGAATCGAATCGATGCAAAGGATAAGTCCCGTCGAGCAAGTGCTGATTTTAGTTGATCTGGTGTGCAGGCTATGCTTTTATGCTGGACGATAAGAGGTCGGCATTTTGCCTTATGCAATGAAGTGTCCGCGAAACCAAATCGGGGCCTTGCAACGGATTGTGGCATGGGTACGATAGGCCAAATCAACCGAGTAGAGCAAAGGAATGGCTAAGTCCGGGAGTTAGCTATGCGATCGAGTTATGGACGCGAGGCGCTTCAATCGGCGAAGCGGCAAGGCGTATCGACTTAAGGTGGGCGGGTTCTTGACTCTCTCTCCCTATTCCTTCACGTCTAAAATAATATGTTATGGTATGCGTAATATGTTATCGAGTTAGCGAGCGTGGCTCGGCGAGTAAGTGTCTGAATATGCGTTGAACACTAAGATAGAACATTGAACAATCGAAACATTGAAGCGACGTGCATCGAGTGCACGAGTCGCGGTAGGGCAATGATGGTAGAATATTGAAAGATGATAATGAGATGTGCATCATGTGCACGGCTCCGAGAACATTGAACTCTAGGCGTAGAACATTGATTATGATGCTGAGCGTGCCTTTGTGCACTTAAGTTACGAAAAGACTAAGTGATACGGAATTATGCTATGAGAATAAACTTACGAATGGTACGCGTTGAATACGAGTATGAGATGACTAAGCCGTTGGGCGTCGTGCATCAATATGGATGTGTTGGGGCATAACGCCGACGGAGCTCCCCATATGAATGGTGGATTATGTTTATGGCACGGAAAACCGTTTATGGCATGGGAAACCGTTTATGTGCGAGACTATGTTTATGGAAACACGAGATTGGTTGGACGATATGACTTGTATGCTATGGTACGTATTGCATGGTCAATGGACTCGGATTGCCCGTACACGGGTGCGACTTCCCTCGAACGGTTACGCCGGGGCGCCGGGACCGTTCGACCTAGGAGGGAATTATGTGTGGTATTTATGGTGCACAACATTCGGACGGATTGCGACCGTCTAGTGCTGTGATAAGCTATGATATCCGTAAGTTTGGGATCCTTCGGATACTGGGCTAGCAACCCGTATCGAAGCGATTGTAGGCTTACACATAAGAGATGCCAAGTCCATTACGGTGCGAAACACCGTGACCTTCATATAGATAGGGCCGGTAGGCTGAGATGAGAGCTGGGTGCAGGCGCAGGGCCTGCCACCCATTATGCATATGTTTATGTTTATGAATGGTCGGTTGCGTGAATCATATGTTTGCTTATGTTAAGTTCTAACCACTGCAGGCTAAGGAAATGGGACGGAGATGGGCACGAACACTATGTTTATGTTTCAGATTATGTCTAACTGTATCTGCTGCAGGAATACGGTATCGGACACATGATGATAAGTATGTATGCATGAGTATTGCCATGAAACTGATCCTAAGGCTAAATAGAAAGACCACAAAGTAAGATGCATGTTTCACTAAATGAATTAGTGTTTGGTTTGGGTGCGAGCGGGTTTTGATCAGTGCGAAGCGAGGACGAAAGCACTAAACCCCCACTAGTTTATGTGCAGGTCAGGTTATGATCGGCTTGGGGCGGAGCTTGGCTTGGACGTGCCGAGGCATGGAGTCCTTGGCGTTCAAGAGGAGCTTTCGCATATGCGTTCGGACTTGCGACATGAAGGTGTTCGGCCGAAGACTACTTGGTGGCTATAAGGAGGCATAATGTATGAAACAATGTAATCCTTTGTGAGCTAGAGAGATCATGAGCGTTGTAGCCAATTGGCATTTTATGTTGGGCTATTCAGAGCCTTTGTAACCTTCAGTTCAATATGAATAAAAGAGATTCTTATGTTACACTTTGTTTCCTTCCGCTGCGTATGTTATCAATTTGAGATAAACCCTATGTGAACTGTTATCTTGCCTTGCACGAGCGCAACTCCAGGCTCGTGCGGCATCACGCCCCAGCGAGGACGATGATTCGGGTAAAATCTAGCGAGGACGAGCGATTTTCCGGGTCGGGGCGTGACAAGTTGGTATCAGAGCGGTTCCATCCTTTGGACCATGCATGAATCTCTTCGACCCTCAGTTGCTTCGCTATCGAATTCAGTTGACTCTAAGTTGTTTCCACAACCGCATGGCTCATGGATCTGCTTGACGCTACATTGGATGTTCCATACAATAAGTCTATATTAAGTGCGTACGTCTGCCACAAGTATGTCGTGACTATCACGTTATCTCTGGGTGCCGTCGGAGAGTGTTGGTTGCACAAAGTGCAACGAGTTATGGGATGTTGGTCGCACGAAGTGCAACGGGTTATGAGATTATGGTTTCCCGAAGTGCAAGAAAATATGTGTTGTCGGTCGCACGAAGTGCGAGGAGTTATGTGTTGTTGGTTGCACGAAGTGCAACGAGTCGATATGGTATGGTACGTGTTGTATGGCTATGCAGATGGATAGCGATATGTTGCGCAAGATTGAGAAATGACCTTAAGTATCGAGAGTAAATTGTTGCACGAGTTGCAACGAGCGAGATTGGAAGATCGTGGATGCGATAGTACGAGTCGAGATGGTCGCTAAGTCGAGTTTGAGTAGGCGAACGTGTATGTTGGCCGTATGTTGCGTTGAGCTTTGAATAAGCAAATGTTGCGGGTGTGATCGATATGATCGCCATGACACGGTTAGATTGAATGTGTGTCAAACTTGAGCTAACGTTAGAGCTGGGATCGGAAGGATCGCCATACGGGATGGTTAAGTTAAGATAGAAGTTGGACCTACGCGGAGTGTAAAAGTCGAGTAATGACTCAATTTCGAGTGGTATATGCAATACCAATTATGCGAACAAGTGTAGCGAAGTATTGTATCGATAAGATAGGCTCGATCCTGAGTGGTATATGGACTACCACTTAGCGATAGCTATGTTAAGCCGGTTGGTGACTTGCGATAGGTTATGTCGAGACGATTGTATTGCTACGATATGTTGCCCTCAATGGACGGAGTAGTATCGAGACTCGAGTGGGAATGACTTGATAGAAGTCGATGCAAGAATGCTTCGGCGAATTGAGTTGAACGATTACGTGCGTGAAGTCGTGCCTATGGATGATACGTCGAACGAGGATTCGTTAAGTGTAAGTCGAACGATAAGTTGAGCATATGCGAATGAATGTTACGTTGAGGAAATAGTCGACCCGGTCGAACTTATGTTGAGTTAGTACGGAGACTTCTTCGGAACATGTTGAGTAAGTCCGAAAGAATCGTTCGAACGAATTCGAGTTAGTGCGATAAGTCGGTAGCACGGTTTGGAAGTGCGAGTTAGGGATATGAGAATGAATATGTAAATTGGAAATTATGTCGTGAAGATGATAGATGATTACAACGAAATGAATCTGGATGTGTGCAAGACTTGATTCGTATTCGAGTTCGGATAACGGCAGTGATGCAACGAATTTAAGCTTATGAGAAAGGAAGATGTTCAAGTTATGCATATCGACGATGGTATTGAGGCGTATCAAAGACGATATGCAATAACTCGGGGATACTCTGATCGAATGAACGAGAATTATGTTGAGCATTGTTGTTGGATGAATAAGATGCAAGTTAAGTTATGGCAGTTGGACGATAACGGTAGGAGTGCTTCGGAGAATTGAGAATGGATGAATATTGCTTGGATGGAAACGAAAGTGTATGGATTGCTTCGTGGATAACCACTATGTTGACATTCTTGTCTTGAGCGAGCGCAACACCAGCCTCGCACATGCGTCATGTCAAATTAGAACGATCATTCTGCGTGAGCGCTGGTATGGTGATTCATCCAGCGGGGATGATCGAACTTGCGAGACGTGGCAAATTTGATATGGACTTGTGGTTTGATGCGAAGGCGAAATTGAGGATTATGCGATATTGTCAACGGTAGTGCCTAAGTGATTCGAGTAGTTATCGGTACATCAGTTGCGCGGGGATAGATAAATCACGGATTGGTAACGTATGTCGGATTGGATGAAGTCACATAGGAATTGTCGGAATTGATTTGGCTCCGCGATAGGATATAGCATGGTTCGTTGTAACTGTTCCTCGTTGATGATCTTCAATTATCGAGCGTAGTTTCGGGGCAGATGACCCTAGAAGACTTGACCGCCAAATCAAGTGAATGTTGAAGTCCCATAGGATGACCCTAAAGAAGTCGCGTAAGAAGGATAAGGAATGAGGTAGTGCATGTTGAGGATAAGTCTAAGCGAGTGAGTATCGTGTCTCAAAAGTTAGCGAGTACTTGAATCGATATGGTCAAGAAAAGTTATGTTGGATCGAATAGACGTTGCTGAGGAACGTACTTAGCGTAGTGATGCGGTAAGGCGATTGCAAGGGTTCTGCAATACGCGAGAGCAACGGATGGTAGAACGACCCTAAGAGTTGTGTCGTAGATCGGTTTGAGTAACGGTTAGGCTATGTGTGTTGAGCGCACGATTTATGTTACGAAACGAACTAGTCGGGATTGATTCGAGAATTGAGTAAAGGATTCGTACTCGATCGAGAATCGGAGATGGACGTATCGTAAGAGACCTTGGGTCGGAAAGATTGTTGCCTTTGAGCATCGTAGACTCAAGTTGACCTCTTGTGTCGGAAGAGCGCGAGCATGATGTCTGGATAAGTTACCTAGCGGGGGTAGCCCCAGACGCGATGCATAGGTAGTTCGAGAACGTGAACCGTGTTGGGATAGTTGTATACGAGACTTAGTGTGAATGGTAGGCAAAGGAATTTAAGACATGTGGACGTAGTCCATGTCGTAGAGGCCAAGTGTTATGAATGATTGGATGAAAGACTTGAGTTATGTGAGAGATAGGAAACGGTTGGACGAATAGGCGTTGCGGGAGCTTGTTGCGATCGGATGCGCAATGACTTGTGCAATGCGAGTGTTAGGTGGTCGGCGAGAAACTTACGAGATCGAAGTTATGGTTGAATGAAGTTATGTGTAAGATGTTGGAAGATGATCGCATGTTATGGGATGATGCATACGAAGAGTATTTTGGGAATAGGCGCTAAGATTTGACTAAGTCGAGTACGGACCGATGGATGCTTGAGGATTTATGTTGAGCTTGTTAGTTGTTCCGATATCCTACAACTGAGCTTGGCTAAAATGTATATATTGGTGGGATGCCTAAAATATGTGTATGATCCAGACTGAGTTGTATGATTCCAATGATAGCAGCACGAGATCGTGAAGTGATCTATGCGAGGCACTTAGATTAAGTGTTGGTTTCGGTTCGAGGACGAACCTGATTTTGAGTGGTATATTATGTAATGCCCCACTCCGCATCGGTGCATTATGATGAGTCGTTGACTCGAAGAGTTGCGTTGACCCGATGAGGTATCGATATGAATCGATGCAAGTGTTACGTTGGCCAAAGGTAAGCTTTGAGTCGGTTAGAATCTATGAATCAAATCGATGCAAAGGATAAGTCTCGTCGAGCAAGTGCTGATTTTAGTTGATCTGGTGTGCAGGCTATGCTTTTACGCTGGACGATAAGAGGTCGGCATTTTGCCTTGTGCAATGAAGTGTCCGCGAAACCAAATCGGGGCCTTGCAACGGATTGTGGCATGGGTATGATAGGCCAAATCAACCGAGTAGAGCAAAGGAATGGCTAAGTCCGGGAGTTAGCTATGCGATCGAGTTATGGAAGCGAGGCGCTTCAATCGACGAAGCGGCAAGGCGTATCGACTTAAGGTGGGCGGGTTCTTGACTCTCTCTCCCTATTCCTTCACGTCTAAAATAATATGTTATGGTATGCGTAATATGTTATCGAGTTAGCGAGCGTGGCTCGGCGAGTAAGTGTCTGAATATGCGTTGAACACTAAGATAGAACATTGAACAATCGAAACATTGAAGTGACGTGCATCGAGTGCACGAGTCGCGGTAGGGCAATGATGGTAGAACATTGAAAGATGATAATGAGATGTGCATCATGTGCACGGCTCCGAGAACATTGAACTCTAGGCGTAGAACATTGATTATGATGCTGAGCGTGCCTTTGTGCACTTAAGTTACGAAAAGACTAAGTGATACAGAATTATGCTATGAGAATAAACTTACGAATGGTACACGTTGAATACGAGTATGAGATGACTAAGCCGTTGGGCGTCGTGCATCAATATGGATGTGTTGGGGCATAACGCCGACGGAGCTCCCCATATGAATGGTGGATTATGTTTATGGCACGGAAAATCGTTTATGGCACGGGAAACCGTTTATGTGCGAGACTATGTTTATGGAAACACGAGATTGGTTGGACGATATGACTTGTATGCTATGGTACGTATTGCATGGTCAATGGACTCGGATTGCCCGTGCACGGGTGCGGCTTCCCTCGAACGATTACGCCGGGGCGCCGGGACCGTTCGGCCTAGGAGGGAATTATGTGTGGTATTTATGGTGCACAACATTCGGACGGATTACGACCGTCTAGTGCTGTGATAAGCTATAATATCCGTAAGTTTGGGATCCTTCGGATACTGGGCTAGCAACCCGTATCGAAGCGATTGTAGGCTTACACATAAGAGATGCCAAGTCCATTACGGTGCGAAATACCGTGACCTTCATATAGATAGGGCCGGTAGGCTGAGATGAGAGCTGGGTGCAGGCGCAGGGCCTGCCACCTATTATACATATGTTTATGTTTATGAATGGTCGGTTGCATGAATCATATGTTTGCTTATGTTAAGTTCTAACCACTGCAGGCTAAGGAAATAGGACGGAGATGGGCACGAACACTATGTTTATGTTTCAGATTATGTCTAACTGTATCTGCTGCAGAAACACGGTATCAGACACATGATGATAAGTATATATGCATGAGTATTGCCATGAAACTGATCCTAAGGCTAAATAGAAAGACCACAAAGTAAGATGCATGTTTCACTAAATGAATTAGTGTTTGGTTTGGGTGCGAGCGGGTTTTGATCAGTACGAAGCGAGGACGAAAGCACTAAACCCCCACTAGTTTATGTGCAGGTCAGGTTATGATCGGCTTAGGGCGGAGCTTGGCTTGGACGTGCCGAGGCATGGAGTCCTTGGCGTTCAAGAGGAGCTTCCGCATATGCGTTCGGACTTGCGACATGAAGGTGTTCGGCCAAAGACTACTTGGTGGCTATAAGGAGGCATAATGTATGGAACAATGTAATCCTTTATGAGCTAGAGAGATCATGAGCGTTGTAGCCAATTGGCATTTTATGTTGGGCTATTCAGAGCCTTTGTAACCTTCAGTTCAATATGAATAAAAGAGATTCTTATGTTACACTTTGTTTCCTTCCGCTGCGTATGTTATCAATTTGAGATAAACCCTATGTGAACTGTTATCTTGCCTTGCACGAGCGCAACTCCAGGCTCGTGCGGCATCACGCCCCAGCGAGGACGATGATTCGGGTAAAATCTAGCGAGGACGAGCGATTTCCCGGGTCGGGGCGTGACAGTTACGTCTTCAAATAGGCCTATACCCCGTTAATCAACGGGATAAAGTTCGACGGGCTTATATCAATGCGGGGCCATATCAACCACTACAAGGGTATCCATCATCTAAATCATCCGGAGAACAAAATCGTCGATTTATTGCCTCGTGGTTTAAAGACTTCCCTTGGTTAGAATATTCTCCGGTAAAGGATAAAGTGTATTGTTTTCCATGCTTTCTCTTTGAAACCTATCCTCCTAAGCATCCTACATTTACAAAAGATGGATTTGGAAGTTGGAAGCGGGTGAATGATGGAAAAAATTGTTCTTTTTTGCAACACATGGGAGGGCCAAATTCCTTTCACATGGCTCCTGTACGGTCTCATGAAAATTTAAAGAGACTGTCAAGAGGCATAGAAAGCATGTTTAAAGTACAAGGATGTGCCTTCAGAGGTCATGATGACTCAATTGGATCAAGAAATCGGGGAAACTTTCTTGAATTGCTAAACTTTGTCGCAAGTTGGAATGAAAAAGTTGCTGAAGTTGTTCTAGAAAATGCTCCGGGAAATACTTCATATACTACACCATTGATTCAAAAGGAGGTTTTGTATATTATAGCTCATGGGGTAAAATGTAAGATACGTGAACAAATTAGGGATAAAAAAATTTGTATTCTTGTTGATGAAGCACAAGATGAGTGCAATAGAGAACAAATGGCTATTATCTTGAGATTTGTTGATGACGATGGTATTTTATGTGAACGGTTTTTTGGTGTTGTAGGGGTCTAAAATACCACAACTTTAACTCTCAAAGAAGAGATATGCAAGGTCTTTACTAAGTACAATCTTTCTATCGACAATATGAGAGGCCAAGGATACGATGGTGCTAGCAATATGCGTGGTGCATGGAATGGTCTACAAGCTTTATTTTGCCAACAATGTCCTTATGCGTATTATGTGCATTGCTTTGCCCACCGACTCCAACTAGCATTAGTTGAGACAGCTAAGGATGAGCAGGATATATGGTTGTTCTTTTCAATGGTAGGAACTATCGTCAACCTTATTTTTTCTTCTCCCAAACGTCAAAGTAAGTTTCGATTTGCTCAAGCATATGAAGTTGCATTCAAATTTGCTACCGGTGAACTTCAAACTAGTAGAGGGGGTAATCAAATTGGTAGTTTACAACGAGCTGGAGCTACTCGTTGGAGTTCTCATTTTGGTTCAGTTAGCCGCTTGATGATTACGTTTGATGCAACTTGTACAGTTCTTGAGAACATTGCTAGAGATGCTACAAAGAGAGCTCAACATGGGGAAGCTAAGGGTGCTTTGAAATCAATGACATCCTTTGAATTTGTATTCATGTTGCATTTGATGAATGCGATAATGGGAATCACAGAAGTACTTTGTCAAGCCTTGTAACAAAAATCTCAAGACATCGAGAATGCTATGAGTCTTGTTTCCACTACCGAGAAACTTCTTCACAAGTTAAGAGAAGATGGATGGAATGTTTTGTTTATGAATGTAAATTTATTTTGTGAGAGACATACGATTGATAAACCTAATATGAGTGATCGTTATACTATGGGTAGCGGTCGCTCTTGCCAATAACGGGATGACATTACATTTGAGCATCACTATCATTTTGATATCTTTAATGAGGCTATAAATTTTCAACTTGAGGAATTAGAAAGTAGGTTCACTGAAGGGGCAATGGAACTTCTCATTCCTAGCTTGGCATTGGATCCAAGGAATGACTTTAAAGCATTTGAAGTTGATGATATTTGTAGTCTTGCTGAAAATTCTATCCTCAAGATTTTACCGAACAAGAAGTACTTATATTGAGAGGTCAACTGTGTAACTGTCTGTTTTCAAAAATGAGGGTAATTTTGAACTTTTGTAAAATTGATTATTTAATAATAGGTTTAAATCATGTTATTGATTTATTGGTGATTTTGATTATTTTAATATCAGTAAATTAGTGTTTTGTGGTTTTGTTCTTTGGCTAGTGTAACCTTAGAGCTGCTTAGCCTAGAGACTAACCATGACCATGGAGGCCTAACCCATGTGATTAGATTAGCTAATTACCACTTTTTAGGCTAAGGGTATTTTGGTCATTTTGTGACTTTTGAATTATTTAGGATTTTGATTAATTGGTAAATTTTAGATTATTTTAATAATATTTAAATTGATGTATTATAATTTTTGTCATTTTTTATATTTTAATATTTTAATATTTTAGGAATTTTTATATTTTAATATTATATTTTCGGGATTTGTTTAGTCGGGTTAAGTTTCGTTTCGTTCCGACTTGTGTTAGTGATCCGGGTAGCTTAGACTCTAGACGGGACCACAAGAATAGTTAGACATGGCCCACAAATCTCACTAATTAGTCTAGTGTAATTAGGCTAATCCCATATGACAAGTTTAGTCATTTAGAGATTAGAAACTTGACCATTTTGACCCCGAACCTTCACATGACTTAAGTTGAACCAAAGGAGACTAGTTGAGGGCATTTTGGACTTTTCAAATGGACCCAAATAGGGCATCATGGCAGTCACTATACCTTAGGGTTCTCCTCTTTTCATTTTCATTTCTCTACTTGCCTTATTTTTTTCTATTTGTGTTCTTCCCCAAAACTTGAGAGCTTCCCTCCAAGTTTTGATCTCCTAAACCTTCCAAATCTCTATCCATTCCACCTAATCTACCAAGGAAAGGGTGCTAGCTATACATTGGAGCAAAGAGCAAGGAAGGAGTGTCCAACTTTGAGGAGAGTCCGTGTCGACTTCATGTCCTTTGGAGTTTTTATTGGGAATCAACTCCCAATAGGTATCTCTCTCTCTCTCTAATCCCTCTCTATTTCATCTTTGCATTGGATTTTGGTAATTTTGAACCCGTAGGAACCACCCCCATGTATGTACCATCCTTAGGTTTGATTTTGAGACACTTTGGAGTCCTCATTTGGAAGTTATGATGGTTTTTGTGGCACCCAAGGAGAAATTCCAAAGGTGGTCCACCAAGTGTTTGTAGGAATGTCCCATAGACATTTTTGTCCTATAATTTCAGATTTAGATTAGTTAGAGGGTAGTTTAGACATGTTAGATAAATTCCCCATGGTTTTCATTAGGTACCCTACAAGTTTGGCCATGTATCTTAGGCCTACTTCTCATATTTATGTGTATCAATGTGTTAAATGGCACATTATTAAATAGTGGACTGTTTTGGGCATTTATATATATATTGATATGTGTGTGGGTGTGTGGTGGTGTATACTATGTGTAGAGAGAGTGGGGGAATCATATCTCTCATGTTGGAGGTTGTGGTTGAGTGTTTGGTTGAGAGTGTAGAGAGTGGTTGTGAGAGGATGAGTTTTAGAGTGGTTGTGAGTGAGTTTTTTGTAGTTTTGTTGAGTGTTTTGAGAGGGTTTTAGAGTGGTTTGATGGAGTGTAGAGAGGGGGTTTTGTAGAGGGTATGAAGGGGTATTGAGGGGGGTTTATAGGGAAGCAAACCCCCCACAACAGCAGCTAGCAGCCCCCCAAAAGGGGACTGCACAGCAGGCATATGCTGCTGAAATTGCAGCAGCAGCAGCTTTCAAAAGCTGCTGTTTACAGCAGCTTATCAGCTGCTTTTGGGCAGCAGTAGCAGCCCCATACCCCCCTTCCATGTGTGTGTGTGGGTGAGTTTGTGGTGTGTTAGTATGTGTTTTTATGTGAGTGGTTAGAGAGTTAAGTTAGTGGTTTCCTATAGGTTTGTGAGTTAGTTTGAATGTTAGAAGTATAGATGTTGTAAGTAGGATATGTTTGAGTTTAGATAAGTTAGTAGGTTTTAGGATGTTAGTATCCTATAAGTTAGATAGGGTGTGGTGTTAGAGACTTGGTATTAGGATACCAAGTTAGTATTTGTGTTAGGATACTAGTTAGCCTATAGGTTAGAGTGGTATCTTAGGATGCCAATACGGTATCTTAAGATTTACTCTTTACCTTCAAGATAGTAGGATTTTTACCTTATTAGCAAGATAAGGTATCAAGATACCACGGTATGGTATCAAGATACTAGGATAGGGTTAGAATACCTTGGTAGACTATTGGGGATCTCGTAGAGTGAGGGTAAAGTAGGTTAGGGTATTGGTTAGAGGCTAAGGCGAAGAGTTTACCTTGGTAGGATAATAAAGTATGGTTAAGGTAATACGTTAGAACTAAGATATGAGATAATATCTTTAAGATATAGTTAGAATTAGGATAGCTTGGTTGGTAATGGTTAGGAATATGGTAAGTGACTTAGGGTTGACCCCGTTTGACCATAGTTGACCGTTTTGACTAAAAGTCAACCAAAAGTCAACTTTAGCCTAAAATTGACCGAAACTTGACCAGAGTTGACCAGTTGACCAAAAGTCAACTGTGAGTCAACCATTGACCTAGTTTGACCTAGAGTGGACTATGAGTTGACCAGGATTGACCAAAAGTCAACTGTAAGTCAACCATTGACTTAAATCGACCCAGTTTGACTTTATTTGACTTGTCTTGACCTAGTTTGACATTGTTAGGCCTAGTATGACTTAGATTGACTTTGTATAATCTAGATTGACTTAGATTGACCTGATGTGACTTAGTTTGGCTTGGTGTGACTTAGTATGACTGAGTTTGACCTAGATTGCATAATATATACTAGAAATTATGCCATACACTGATAAACTCTAATTAACTCATGATATCTCATCTTTAGGTCTGTGATTTTACTCTGAGTCAGATTACACAGTTGACATATTTCAATCGAATCTCAGGCGAGTACATTTTCTGATAGTATTTCTGTTTTATGATATCGTCTATGTTTCTCGTATTTAGAGTAGATATCCTTGTTTTTTTGTCACATTGTTCACACGGATTGGTATTTGTCTGGATCCCGTCATGAGATGTTATTTCTTGTATTCCTTGGTATATCCTGTGCAAGTCTTTTCTTGTTCTTTGTGCATTGTATAGACACGATTCCTGCGAAAGCTCGCTACCTCCTCGGAGAATCATGTGCCATGACTTGTCATTACTGGATCCACTTTACTGGTTGGAGATGGGGGTACTTAGCGTAGATATGTGATCATTTTTTCTCCTGTGATTCCTCTTCCCTGAGAGTGTTAGCCATACACTTTACGTATGACTAGCTAGGCCCTTTTTCTCCTGTGCAACCCAAGCCGATCACATGTTGAAACTAGTACTAAACTCACATAGATAGTAGTTCCTGATTTTTCGAACATGATATATACTGTTTTCTTGTTCTTACAGTTACAGTCTTGATATGCCTTACCATGATTCATGTATACATTATTTTACCTTGTATATTCTCTCTATTTACTGCTACATTTTCAATATCGTCTAACTAGAACTGTTATTTGAGATTTGTACTCGTTCCATCCTGACTAGATATGTTGACAAAATTTTACAGATTATGGCAAGGAGGATTGTCCTATCTACTACGGTCCTCATGACGTAGTTGGCCTAGACTTGGAGACCCTAGTTCAGCAAGGGTTAGCTCCAGCCGATGGGGCTTTAGAGTAGTTTAGCTGGTCTAGTTTAGTACTGGACTTTGTCTCCAGATTATATTTTGGCTTGTTATTATTTTAGTATTTGTATTAGAGATTGTTGACTCTAGACTTGTATTATTTCTGTGTTGGATCTTTTGGATGATATTTCATATCTTGTTGTCTTTATCTTTCGGTATCATCTATCTTTCTTAGAGTTTGTGATTGAGTATATTATATTATCATTGCTTGTCCTCTATTCGGAGTTGACCGTTCTCGACAAGTTTTGATATTATAACTGTTGTTAGATAGTAGTCCTAGACAGCGTTCTACGATGTTTCTGCGACGTAGGCTGGGACGCTGTCACGCACTCGTGCCCTTACTCCGGGTGCGGATCGTGACACGTTTTTAGTGGTGGCCCATACAGGTCAGAAGTCGCAATTAGTGCAATGTCGTAGTGGTGCTCGACTTAGAGTGCTTCTACGAGCCTGCTATAGGTTTAAAAGATATAGGCTATAGGCTAAGGATACTCAGTCACAATTAGGAAACATCCAATTTGCTTCTCTACAACTGTCCTTTTTTGATGCTGATTATTTGTACTCTAATTGTCCTCCTTTGATATGATCTATCTTGTGCCATATTGACTTCTTTCTTTCGATCTGTCTTCAGGATGGTGATGACTCGATCTCAGCATTTGGAGCCTGCTGATACTGAGAGGTCCGCCATATCTTGTGGACCTGAGCCAGTCACTTCCTGTCACGACCCGCACCCTGTATAGGGGCACGAGAAGTGGTTACGTCCAGCCTACGCCGCAGTGTCGGCGGTAGTAAGCTGTCCTAGGTTGCTAACTAATCTCATACAGTGTATAAAAAGTACTTGTCCAGATATCAGCTCCGAATGGAGGACAAGTAAAGGGTAGGATATACTCAATCACAGTCTAAAATACGAAAAGATAACACAGAAGTTATACCTAAGGAATTAAAGACAACAACAACTAACTACTAAAATAATACAACAATGTCTCAAACAAACTTAATACAAACTCAATATCTTAACTTTAATACAACAAGTCAAAACATGAAAGCTAAAGTAGTCTACTAGCTAATCTCCTGAATCACTCCTGAGAGTCGGGACCAAAGGTAGCTAATCCCTCGCCAGGTCCATGGTAAGTAGGGCATGTGTCCTCAGGATTATCATCTGTAATATTTTCAACAGGTCCAATCAGGACAGGAACGAGTACAACTCATCTAGAAAATCCAAGTAAATGACAAAGAACTATAAAGCAGTTATAGACAGTTTTATTGATGAGCATGGCAGTTTTATACAGGTAATGATGGCATAGAGAAACAGTAAGATGCAAGAAAAGAAAGGTAACTAAAACAAGAGAAGAATCATGGCAATGGAGACGGTAATAAAAGCTAACTGAACTAGAATAACATGTATGAGTCCAGACAGTACGATATAAGTCTAATATAATCCCAGTGTGAGTCCAGTCCATATAATCCGATACCAGATGATTTTCGGTACAAGATGAGTCCAACAGTGATCAATGAATCCAGGGTGAGTCCAACTATGATCTAACAGTGTGTTTTAAAATACCGAGGTCGACATGTAAACGGCTGTAGGTATCAGGCACATCTCTTACGGATCAGGCAAGAGATGGCTATGCTTCCGGTAGATTCTAGTGGGAGATTCCGGATTTGGGGTATGTCTACATGTCTTACTCAATATTTTCCCGCCCAGCAAGTGAATCCAAAATCGACAAAAGAATCGAGATGAGTCTGGCCAATACATGATGAATCCAGAAATGATTCCGGAATGATTCCAATAACTCCAGTAATAGAGGCCAGCAAGTAAGGTATGTGTCGATACATGAATCCAGAAATATCCATACGTGTTGATACAGAGAATCACATAGAACTAACTAGAACTGAAATACAGTAAGTGACAAATAAATGAGAGAACTATCAGAGAATGTACTCGCCTGATACTCTGAAAAGAGTAGTGTAATATCAGATGTCTGTACCAGGGTCACAATGTCCTAAAATAGAGCAATACAGTTATGACATGTCTAATATGAAGATAAATAAAATCTACAATGCAATCTATATGAATTCTAAGCCAATCTAGGTCAAAGTCAAACTTGGTCAAACATTCTAGCCAAACTAGTCAAGTTATCTAGGGTTTAGTCAATAATGATCAAACTAGGTCAAAGTCTAGACTAACTAAGATTTTGGTTAATTATAGATTAGTCAATAAGGTAATTAGGTCAATGGTCAACTCTTTAAGGCTAACTCAACCAATCATAGGCTATCATGTCTTAGGATACCTAAGATTCTATACCACAAAGCTAAGGCATAACCAATCTCCTATACAAGTATATCACACAAAATATATATAGTACAATACCAACCTTAATCCTGTAATCAAGCTAATCCCATACTCCAACTCAAGTCATGACTCAACTCTAAGTATCTCACTTAACCCCATACATATCTTAATCTATATAGGATTACCCTCATAATCCATATGGTTAACCTAATCATCTAGTTAGGGTTTAGTCAAACTTAAGTCAAATAGTCATCTAAAATCCATCTAAGTCAATTCTAGGTCAAGGTTGACCTATAGTTGACTTTGGTCAATAATGGTCAACAAGGGTCAACTTGCTAGTCAACCTAGGTCTACTAAGCCTATTGGTCAAATCTAGACTCACTAGCCATAGGCCATAGGCTAAAATATCTAGGGCACTGGCATATATATATTACATATATACATAGGCCATAGGCTAAGTCATCAAGTCTATAACATATATGTATACATATCTAATATATAGTCAACTATATAATACCATAATCTATATTTTATATATATATATACCCATTCACATATATATAATATCCTTATATATATATATATATATATATATATATATATATATATATATATATTTATATATATATATATATATATATATATATATATATATATATATATATAAATATATATATATACCACTATATATATATATAACATATATATATATACCATAACATATATATTTATATACATATATAACATATATACATTATATAGGTAGAGAGAGAGAGTGGAAGTGATGAGGTGTCATGTGTGTGAATAAAAGAGTGAGAGAGAGTGGGATAGTGTCATGACAGCAAGGGGGGTTAAACTCAGGAATTCTGAGATAGGGGGGACACACCCACATACATATATATATACATATACACACATATCTACATATATACATATCCATATACTCTAAGACACACACACCTACACACTCATATACATATACATACACATATATTATGTATATACACCCAAACATACATACATATATACATAAAAATCGATTTAAATCTCAAAATAAATACTGAAAAATAACATGAATTACTGTTCATAACTGAACATTGGGGAAAACCAAATCTAATACACAAAACCTAGCTAATACCCTAATCTAAGGGTTGGTAATCGTGTCCCCACACGTGTACGTGTCGTTTGTGTCCATGGGAGTCCACCACGACACGACACGGCGTGTCCAGTGGTCAAAAACCCAAATCGGGTAAATTCAGACACTGTGTAGCGACACAGCGTCGTGCACAGGTTCACTTAGGTCTAGGACACGGTACACATGTCCTCGTGTCTCGTGGTCGTGTTCCTAGGTTCGCCTAGGATAGGGCTACGTGTCCCACAGCCTGATACGTGTCCAAGTGTCGCACAGTGTCGTGTCCGAGCCCGTATCAGAGCCTAACTGTGTGTGTGTGTGTGGACAGCACAAATCAGTGCGAGCTTGATAACATCGTGAATACCAAACCAACTCGACCCAAACTTTGTGTGTGTCGTATCAGACATTAGACCCATGTGTCCACAAAGTTTCGTGCCATATAGTGTCGTGTCGTGTCCTGTGTCTAGCCCGAGTAGCAGGGGAGAACACAGGCACAGTGCGGTGCCTCGTGCAGCGAGGACAGAGCCTCGTAGACATGACACACACATCGATACATGTCATGCTTGTGTCAGGGTGTAGCCTAGGTCTAGGGCTAGGGTTTAGGCCTGACACTTTGTGTCCACGTCGTGTCTAGACACGACACGAAGGCCGTGTCAGTACGTGTTTTAACACTGTGTACAGTGTAGACTAAACCAGTGCGCGTGTGATTACGTGTCCGATACGACACGAGAGTGTCTCAAACTCAACGGGGGGCTTGTCAGAGGGTGCCCCCACCTCTGTGCCAAGTGGCACGTGTCCATGTGTCCAATTTGTAGAGAAAACAGTGTCGGGTAGCAGGGGACAGTGTACTGTGTGTGCACAGCGTGTTCGTGTCCATTTTGGACACGGATACGACACGATAATGTGCTCAGTCCTAGGGTTTCGTATCTAGCATGCTAAGGGCTACCCAAATGTGTAATTTGTTTTGGAAAACAACAACTTTCAAACCATAGTGACATTTCACCAAACACTTAATTAAACACACAGATACGTGTCCGATATGGACACCAAACCAAATCTATTTCCTACAAAACTTGATCCACAGTTAGGGTTTACCTAAATGCATGCAATTATGAAGAGAAAACACAATATTAACTAGGTTTAGGGATATTTACCTATGAGTGCAAAATCCTCAATAATAGGCCTATTTGAATGAAAACCCCCTTCAACTCCCAATGTCCAAAGCTCCACAAATCCTTGCTATCAAGCCATAACTGGTATCCTCTAGTGTAGGGGAGTCCAATGTAAGAAACTAGGCTCAATTTGGAGTCAAAATGATTAATTGGTGAGGGTGTGAAGATAGAAGGAAAACTAGGTTTTTGTGTATGAAAAGAGGCTTGAATGAAGGGGGGTGTGTTTATATGGAAGGGGGTAGGGTTGGCTGCCATGGGGGGGGGGTAGGGTAGATATTTAGGGTTCCTTCTAGGTGAAGTAACTTAACTTCTAAGGTAAAGACCAATAGATCTTTCGTTAGGTCTACCTAAATATCTAAGTATACATAGTATCTAGATATTTATCTAACCTTAGATATTTATGACATAAAGCAATATCTTCCACTTAGTCTTCTAGGTTAGTGGCTAACCTCTAGATTAGGCTAAACTAGGTTAGGAGCTAACATGACACTAATCAACTAATTAAATAATAATAATTCAAATAAATCCAAATAAATTCTAATAAATTACCAAAATACCCTTTTGACTAAAAAGTGGTAATTTGATATCCTAATCACATGGTTAGGCTTACATGGTCATGGTTAGTCTCTAGGTTATGAAATCTCTTGGGTTTACACTAGGGTTACACCAGTAAAATCACAAAGTCATAAGCCATGACTTAGAAAATAGTTTTAAACTATCTAAAAATCACCAAAATTCATAACATGACTAAATCACCATTATTTAATAATAAAAATAATAAATTTTCAAAATATCCCAATTTCAGAAAACTGGGTGTTACACTTCTTCTGCAGTCAGTGCATCTACAGCAGGGTTCGAGGGTGCTCCTCCACCAGTTGTAAGGATTGTCCCGGAGATTATTGCAGCAGAAGCAGACGTGGGAGTTCTTCCTCCAGCACATTGGACTCCTCCGTCCGTTGCCGATGTTCTTCCTCCTCCACCTCCTATGCCTACGGAGATGGGGCAGATGCTCGCCTTCTTCCAGCAGATGCTGGAGACCCAGAGGGCCCAGTCTGAGGCACAACAGAGACAGACTGACGTAATGCGTCAGGGCATGGAGGATGCCTACCATTTAGCTTTAGCAGCCGTGGAGTAGAGGGCTCCGTATCAGGGAGCGCATCCAAGGCAGGGCAACATCCAGGACTTCAAAAAACTGGGGCCTCATGATTTCGGTAGGACTGAGGGCATAGTTTATGCTGACGACTGGCTCGAGGATATCGAACGGCAGATGAGGGCTTCCCGCATAGCAGACGACCTGAAGGTCGAGGTGGTAGGGCTACAGTTGTTGGACATCGCCCATACTTGGTTCAGGAACGAGCCCGCTCATGCTGGAGAGGGCCATACCTGGGCTGAGTTTAAGGTTCTCTTCAAGGAGTTCTTTTCTCCTACGGACAAGATTGACTTGACGAGACAGTTTCAGAACCTGCACCAGGGCAGCTTGTCTGTTGAAGAGTACGCCGCAGAGTTTTGTCGTCTGAGCCGATATGCGAAGTATATGGTTCGTGACCCGGAGATCAGAGCGAGCCATTTCAGAGAGTGATTGATCTGGGATATCAAGATCCTTATCCCATCTTTCTATGCGACTTACACTGAGATCTTTGTGGAGGCCCGCAAGGTAGAACGAGAGTGGGGCTTGAAGCCCAAGAGGGACCGTGATCTGTTCTCGGGGGCTACTAGCAGCGCGGGGGCTGCTAAATGTCCTCAGCTACAACATCAATCTTTTCTGCAGCACCAGCAGCAGTTTCACGCCAGGGCACCAGTTCAGCAGGTGCCTCACCATCAGCAGAGGCAAATGCAGAATGGCCAACATTGTA
Organism: Iris pallida; assembly: GCA_029216955.1. Lineage (NCBI taxonomy): Eukaryota > Viridiplantae > Streptophyta > Magnoliopsida > Asparagales > Iridaceae > Iris > Iris pallida. Next base: position 6,368,666 of record JANAVB010012000.1, on the reverse strand, counting down.
ACTTCTGTAAGAAGCCCGATCATATCTAGGAGGTTTGTAGGAAGAGGCTGGGGATGTGCCTCTATTGTGGTGAAGCGGGACATCAGATGAGAGATTGTCCCATGAGCCCTCGTATTATTGGTGTAGCTCAGGGAGCGCGGGCTAGGCTACCTGCGGTACCGCATCATGCCCCACACCAACAGCGGGATATACCCCGCCAGGGTAGGGCTTTTGTGATGACTGCCGAGGAGACCCACCCTGCAGGCGATGGATTAGGAGGTTAGGTCTTGTTCCTTCCTTTTACCTGTTTCTTTCCACCCATTGATTGATGATTATTTTCTTAGTACCTTTAGTTTGCATATGTGATGATCATGCTAGATAAATAGAACACCACAATGAAGACTGTAATAACATGATACTATAGAGACTAAAACCATGCATGTTTGTTTCTATTTCCTAGAATTGCATATTATATAACTTAGGATAAAATTTAGTAGACTTTGATTGTTGGGAGCTTGACCTAGAGAAGAGTACAACCAATTTGAATTTCGAGGACAAAATTTTTCTAAGGGGGTAGGATTGTAACTGCCTGTTTTAAAAAATGAGGGTAATTTTAAACTTTTGTAAAATTGATTATTTAATAATAGGTTTAAATCATGTTATTAATTTATTGGTGATTTTGATTATTTTAATATCATTAAATTAGTGTTTTATGATTTTGTTCTTTGGCTAGTGTAACCTTAGAGCTGCTTAGCTTAGAGACTAACCATGACCATGGAGGCCTAATCCATGTGATTAGATTAGCTAATTACCACTTTTTAGGCTAAGGGTATTTTGGTCATTTTGTGACTTTTGAATTATTTAGGATTTTGATTAATTGGTTAATTTTAGATTATTTTAATAATATTTAAATTGATGTATTATGATTTTTATTATTTTTTATATTTTAATATTTTGGGAATTTTTATATTTTAATATTGTATTTTCGGGATTTGTTTAGTCGGGTTTAAGTTTCGTTTCGTTCCGACTTGTGTTAGTGACCCGGGTAGCTTAGACTCTAGACGGGACCCCAAGAATAGTTAGACATGGCCCACAAATCCCACTAATTAGTCTAGTGTAATTAGGCTAATCCCATATGACAAGTTTAGTCATTTAGAGATTAGAAACTTGACCCTTTTGACCCCGAACCTTCACATGACTTAAGTTGAACCAAAGGAGACTAGTTGATGGCATTTTGGACTTTTCAAATGGACCCAAATAGGTCATCATGGCAGCCACTATAGCTTAGGGTTCCCCTCTTTTCATTTCATTTCTCTACTTGCCTCCTTTTTTCCTATTTGTGTTCTTCCCCAAAACTTGAGAGCTTCCCTCCAAGTTTTGATCTCCTAAACCTTCCAAATCTCCATCCATTCCACCTAATCTACCAAGGAAAGGGTGCTAGCTATACATTGGAGCAAGGAGCAAGGAGCAAGGAGCAAGGAAGGAGTGTCCAACTTTGAGGAGAGTCCGTGTCGACTTCGTGTCCTTTGGAGTTTTTATTGGGAATCAACTCCCAATAGGTATCTCTCTCTCTCTAATCCCTCTCTATTTCATCTTTGCATTGGATTTTGATAGTTTTGAACCTGTAGGAACCACTCCCATGTATGTACCATCCTTAGGTTTGATTTTGAGACACTTTGGAGTCCTCATTTGGAAGTTATGATAGTTTTTGTGGCACCCAAGGAGAAATTTCGAAGGTGGCCCACCAAGTGTTTGTAGGAATGTCCCATAGACATTTTTGTCCTCTAATTTCAGATTTAGATTAGTTAGAGGGTAGTTTAGACATGTTAGATAGGTTCCCTATGGTTTTCATTAGGTACCCTACAAGTTTGGCCATGTATCTTAGGCCTACTTCTCATATTTATGTGTATCAATGTGTTAAATGGCACATTATTAAATAGTGGACTATTTTGGGCATATATATATATATATATATATATATATATATATATATATATATATATATATATATATATATATATATATATATATATTGATATGTGTGTGGTGGTATATACTATGTGTAGAGAGAGTGGGGAAATCATCTCTCTCATGTTGGAGGTTGTGGTTGAGTGTTTGGTTGAGAGTGTAGAGAGTGGTTGTGAGAGGATGAGTTTTAGAGTGGTTGTGAGTGAGTTTTTTGTAGTTTTGTTGAGTGTTTTGAGAGGGTTTTAGAGTGGTTTGATGGAGTATAGAGAGGGGATTTTGTAGAGGGTATGAAGGGGTATTGAGGGGGGGGGGGGGGTTATAGGGCTGCAAATACCCCACAACAGCAACTAGCAGCCCCCCCAAAAGGGGACAGCACAACAGCCATATGCTGCTGAAATTGCAGCAACAACAACTTTCAAAAGCTGCTCTTTACAGCAGCTTATCAGCTGCTTTTGGGCAGCAGTAGCATCCCCATACCCCCTCCCTTCCATGTGTGTGTGTGGGTGAGTTTTTGGTGTGTTAGTGTGTGTTTTAGGTGAGTGGTTAGAGAGTTAAGTTAGTGGTTTCCTATAGGTTTGTGAGTTAGTTTGAATGTTAGAAGTATAGATGTTGTAAATAGGATATGTTTGAGTTTAGATAAGTTAGTAGGTTTTAGGATGTTAGTATACTATAAGTTAGATAGGGTGTGGTGTTGGAGACTTGGTATTAAGATACCAAGTTAGCATTTGTGTTAGGATACTAGTTAGCCTATAAGTTAGAGTGGTATCTTAGGATACCAATACGGTATCTTAAGATTTACCCTTTACCTTCAAGATAGTAGGATATTTACCTTATTAGCAAGATAAGGTATCAAGATACCACGGTATGGTATCAAGATACTAGGATAGGGTTAGAATACCTTGGTAGACTATTAGGGATCTCGTAGAGTGAGGGTAAAGTAGGTTAGCGTATTGGTTAGAGGCTAAGGCGAAGAGTTTACCTTGGTAGGATAATAAGGTAATGTTAATGTAATACGTTAGAACTAAGATATGAGATAATATGTTTAAGATATGGTTAGAATTAGGATAGCTTGGTTGGTAATGGTTAGGAATAGGGTAAGTGACTTAGGGTTGACCCCGTTTGACCATGGTTGACCGTTTTGACTAAAAGTCAACCAAAAGTCAACTTTAGCCTAAAATTAACCGAAACTTGACCAGAGTTGACCAGTTGACCAAAAGTCAACTGTGAGGCAAACCATTGACCTAGTTTGACCTAGGGTGGACTATGAGTTGACCAGGGTTGACCAGGGTTGACCGGTTGACCAAAAGTCAATTGTAAGTCAACCTTTGACTTAAATCGATCCGGTTTGACTTTGTTTGACTTGTCTTGACCTAGTTTGACTTTGTTAGGCCTAGTATGACTTAGATTGACTTTGTATAATCTAGATTGACTTAGATTGACCTGGTGTGACTTAGTTTGGCTTAGTTTGACTTAGTATGACTGAGTTTGACCTATATTGCATAACATATACTAGAAATTATGCCATACACTGTTAAACCCTAATTAACTCATGATATCTCATCTTTAGGTCTGTGATTTCACTCTGAGCCAGATTACACAGTTGACATATTTCCATCGGATCTCAGGCGAGTACATTCTCTGATAGTATTTCTGTCTTATGATATCGTCTATGTTTCTTGTATTTAGAGTAGATATCTTTGTTTTCTTGTCACATTGTTCACACGGATTGGTATTTGTCTGGATCCCGTCATGAGATGTTATTCCTTGTATTCCTTGGTATATCCTGTGCAAGTCTTTCCTTGTTCCTTGTACATTGTATAGACACGATTCCTGCGAAGGCTCGCTACCTCCTCGGAGAATCATGTGCCATGAAATGTCATTACTGGATCCACTTTACTGGTCGAGGATGGGGGTACTTAGCGTAGATATGTGATCATTTTTCCTCCTGTGATTCCTGTTCCCTGAGAGTGTTAGCCATACACTTTACGTATGACTAGCCAGGCCCTTTTTCTTCTGTGCAACCCAAGCCGATCACATGTTGAAACTAGTACTAAACTCACATAGATAGTAGTTCCTGATTTCTCGTACATAATATATACTGTTTTCTTGTTCTTACATTCAGTTACAGTCTTGATATGCCTTACCATGATTCATGTACACATTATTTTACCTTGTATATTCTCTCTATTTACTGCTACATTTTTAATATCGTCTAACTAGAACTATTATTTGAGATTTATGCTCGTTCCATCCTGACTGGATATGTTGACAAAATTTTACAGATTATGGCGAGGAGGATTGTCCTACCTACTACGGTCCTCATGACGTAGTTGGCCTAGACTTGGAGACCCTAGTTCAGCAAGGGTTAGCTCCAGCCGATGGGGCTTTAGAGTAGCTTAGCTGGTTTAGTTTAGTACTGGAATTTGTCTCCAGATTACATTTTGGCTTGTTATTATTTTAGTATTTGTATTAGAGATTGTTGACTCTAGACTTGTATTATTTCTGTGTTGGATCTTCTGGATGATATTTCATATCTTGTTGTCTTTATCTTTCGATATCATCTATCTTTCTTAGAGTTTGTGATTGAGTATATTATATTGTCATTGCTTGTCCTCCATTCGGAGTCGACCGTTCTCGACAGGTTTTGATATTATAACTGTTGTTAGATAGTAGTCCTAGACAGCGTTCGATGCCATTTCTGCGGCGTAGACTGGGACGCTGTCATGCACTCGTGCCCTTACTCCGGGTGCGGGTCGTGACAAACTGCAACATTATCAACAAGATATTCTTCTTGATCTAAGGTTTCTGAATATATCTACTATTTCTGATCTATGTCAAAAGCTAGTTGAAGCAAAGAAGTCGGAGAGCTATGGTTTGATTGATAGATTGCTTCGTCTTGTTTTAATTCTTCCTGTTTCCACGGCGACTACAGAACGTGCATTTTCTGCTATAAAACTTGTTAAAACGTCACTACGTAACAAGATGGAAGATGGATTTCTCTCAGATTGTTTGATTATTTATATTGAAAGAGAACTTGCTGAAGGCCTCGACTTAGAATTGATAATAGATGATTTCTTTAAATTCAAGAATCGACGGGTACAGGGCACGAGGCCACCATTTCATTGAAATGGGCTGGGATATAATTTTTTGTATATGCCTAGACATGCCTTTCGAGTCGCCAAAGGTACCATAAATGTCCCACAAGTTTTTTTTCTCCATTTTTGTGTTGTTTATGTGCTTAGTTGTACTTAATGATTGTGTTCAATGTTTCTACAGGCTCAAAACTGAATGCATATATCTTTAAGACCATATAATATCATGTTTTGAAAGCTTCATCAGAAATTGCTATAAAAGAAGGCCCCTACGAGACTTATAAATGTGACAACATTCAGTAAGGTTTGTATTGTGTACTTGCTATTTCTTTGTATTGCCAGTTTACTAATGGAAATTCATGTGCAATATTTTGACTTCATGCTTAAATATCAAAGCTTGAGTTGGATAAACTTTTCTACTTGTATTTCGTTCATCATAGTTATGTGCAGGGAAACTCTACCGAATTTTTGGCATAAATTTCTAAAACCTTATACTAGCTATTAGCTAGCCCACCCTACTCTAAAATCCTGGTTCCGCCCCTGATCGTGATCACTTTGCAAAGAATCTGTCTGTTCAGAGAGAACTTAAAATTTTAGAACAAGAAAATTTGAGAAACTCGCATGTCAATTTGATCTTTTATTTGTATCTCTAGCAAGTGAAATAATATTGTCAAAATATTTCACAGTTGTCCATTTGTATTGTGAAGATAGAAAAAAATAACGTCAAGATAAAATTTGTAGGACGAACAATTTCATATTTTTCAACACTAGATTAAAATTAATTTTTTTTTGAGAATAAGGATATATATATAGAGAGAGAGAGGATCGGATCATGTGACACATACAATTTGATATCTAAAAAAATATGCAATCTCAACCGCACATCAATATGAATTATTGGTTCATATTTGACAAAAATGCATGAAAAATAATATATACAAAATTTTCATGCATGGTAGGTGGCATAGACATTAATAGGTGACAACCATACAGGAAAATTTGTAAGGATTAATTTTTCATGCATGCTTGTCAAATCTGAACCATTAATCTATTAACGTGTAGCTAAGATTGCGTATATGTGTCATCTAATCCCGATCCACATACACACACACACACACACACACACACACACACACAGAGATATATATATATAATAAACTCATACAACTCTTGTAAATCTCTCCTCCCCTGCTCCTCTTCATGGACGCATGAGCCCCCCTCCCGCTCGCCCCCGGCGTCGGCACTCCGCCTCACCGACGGGCCGGCTCCGGCCCCTCCCCGCTCGCTCTCGTCGTCCCTCGCGCTGGCTCCGCGCCCCGCCCGCGGCAGCGACTTCAATCGGGCTGGCCAAGGAGGCGCGGCCACTGTCGCTAGCCTGGTCGCCGGAGCGGCTAGCTCTGGTCGACCGTGCAGTGGTCGGGAGCGCCCCCAAGCTGCACTGGCCCCCGACGCCCCTCTCCCCCGCCCCTTCTCAGGGTCCTCCGGAGGGCTGACGTCCTGCTTCAGGCAGTGGCGCTTGGGAGCCGCCCCTGGCCGTCCCGCTCCGGTGGTCCTCCCCGTCGGCGGCCACAGGCCCCTTGTCCCCACCGTCACTCCTCGGCAGCGGACCCGTCGGGCCGTCCCATGTCACAGGAGATGCACTTTCCCGCTTCCTAGTGCCCCGCCCACCCAAGATTTCGAATTCAAATTTCGAAATTCCCTCCATCGATGCTGTGCAGGTTGGCGATATGGCTTGCATGCGCCTTCGTTGTGCTATGCGCCCATAGCCCCAGGGAGCAGCAACTGGCCCTCTGTTGGCTATGCGCTCCCTTATTTCCATGCACCCCCAGCCATAGGGTCCCATGCGCCCTCCTTTTCTTTTTCAGGCCATGCGCCTTCAGCCACCCGCCCTGGAGTGGCCCACCTGTCCTCGGGCGGGCATGCGCCCTCCGCGCCAGCCCCTGCTGGCGAGCAACCGCCCATCACCGTCCGGACTGCCTTGGGACTCGCTCCCTATTCCTCGAGAGTGTATGCGCCCACTCCTCCTTCTGGGCATGCGCCCGGCTCCTCGAGCGTGGAAGTCCATGGGTATGCGCCCTCTGCGTCTGCCCTGCTGACAAGCAGCCGCCCATCATCGCCCGGACCGCCTCGGGACTCGCCCCCCATTCTTCGACATTGTATGCGCCCACTCTTCGTTATGCGCCCGACTCCCCGAGCACGGGAGTCCATGCGCCCATTTCTAGCGGAGGGCATACGTCTACCTCCCCTGCGGCAGGCCATGCGCCTTCTTCCCTGTGGCACATGCGCCCACCCCCTCTGGGTCTGCACCCGGCACATATTTTGCGGATATCCTGTGACCCAATAGAAGGACGTCCTTCTCTCCCACCCCCTCTGTCACAGTGCTGCCAGACATCGATTTCCAGTTTCCCTCCGACGGAATCCCCATTTGCGTCCCTTTCTCTAAGGCAGGGATATCTTCCCTAGCCGCCACCTTCGCGAAGACTTTCGTGCTTAAATTCCCCTCGGGATGCCCCAAGATCACCGTCGTTCAAGAGGCGATAACTGCATGGGGACTCACCTCCGCATACAGGATAGCCCCGTTGGACCCCAAACATCTGCTCCTCCATCTCTCCCCGGACCCCGATTACTCCTTAATTTGGGCCAAAGGCACCGCCCGCATCGGATCACACTTCGTTCAGATCGCCAAATGGTCTCCAGATTTTAGCCCCTCAGTCGACTCAGCCATCATCTCTGCTTGGATTACCCTCCCAAACCTACCCCTAGTTTGCTTCGCCCCAGCAGCACTCAAAAGAATCGCGAGCTCCTTCGGATCCCTGGTGGCCATCGCAGAAGAAACTCGAACCCTATCCAAAGGCAATTTCGCCAAGATATGCGTCTAACTGGAGTTGTCTTCAGATCCTCCCAACCATATTCAAATCGACCTTGGGGGCAGGACACACTTACAAAATCTGGAGTACGACAACAACATCATATTCTGCATGCACTGTCAAGCGAGAGGACACCTCACTAGGCTTTGCTTCAAAGCCCACCCGGAGCTACAGAAGAAAACACCCCGCAAACGGCACCCCCGAAAGACGGTTCAGACCATTCCCACATCCCCCATTCTCTCCCTACCCAACTCCCACTCACATTTCTCGGAGAGCGAGAGCCCACCCAACCCCCAATCATGCTCGGACATGGTCATCGCACACGACGACCCCCTAAGCATCCTCCTCGCCAACCAGTTCGACGCGCTCACCGCTAACACTCCAGACACTCTTCAGAAGTGCCCTCAATCAAGCTCGGCCCCCACCGAGGCGATCAAGAAGTCCACGGACTCACACCCTTCTAACCGCCCTTCTCCGGATGACGAAGGTGTTGATTAGATGGCTTTGATCATATTTACCGACCCCCCCTCCGGGCCCCCTCCCACTCCGTCCACCGGAAGAGACCTCGACATCACCACTGCGATGCAGAGTTTAATTCCGGAGGGCAGACTGCAACAAGCTATCGAAGCGGGGACTTGGAGTGCTTCATTGTAGGTACAGGGATCATAATCTTGTTCCTCAGGGACGAAGTCTGACGACTCTCCCAAGAACATATATCTATCAGGTTGTATCACAACCCTTCCACTACGACGAGGCACTATCGGTTGTGGTGTAACATTTGTGACACGTTGTGCAGTTATTTGTGGTTCATCCTCTTGTACTATTGGTACTGAAGTACTTGGTGTCTCACGTCTCAGTTCTTCTAGAACAACTCTACTTGTGGGTTTATGGTTCATCACATAGTCTTCCTCTAAGAATCGGGCATTGGTGCTAACAATGACCTTCTGGTCCTTAGGACTATAAAATAAACCTCCTTTCGTTCCTCTTGGATAGCCTACAAATAAGCGTACTTCTGTACGAGATTCCAACTTATCTGCTTTTCCATTCAGCACATGTGTTGGACTACCCCAAATGCGAACATGTTTCAGACTAGGCTTACGCCCAATCCACAGCTCTGTGGAAGTAAGAGGTACTGCTTTAGAAGGAACCAAGTTCAAAATATAAGCTGCAGTCTCTAAGGCATATCCCTAAAACGAATCTGGCAAATTTGAATAACTCATCATTGATCTAACCATCTCCATAAGAGTTCTATTCCTTCTTTCGGCTACACCATTCTGTTGGGGCGTTCCAGGTGCAGTCAATTGGGATGCAATCCCAGCCTCTGATAAATAATCCCTAAAATCTCCAAAGAGGAACTCGTCACCACGATCTGATCATAATGACTTGATACATTTTCCATGACATTTCTCCGTTTCAGCCTTGTACTCTTTGAATTTCTCAAAGCACTCAGACTTACGGTGCATCAAATAAATGTATCCATACCTTGAATAATCGTCAACAAATGTGACAAAATATTCAAAGCCACCTCTAGCTTGGATAGTCATGGGTCCACACAAATAAGAATGAACCAATTCTAATACATCTTTGGTCCTATACCCCTTTACCGTAAAAGGCCTTTTGGTCATTTTACCTTCCAAGCAGGATTCACAGACTGATAGTACCTCTACTTCCAATGAACTCAAAGGTCCATCTTCAACCAGTCTTTGAATCCTTCTTAGGTTAATATGCCCCAATCGTAAGTGCCAAAGATATGTTTGGTTCATACAAGAAGGTTCTTTTCTCTTATTTAAGTTAGATGACATATTATTCATTTCCATAAGTTGCATTGTGGGCGGAATAGGATTAATGACATACAAATTATCAGCCAATGCACCAGAACAGATAAAATGTTTATTCTTTCTAATAACAATATTGTCATTAAAATAAACTGAATATCCATCCTTAACTAACATAGAAACAGAAACTAAATTCCTTCTAAGTGAAGGTGCATAAAGACAATCTCTCAATGTCAAAGACTTATTTCTACCAAAAGATAAAGTAACATCTCCTAATGCAACGACCGATACTTTTGTAGCATCACCCATGAACAAGCATATCTCTCCATCACTGAGCCGTCTGGTTTCCTGGAACCCCTGTAATGTATTACAGACATGATTAGTGGCTCCTGTATCTATACACCAGGTGCCAGTAGATAACACCGCTAAACATGTTTCAACTACAAGTAAATGAGATATACCTTCTTTGTTCCCTTGTTTGAGAAGTGGACAATCAGTCTTCCAATGTCCTGACCCTTTGCACTTGAAACATTTGCCTTTCGGCTTTTTCACCGCGCCTTGAGGTCCCATGACCTTCTTTGCTGAGTTTGCCTGTTTCTGAATGTTATTTTTCTTCTTACCGCCTTTTGGCTTAGAAGTAGAAGCCTTTTCAGAAATAAAAACATGACCACTCTGCCTAAAGAGAGATTCAGCATCCTGTAGCTCTTTTGCAAGTTCTGCCAAACTATACAATCTTTTGTTTATGTTGTAATTAAGGCAAAAATTGTCAAAACTTTTAGGCAGAGTCCCGAGAATGATATCGACCTGGGTTTCCCCATCAATTTTAGCTCCAAGGATCTCCATCTCATTCAGATGACCCATCATCTTGAGAACATAATCCTTTACTGGTGTACCCTCAGCCATTTTTGTATTCATCAAACATTTCTTAGCAAACTGCCTAGCTGCTCTACTCTGATGTCCGAAGAGTTCCTTGAGGTTATACATCATGTCATAAGCTGTGGCCATGGCCTGATGCTGATGTTGCAGTACATTTGACATAGATGCCAGAATGTAACACCGTGCCATCTCATCTGCCTTTTTCCACTTCTTATAAGCCTCTTTGACCTCTTCATCAGAGTTAGCATCAGGCTTAGGTGAGCATTCCTCAACAAGTACATATTTGTACTCCTCAGCAGTCAGAACAATGTCCAAATTACGTTTCCAGTCAATATAATTAGGTCCAGTAATTTTGTTTTCTTTAAGAATCACCATAAGTGGACTGAAAGAACCCATTTTTGAAATCCTGAGAATCACATAAATAAAATTATGTAGGACAAAAAAACTTTTTGAATTAACTAAATATTGATTCCCTCAAAACAATAATAAGAAATTCACCAACACCTTGAACACTATGAATTTAGCATGCCACGATAGTGTGGACGTATACAAATTCAACTTTGTTCAAGTAGATTTTTCTTATTAATTTTACTATCATGTCAATATAACTTTATGACAAATAAAATTAATATGTTGGTCTTGCTCTGGTCATACAAATAATAGCAGTGACTCCGATGGGGAGGATACCATTATTTGTATCTAAGTGTATACCATTACTTAATACTAAGTCCATTACCTTGTAATGAGTTCCTTCAGATGGAGAAGTGAACACATACTAGGTAACTTTCTACAATTATCCCTAAGGAAGTTTGTACTGGTGATCCATAATTATACTCATCCGATATGGAGGAAAGCACTAAAGCCAACACGCAAGTATAATTATATCACCTACAAACCAGTAATGGAGACCATAGGATTTATACTAAATAAAAATCCTCTCCCACTTAGTTATTTAACAATGAGGGTTTTTCTACTAGTTGATATTATGTCCATTATTCATGTAGGCTTGGTTTTTCAAAAAAAAAACCACACAATAATAAACATGCATAATCAGAAAAAACAAAATAACAAAAATAAGAGAAAATATCCAACTATTATGGTCATCTTTGCTGCTCCGTCCTCAACTATCCGAATCCAAAATCTGGCACTGCGCAGATCTATAGGGGGTTCGACCTGCCCGGTCAGGTCGCGGGGTTCGGGGCAGCGCCCTGATTTTTTTTAAAGGTTTTGGCTGTCGATTCCTTCATCAAAAATCATCTGTCTGCCTCTGGATTGCTTAAAACCGGCATCTCGTCCGGCGTCAGAAACAGCCACCACCGCCATCACGATTGATCAAAAATAATTAAAATTACATCAATCCTATGCCTCCTGAAGGAGTTCACACATAATCTAGATTGAAAAATTAAATTAATAAGCACGATCAACCCTCGTGATTTTAATTACATCCACAACAACAACAACATCCACGACATGTCCATGGTTTAAACAACACAATAAAAAAAATACATTGGACCATAATAGTTGGATCTAAGATGCCTGCAAAACTGAGTTAGAACAGATCTACATCTACCGACTATTACATAGCGCAAGTTTTATTGGACAACATGGACGTATCAATCAATACGTAGATCCAAAGTAGCTCTGATACCAATTGATGGAACTGGGGATTCCCAGGACCCTTCTTTTGGTGTGCGTATTGATCGATAGAAAGTTAAACAGATCTAATACGAGTTCTAATCCTTCATAGGCGGAAACTAGGGTTCACGAATTATACCTGCGGCAGAAAGGAGACAAGTAATTCCTGGCAATCTCGAATGGACGACCCCAAGATCTTCTGCACGTATTCCTTTCTCGAGTTGGATGTCGTGTGGGCGACGATCTCCCAACCTTTTCTTTTCCTTGGCAGCACTCTCTTTCTCTCCTTATGTGAATCATGAATTTAGAAAAATTTCAGATTTCTGATCAGTAATCTGGCGGCCAGAGAATAGAGGATATATATATAGGCTACGGCAGGGACCATAAGGAGAAATTAGGGTTAGACCTCCTAACGGATCTGGATATCCCGTGTTCAGCCCGAACACACAATCCAGGCCCATTAACAATAGCTCGGTCCACTAATGAGCTATTGTTGTACTACCTCTCTAATCCTAAATTATGTTTGTGGGCTCCTTTTATTATATGCTCGTTTGGCTCCCCATGTTAAGATATCGTATGTCCGTCGATCAAATTAAGTTATTGACAACTATATTGATTCGACATCTTTTATCCTTAAGTAGTACCGCTCAACTTTATTTGTCATGTTGGATATAATCCACCTGCAGGGTTTACATGACAATCCTTATGAGCTCCTTAAGAGGACATCATCAACCCGTTGTATCGGGACATGGATTCTATTTATAATCAATAGCCCATCATACATACAATATTATTACCCAATTCATAGAGGTTGTTGATCCATAATGAATCTCACTCTTTTATGAGTTAAAGTAATGCACACTGCATATACATGTCCGTTATTATATCCGGATTAAGAGTACAAGCATCTATAATAACAGAGGTGTTTGTTCTCTTATGTAGTCAGTACAAAGAGAACAACCTCAAGTGGTCCTGTTCAATACACACAAAGTGTACTAGTGTAAACCTATAGTCAAGATAGACTAATACCAGATTATACTACAACCTTTCCAATAGATTGTCCAAGTCCATCTAGATTGTGAACTATTTATATACTCCATAGGAAACTGATAATATGATCTTCTGTGTGATACCACACACCATATTATCTACAATATAGAATATCAGACATTTGCATTAACACTTGCAACAAATACAATATGCAAACATTTGCAAATATGATTCTCATTCAAAATTTAAGGAAATAAGGTTACTACAAAAGTGATGCTTTTAGTATATAGCCCTAACACCCAGTTGGCGGAGCACCAGGTGTCTTGGGCAGATTTCAAAACTCTGTTCAAGGAGAAGTTTTTCCCTGATGTGGAGCAGGATGAGTTGAGGATGCAGTTCGAGACGCTGCAGCAGGGGACTATGACGGTTGCACAGTACACTTCGGAGTTTATTAGGCTCAGCAGGTTCACCGAGAACCTAGTCAGAGCGCCGGAGGACAGAGGATGGAGATTCAAGAAGGGTCTCACCAGGGAGTTACGACATGCGGTGGCGATTAGTCAGGCGACGACGTATGCGAGCATCCTCAAAATTGCTCAGGCTGTAGAGAAGGAGGCAGACCCAAGGCTGAAGAGGGACCGGGACGTGGGCAGCAGCAGTTTCCAGGCACCAGCAAAGAGGGTTCAGACTCAGATCTAAGTGAGGCCACAACAGCAGCAGTATCACTGTTCGGCCAGAGCTCCTACATATCAGCATCAGAGACAGCATCTGGCGACCAATTGTGCCTTTTGTCATCGCCCCGGACACCATATCGACGAGTGCTGTAAGTGGTTGGGACTTTGCCTCTTTTGCGGATCAGATGCACATCAGATGGGGGACTGCGCTCAGGCTACAGCTCGACTAGCAGGAGGACCCCGAGGAGCTGGAGGACCACCACCTGTACTACCTAGAGCTCTACTAGCTGTACCACAGAAAGGACCAGCTTTACCCACTAAACAGCAGCAGTTTGCACAGCGTCAGCAGAGGGAAGGACCGTAGCAGGGACGTGCTTACGTCATGGCTACAGTTGAGGAGGACGAGGCAGTGCCAGATGTGATCACAGGTTCTATACTTTTACATTCATTTCCTGCTATTGCCTTATTTGATTCTGGAGCCACCCATAGCTTTGTATCATATGAGTTTCTGCATAGACACGGCTTAACACCCAAGCCCACTAGGAGGAACTGTCGGATTATGACAGGAGAAGGGGTAGTGACAGTCAGTGAGATGGTGGATTACCCTATCACTATTGCTGGGAGAAAGATTAGAGCTCGACTTCTAGTGATGCCACTGCCCGAATTTGATATAGTCCTCGTCATTGACTGGATGAGCGATCAGTTTACCGTAATAGACTGCCATGAGGGGAAGGTGATCTTCAGCCCGCCAGGAGTTCAACCGTTCAAGATCAGCAGACGAGTTATAGAGAGGCCAGAGGGAGTCTACTTCGGAGCAGTTGTCGAAGACCAGGAGTTGCCGCATCCGCTGATTGTAGAGTATCTTGACGTCTTTCCCGAGGAGTTGCCAGGATTGCCGTTAGATCGAGATGTGGAGTTCATCATCGACCTTTTGCCCGGATCAGCGCCGAAGTCCCAGCATTGCTACAAGATCAACCCGAAGGAAGCTGCAGAGTTGAAGGCCCAGATTGATGAGCTGGAGGACAAGGGTTTTATTCGGTCCAGTGCTTCACCCTGGGGAGCACCGGTACTCTTCGTGCCCAAGGAGGATGGGACGGTGAGGATGTGTATTGATTACCGTACACTCAATAACATCACCATCAAGAATAGATACCCTTTGTCGCAGATTGATGAGCTGTTTGACCAGCTTAGTAGAGCGAAGGTCTTTTCCAAGATTGATCTTCGGTCGGGGTATCATCAGATGAAGGTTCGGGAGCAGGATATTTCGAAGACAGCTTTCAACACCCGATACGGCCAGTATGAGTTCTTGGTGATGCCGTTCGGACTCATCAATGCCCCCGCAGTGTTTATGAACTTGATGAATAAAGTTTTTCACAAGTATTTGGACAAATTTGTCGTAGTCTTCATTGATGACATCTTGATCTATTCGAAGACCGAGGAGGAGCATGTAGAGCACCTGCGGATAGTGTTAGAGATTTTATGGAAGGAGAAGCTATACGGAAAACTCTCGAAATGTGAGTTTTTCTTGGACATAGTGGAGTTCTTAGGGCATGTGGTGACTGGAGAGGAGATTTCTGTGGATCCCAAGAAGATTGAAGCAGTGAAAGCATGGGCACCTCCCAAGTTGGTAGTAGAGATTCGTAGTTTCCTAGGTCTAGCAGGATACTACAGGAAGTTCATGAAGGATTTTGCCAGGATAGCAGAGCCTATGACGAAGCTTACGAGGAAGGACGAGGAGTTCATCTGGAGCGACGCCTGCCAGTCAGTATTTGAAGAATTGAAGAGAAGACTCACGACAACACCAGTTCTAGCTTTGCCATCTGGATCGGGAGGATTCGTCATCTACAGTGATGCTTCAGGGAAAGGCTTGGGATGTGTGCTTGAGCAGAACAAGAGGGTTATAGCTTATGCTTCTAGACAGTTGAGGCCCCATGAGAAAAATTATCCCACACATGACTTGGAGCTTGCAGCAGTCATATTTGCCTTGAAACTGTGGAAGCACTATTTATATGGGGAGAGAGTGGATATCTTTACGGACCACAAAAGCCTGAAGTATGTTTTCACTCAGAAGGAGCTGAATATGAGGCAACGCAGATGGCTGGAACTCATGAAGGATTTTGACATCAATCTGCAATACCACCCTGGGAAGGCGAATGTGGTGGCAGATGCTCTCAGTCGATATCCTGTTGCTATGTATCTCACTATGGATCGGCATCTTCTGGAGGATCTTGATAGCCATGGGATTGAGATTGTTCTTCCGGGAGCTGGAGGAAAGCTGATGCACATGCAGATACAGTCAGGACTGTTAGAGAAGATCAAGGAGGCCCAGTTTCTTGATGAGGGACTCCGATGTCTTAGAGCTCAGGCAGAGGCAGGATTGCTCGATGGCTTCACTATTATAGAGGACGGATCTTTGAGGCACGGGAACCAGTTGTGTGTGTCCAAGGACTTGCGGGAGGAAGTGATGCAGGAGGCCCACCAGTCGCAGTATTCTATTCATCCTGGGTCTACCAAGATGTACAAGGATCTGCGAGAGTATGTTTGGTGGTATAGGATGAAGAGAGAGTTTGCCAGATTTGTTTCCAGATGCCTTTTGTGCCAGCAAGTCAAGGCGGAGCTGGAAGACCCAGTTTTCTAAAATTGGGGTATTTTTGAAAATTTATTATTTTTATTACTTATTAATGGTGTTTTAGTCATGATATGATTTTTGATGATTTTAGTTAATTTAAAACTATTTTCTAAGTCATGGCTTATGACTTTGTGATTTTACTAGTGTAACCCTAGTGTAAACCCTAGAGATTTCATAACCTAGAAACTAACCATGATCATGTGAGCCTAGCCATAGGTTTAGAACATCAAATTAGGGCTTTTTAGCCTAAAGGGTATTTTGGTAATTTTTTAGGATTTA
This sequence comes from Iris pallida, assembly GCA_029216955.1. NCBI lineage: Eukaryota > Viridiplantae > Streptophyta > Magnoliopsida > Asparagales > Iridaceae > Iris > Iris pallida. Next base: position 6,351,905 of record JANAVB010012000.1, on the reverse strand, counting down.
TTTGGAATTATTTGGATTTATGTAGTTTATTATTATTTAATTAGTTGATTAGTGTCATGTTAGTCCCTAACCTAGTTTACCCTAACCTAGAGATTAGTCACTAACCTAGGAGGCTAATGTTAGATGTTAACCTATGTGTAAATATCTAGGTTTGATAATATCTAGATATTTTATTTTTAGATATTTTAGAACCTAGAAATATCTATCTACCTAGTCAAAGCCTTAGGGGCTAAGTTAGCAAGGTGGAGGGGACCCTAAATATCTACCCTACCCCCCCCATGGCAGCCAACACCCTACCCCCCCTCTATATAATCACACCCCCTCATCAAAAGCCCCTTTCCTTTACACCAAAAATCAAGTTTTTCCCTCTACTTCAACCCTTCACCATTTAACCATTTCAACACCAAATTGCACCAAACTTCTTGCATTGGAACCCCCTACTATTGAGGATGCTAAGGGGAGCTAGCTAGCTAGGTTGCATAGCATTTTGGGCACCATCAAGCGAAGAGGATACCCCCCCAAAACCTTGTTTTCATTGAGTTTTCACTCAATAGGTAAACACTCACAAAACCTATTAAGATTGTGTTTTCTCTTCATGGTTGCATGCATATAGGTACCAGGGATCTATAGGCTAAGTTGGGTAGAAAGTAGATTGGGTTTGGTGTCCGTATCGGACACGTATCTAGGTTTTTATACAAGTGTTTGATGTATTGCCTCTGTGAATTAAATGTTAATGATTTCGAAAACTATTTGAACAATTTTCTAGCCCTATAGGTGTAGATCAGAGAACCCCATCACTGAGCACATTATTGTGTCGTATCCGTGTCAAAATCAGATACGAACACACTGTACTGTACTGCACTGCACAGTATGGCAGTGTCCTGCTACCACACGGCTCGTGCTCACTGCACAGAGCACGTGGACACGCCAAAATTGGTGGACACGAGGGGGCAATGTCTGCGAACATGCCCCCAAAATCTCACGACTTCTCGTGTCATGTCGAGTGAGAAAACTCACTTGCACTGGACACGCGCTGTCAGCGCACACGCGCGCAAGTACGACTTTGAGCGTGTCGTGTCGCATGGACACGACACTAGGGTGTCTCGTAGTGACACGGGCATGAAGCCCTATTCGTGGCATACACGTGGATACGAGCACGTGGTGCGTCGTGTCCTGTGTCGCGAGCACGACGCGTGCGACCGCGTGCACGACGCGGTCTAAACTCGCGTGTATCAGTCGTATTTTCACGACTGATACGGGGTTCGTTCTGTGTCCACGCGTGTCGTGGACACGTATCAGGGTGTGGAACGTATAGCCATACGTATGGGCTACACGTATGCACGACCACGAGACGTGTCGTGTCTCGTGGTGTGTCCACGAGCTCCTGGAACGCGTGCACGACACTGTTATTGTGTGCGCGTATCAGAGCTTACCCGAGTGTTTGTTTTGCGTGTTTGGACACGTGAAACTGTGTCGTGGTGTCGTGTCAGGAACCTAGGACACTGGTATATCTATGGGGCATTAGTTACCAACCATTTGATATGAGCCATAGCTCGGTTTAGTGTGGGTAATTTGAATTACCTAGTTTCGAGCAACTGTTCACAGGTTTCCTGTTTTGGGATTTTTTCCAGATTTTGAATATGGATTTCAAACCCGATTTTAGTATGATTAATCCATTGTGAGAGTGTATTTTAGTATGTATATGTGTAGTATATATGTATATGTGAGTGTGGGTCAATTTTGGGAGTATTTGGTTGGGTATTTGTGGAGTTATGTATATATATACATATGTATGTATATATGTTATTGTGTGTGTGTGTTAGGGTCTGGAACTTGGTTCCAGAAATCTGGGAACCATTCTCCCCCTTCACTGTCCTGTGTTCACTCCCCCTCTCTCTCACTGTCCTTCACTCACTCTCTCATTCTGTCTCTCTCTCTAAGTCTCTCTCTCATTTCCTTTCCCTCTATATATATATGTAATATATATAGTTGTATATATATATATATAAATGTATATATATATATATATATATATATATATATATATATATATATATATATATATATAAAGGATATATATGTTTGTATTAGGTCTCATTAGGTCACATATAGTGTGTTATGTGTATGAGGGTTTTGTATTATATATAGTACTTATATATTGATATTGGGTAGTATATATATATATATATATATATATATATATATATATATATATATATATATATATATCTTCTAGTTATAGGTTTATATGGAAATCCCATGACTAGCCTATGGCCAAGATCATTAGCTATGGCTAGGGGCTAGCCCTAATGACCCAAAACCCACTTGTTGACCCTTGTTGACTAAGGGTTGACCAAAGTCAACCTTAGGTCAAACCTTGACCTAATTGACCTAGATTGACTAGGACTAACCTAAAATGACTAGTTTAACTAGTCTGACCATGTTTGACCCAATTACCTTATTGACTAGTCTTTGTTTGACCTAATTATCTTGCTGACTAGTCTTTGTTTGACCAATACCTTAGTTGGTCTAAGTTTGACCTAGACTTGACCCAGATTGATCATGTTGACTAGTATTTGACTAGTTTGATTAGAATGTTGACCAGGAGTTGTCTTTAACCTAGATTTGACTAACCTTGACTTGTTTGACCTTGTTTGACTCTATTTGACTTAGTTTAACTTCTTGTGACCTAATCTGACTTGATTTGACTTAGTTTGACTGTAGAGTTGACCAAGTTTGACTTTGACCTAGATTGGCTTAGAATTCATATAGATTGCATCGTAGATTTCATTTACCTTCATTTTGGACATGTCATAACTGTATTGCTCTATTTTAGGACATTGTGACCCTGGTACAGACATCTGATATTATACTACTCTTTTCAGAGTAACAGGCGAGTACATTCTCTGATAATTCTCTCATTTATTTATCGATTACTGTATTTCAGTTCTAGTTAGTTCTATGTGATTCTCTGTATCAACACGTATGGATATTTCTGGATTCATGTATCGACACATACCTTACTTGCTGGCCTCTATTACTGGAGTCATTAGTATCATTCCGGAATCATTTCTGGAATCATCACGTATTGGCCAGACTCATCTCGATTCTTTTTGTCGATTTTGGATTCACTTGCTGGACGGGGAAATATTGAGTAAGACATGTAGACATACCCCAAATCCGGAATCTCCTACTGGAATCTACCGGAAGCATAGCCATCTCTTGCCCGATCAGTGAGAGATGTGCCTGATACCTACAGCCGTTTGCATGTCGACCTCGGTATTTTAAAATACACTGTTAGATCATAGTTGGACTCACCCTGGTTTCATTGATCACTGTTGGACTCATCTTGTACTAGAAATTATCTGGTATCAGATTATATGGACTGGACTCACACTGGGATTACATTAGACTTATATCGTACTGTCTGGACTCGTACATATTATTCTAGTTCAGTTAGCTTTTATTACAGTCTTTATTGCCATGATTCTCCTCTTGTTTTTAGTTACCTTTCTTTTCTTGTATCTTACTGCCTCTCTATGCCTCATTACCTGTATAAAACTGCCATGCTCATCAATAAAACTGTCTATAACTGCTTTATAGTTCTTTGTCATTTACTTGGGTTTTTCTAGATGAGTTGTACTCGTTCCCGTCCTGATTGGACCTGTTAAAAATATTACAGATGATAATCCTGAGGACACATGCCCTGCTTACCATGGACCTGGCGAGGGATTAGCTACCTTTGGTCCTGACTCTCAGGAGTGATTCAGGAGATTAGCTAGTAGACTACTTTAGCTTTCATGTTTTGGCTTGTTGTATTAAAGTTAAGATATTGAGTCTGTATTAAGGTGGTTTGAGATATTGGTGTATTATTTTAGTAGTTAGTTGTTGTTGTCTTTAATTCCTTAGGTATAACTTCTGTGTTATCTTTTCGTGTTTAGACTGTGTTTGAGTAGATCATACCCTTTACTTGTCCTCCATTCGGAGCTGATATCTGGACCAGTACTTTTTATATTCACTGCATGAGATTAGTTAGCAACCTAGGACAACTTACTACCGCCGACACTGCGGCGTAGGCTGGGCGTACCCACTTCTCGTGCCTCTATACAGGGTGCGGGTCGTGACAGGAGTGCCAGAGACTAGCAGGACTACTCCAGCCATTACCTATTCCAGAATGGAAATATGAGCACATCACCATGGACTTCATCTCTGGATTACCACATACTCCCAGTGGCAAGGACGCTATTTGGGTGATCGTGGACAGACTGACGAAGTCTGCTCATTTCATTCCGTTCAAGGTTGGGCTGTCGACCGAGAAGCTTGCAGACCTCTACATGCGTCAGATCATGAGGATTCACGGGGTGTCGGTGAGCATCGTTTCAGACAGGGACAGTCGCTTCACATCACACTTCTGGAGGAGCCTATAGCTGAGCTTAGGATCACAGTTGAAGTTAAGCACCGTCTATCATCCACAGACGGACGGGCAGTCCGAGAGGACCATTCAGACATTGAAGGACATGCTGCGGGTTTGCACACTCGACTTTGGCGGTTCGTGGGAGGATCATTTACACCTAGTGGAGTTTTCCTATAACAACAGTTATCAGGCTAGCATCGAGATGACCCCGTTCGAGGCACTGTATGGGCGGAGATGTCGCACGCCTCTATCTTAGGACGACGTTGGCGAGAGAGCTTTGCTTGGGCCAGAGATGGTGGTTGACTCAGCTGAGAAAGTCAGACTGATCAGAGCACGTCTCAGAGTTGCACAGGATCGACAGAAGCACTGGGCGGACAGCAGCAGACGGCCACTTGAGTTCGCGGTTGGAGATAGAGTGTTCCTAAAGATCTCGCTGACTAGGGGCGTCATCAGATTCGACAGAGGCGGAAAGCTCAGTCCGAGGTACATCGGACCTTTCGACGTGATATCACGGATTGGCGAGGTGGCATATCGACTAGCACTTCCAGCTAGCTTGGAGGGAGTGCACGATATTTTTTATGTGTCTCAGCTCCGACGCTACATTCCAGACCCAAGCCATATGGTGGACTACTCCGAGCTAGAGATGGGCCCAAGATTGACCTACGAGGAGCAGCCAGTGGAGATCCTTGATAGAAGGGAGAAGCGACTACGGAATCAGGTTATTCTACTTGTCCGCGTCATGTGGAGACACCACTCTCCGGGAGAGTCCACATGGAAGCGCGAGGATGAGATGCGAGAGCGCTACCCTAGATTATTCACTTGATTGTATTTGTAGCATTTTGAGATTTCCATATTTCTTTTTCTCAATAATATTTTGTGGTGTTTCGTGAACCAATCTTTGGCTTAATTCTGAATTTCGAGGGCAAAATTTTTCAGGGGGAGAGATTTGTAACTCCACTATCCATAAATTTGAAATACAATAATACTTTTCAAGTTATCTTTTTATTTTAAATCCTTAAATATCATTTGTTTTATAGAAATTCTTATTTCTATTAAATCCTTCTTCAAGTAGTTGGTGAGCCCAACCCTTATTGGGCCTCTCAGGCCAGCCCACCCTACATCACTTATAAACATTTTTTTAAAAATCTTTTGTTCCATTTCAATTCAGGAGAAGGCTTCTTTAGCAAATTCAAAATTATTCCATAACCGTTCTCTCCTTCTCTCTAACAACCTGTCAGAGAGAGAGGTGTGGTTTCCCGCCAATTGATAGCCTGGACCTCACGCTACACCAACCATATAAGCTCCTATTCCTTTCTCTTCCTCTTCACCATCAGTTATTCCCTCACTCACCACAATTCTGTTCTTCTTCATCATCTCTGAATCGAGATCGGCCATGGGACAACAGTAGCTCGTCGAAGAACAGTGCAGCCTGGCATTGTGACCTCAACATCAACAAGTTCCTCCCAACGTCTGGACGAGCATATCGACTTTCTTGGCGAATCATTCTGTAACACCCAGTTTTCTAAAATGAGGATAATTTTGAAATTTTGTGTTTTAACTTATTTAATTATAATATTTAAATCATAATATGATTTTTGGTGATTTTTATCATTTAAAAACTAATTTTAAGTCATAGCCTATGATTTTGGTGTTGCTAGTGTGACCTTAGAGACTGTTTGACCTAGAGCCTAACCATGTGAGTAGAGGTTCAATTTAGTGCATTTAGCCTAGAGGGTATTTTGGTCATTTCTGAATTTATTTGAGCTTATTGTGATTTATTAGAATTATTTGGAATTTATGGAAATTTATGTGATTTTTAATATTAATTAATTAGTTGCTATGTGGTATCTTGGTTCTAGACTAGATTGGGCCTAACCTAGAAGTGAGACTTAACCTATAGACTAAGTGGGACTTGTTAGTTTAAGTCATGGTTAGAAATTGGTAGATAATTGCTTTTGGCTTTATTAGTTAGAATGAGGTGTTTTGAGAATAGGCCTTTAACTAGGAAGCCTAGAAACCCACCAAGAGAGGGAGGCCCATGGCCCAACTAACTAAAACCCTAACCCTAGAGTTTTGGCCAGCCAACATAGGGAATCCACCCCTATATAATGTCTTCCATTAGTTGTAGCCTCCTTAAGAAAGTTTCCAAGTTTAGAAGAAGAAGAGGTATAGAAATCTTCCTCAAGCCCTAGTTTCTTCATTTTAATTCCTTTTCCACTCTAGTCTTTTGCATTAGTTCCTAATCCAGCTCTACCATGGAGAGAAACCTCAGCTTTGGGGCAATTTGGAGCATTGGGCTAGCAAGGAGGAATCCTCATTTTAGGAGTTTTCTTGAGGAAGAACAACCAATAGGTAACCCTAACTAAACTCATTATATTTTCGATTTCTTTGCACATTTGCATAGCCCTAGGTGTCCCCTAGCCATAGGTATTGGATTTGTGTCGAGTCGTATCCATTTCGTGTCCATATCGGACACGTATCAGTGATAGGGTACATGTGTTCGATGAAATGCTTCAGTGAATAAATTCTTCTTATTTTTAAATTCTATTTGAACAGATTTCTAGCCCTATGTGTGTGTTTCAAGAATCCCAAACTCTGAGCATATTTTGAGCCGTGTTCGTGTCCAAATCGGACACGAACTCGCTGCACGACGCACGTACACAGTCCCCTGCTCACGCATCCCTCGTGCTCGCTGCACACGCCACGTGGGCAGCTGCTACTTGGCGTGAGGAAAGGGGCAGTGACTGCCAGTGCACCCCTCGAGTTTGACACAAAATCTTGTCGTGTCGAGGGAGCCCGGACACACGTATTAAAATTATACTGCACAGTATCAGTCGAGAAATCGACTCTGATACGCGTTGTTTCTCTTGACATGACCCTTATGGATACGGTACAAGGTGACACACGTGTAGCCCTATGCTAGACGTACACGTGGACGTGACCACGTGGCATGAAGTGTCACGTGTCGTGTCCACGAGGCGACTGTATCGCAGCACGATGCAGTCTGTGCACAGTTTAGTGTCCATGTTCGTGTGGTTGCTTAGACACGATTGTATCAAATTTCACTACAACCTTTCCAATAGATTGTCCAAGTCCATCTAGGTTGTGAACTATTTATATACTCCATAGGAAACTGATAATATAATCTTCTGTGTGACACCACATACCATATTATCTACAATATAGAATATCAAACATTTGCATTAACACTTGCAACAAATACAATATGCAAACATTTGCCCATATGATTCTCATTCAAAATTTAAGGAAATAAGGTTACTACAAAAGTGATGCTTTTAGTATATAGCCCTAACACCCAGTTGTCGGAGCACCAGGTGTCTTGGACAGATTTTAAAACTCTGTTCAAGAAAAAGTTTTGCCCTGATGTAGAGCAGGATGAGTTGAGGATGCAGTTCGAGACGCTGCAGCAGGGGACTATGACGGTTGCGCAGTACACTTCGGAGTTTACTAGGCTCAGCAGGTTCACCGAGAACCTAGTCAGAGCGCCGGAGGACAGAGCATGGAGATTCAAGAAGGGTCTCACCAGGGAGTTGCGACACGCGGTGGCGATTAGTCAGGCGATGACGTATGCGAGCATCCTCAAAATTGCTCAAGCTGTAGAGAAGGAGGCAGACCCAAGGCTGAAGAGGGACCGGGACGTGGGCAGCAGCAGTTTCCAGGCACCAGCAAAGAGGGTTCAGACTCAGATCCAGGCGAGGCCACAGCAGCAGCAGCATCACTGTCCGGCCAGAGCTCCTGCATATCAGCATCAGAGACAGCATCTGGCGACCAATTGTGCCTTTTGTCATCGCCCCGGACTCCATATCGACGAGTGCCGCAAGTGGTTAGGACTTTGCATCTTTTGCGGATCAGATGCACATCAGATGGGGACTGCGCTCAGGCTACAGCTCCACTAGCAGGAGGACCCCGAGGAGCTGGAGGACTACCACATGCACCACCTAGAGCTCTACTAGCTGTACCACAAAGAGGACCAGCTTTACCCACTAAACAGCAGCAGTTTGCACAGCGTCAGCAGAGGGGAGGACCGCAACAGGGACGTGCTTACGTCATGGCTACAGTTGAGGACGACGAGGCAGTGCCAGATGTGATCACAGGTTCTATACTTTTACATTCATTTCCTGCCATTACCTTATTTGATTTTGGAGCCACCCATAGCTTTGTATCATATAAGTTTCTGCATAGACACGGCTTCACACCCAAGCCCACTAGGAGGAACTGTCGGATTATGACAGGAGAAGGGGTAGTGCCAGTCAGTGAGATGGTGGATTTCCCTATCACTATTGCTGGGAGAAAGATTAGAGCTCGACTTCTAGTGATGCCACTGCCCGAATTTGATATAGTCCTCGGCATCGACTGGATGAGCGATCAGTTTGCCGTAATAGACTGCCATGAGGGGAAGGTGATCTTCAGCCCGCCAGGAGTTCCACCGTTCAAGATCTGCAGACGAGTTACAGAGAGGCCAGAGGGAGTCTACTTCGGAGCAGTTGTCGAACACCAGGAGTTGCCGCATCTGCTGATTGTATAGTATCTTGACGTCTTCTCCGAGGAGTTGCCAGGATTGCCGCTAGATCGAGATGTGGAGTTCAGCATCGACCTTTTGCCCGGATCAGTGCCGAAGTCCCAGCATTGCTACAAGATCAACCCGAAGGAAGCTGCAGAGTTGAAGGCCCAGATTGATGAGCTGGAGGACAAGGGTTTTACTCGGTCCAGTGCTTCACCCTGGGGAGCACCGGTACTCTTCGTGCCCAAGGAGGATGGGACGGTGAGGATGTGTATTGATTACCGTACACTCAATAATATCACCATCAAGAATAGATACCCTTTGTCGCAGATTGATGAGCTGTTTGACCAGTTTAGTGGAGCGAAGGTCTTTTCCAAGATTGATCTTCGGTCGGGGTATCATCAGATGAAGGTTCGGGAGCAGGATATTCCGAAGAAAGCTTTCAACACCCGATACGGCCAGTATGAGTTCTTGGTGATGCCGTTCAGACTCATCAATGCCCCCGCAGTGTTTATGAACTTGATGAATAAAGTTTTTCACAAGTATTTGGACAAATTTGTCGTAGTCTTCATTGACGACATCTTGATCTATTCGAAGACCGAGGAGGAGCATGTGGAGCACCTGCGGATAGTGTTGGGGAAGGAGAAGCTGTACGGAAAACTCTCGAAATATGAGTTTTTCTTGGACATAGTGGAGTTCTTAGGGCATGTGGTGACTGGAGAGGAGATTTCTGTGGATCCCAAGAAGATTGAAGTAGTGGAAGCATGTGTACCTCCCAAGTTGGTAGCAGAGATTCGTAGTTTCCTAGGTCTAGCAGGATACTACAGGAAGTTCATGAAGGATTTTGCCAGGATAGCAGAGCCTATGACGAAGCTTACGAGGAAGGACAAGGAGTTCATCTGGAGCGACGCCTGCCAGTCAGTATTTGAAGAATTAAAGAGAAGACTTACGACAACACCAGTTCTAGCTTTGCCATCTGGATCGGGAGGATTTGTCATCTACAGTGATGCTTCAGAGAAAGGCTTGGAATGTGTGCTTGAGCAGAACAAGAGGGTTATAGCTTATGCTTCTAGACAGTTGAGGCCCCATGAGAAAAATTATCCCACACATGACTTGGAGCTTGCAGCAGTCATATTTGTCTTAAAACTGTGGAAGTACTATTTGTATGGGGAGAGAGTGGACATCTTTACGGACCACAAAAGCCTGAAGTATGTTTTCACTCAGAAGGAGCTGAATATGAGGCAGCGCAGATGGCTGGAACTCATGAAGGATTTCGACATCAATCTGCAGTACCACCCTGGAAAGGCGAATGTGGTGGCAGATGCTCTCAGTCGATATCCTGTTGCTATGTATCTCACTATGGATTGGCATCTTCTGGAGGATCTTGAGAGCCTTGGGATTGAGATTGTTCTTCCGGGAGCTGGAGAAAAGATGATGCGCATGCAGATACAGTCAGAACTGTTAGAGAAGATCAAGGAGGCCCTGTTTCTTGATGAGGGACTCCGATGTCTTAGAGCTCAGGCGGAGGCAGGATTGCTTGACGGTTTCACTATTATAGAGGACGAATCTTTGATGCACGGGAACCAGTTGTGTGTGTCCAAGGACTTGCGGGAGGAAGTGATGCAGAAGGCCCACCAGTCGCAGTATTCTATTCATCCTGGGTCTACCAAGATATACAAGGATCTACGAGAGTATGTTTGGTGGTATAGGATGAAGAGAGAGGTTGCCAGATTTGTTTCCAGATGCCTTGTGTGCCAGCAAGTCAAGACGGAGCGCTAGAGACCAGCAGGACTACTCCAGCCATTACCTATTCCGAAATGGAAATAGGAGCACATCACCATGGACTTCATCTCTGGATTACCGCATACTTCCAGTGGCAAGGACACTATTTGGGTGATCGTGGACAGACTGACGAAGTCTGCTCATTTTATTCCGTTCAAGGTTGGGCTGTCGACCGAGAAGCTTGCAGACCTCTACATGTGTCAGATCATGAGGATTCACGAGGTGCCGTTGAGCATCATTTCAGACAGGGACATTCGCTTCACATCACACTTCTGGAGGAGCCTACAGCTGAGCTTAGGATCACAGTTGAAGTTAAGCACCGCCTATCATCCACAGACGGACGGGCAGTCCGAGAGGACCATTCAGACATTGGAGGACATGCTGCGGGTTTGGGCACTCGACTTTGGCGGTTCGTGGGAGGATCATTTACACCTAGTGGAGTTTTTCTATAACAACAGTTATCAGGCTAGCATCGAGATGACCCCGTTCGAGGCACTGTATGGGCGGAGATGTCACACGCCTCTATCTTGGGATGACGTTGGCGAGAGAGCTTTGCTTGGGCCAGAGATGGTGGTTGACTCAGCTGAGAAAGTCAGACTGATCAGAGCACGTCTCAGAGTTGCACAGGATCGACAGAAGCACTGGGCGGACAGCAGCAAACGGCCACTTGCGTTCACGGTTGGAGATAGAGTGTTCCTAAAGATCTCACTGACTAGGGGCGTCATCAGATTCGATAGAGGCGGAAAGCTCAGTCCGAGGTACATCAGACCTTTCGACGTGACAGCGCAGATTGGCGAGGTGGCATATCGACTAGCACTTCCAGCTAGCTTGGAGGGAGTGCACGATGTTTTTTACGTGTCTCAGCTCCGACGTTACATTCCAGACCCGAGCCATGTGGTGGACTACTCCGAGCTAGAGGTGGGCCCAAGATTGACCTACGAGGAGCAGCCAGTGGAGATCCTTGATAGGAGGGAGAAGCGACTGCGGAATCAGGTTATTCCACTTGTCCACGTTATGTGGAGACACCACTCTCCGGGAGAGTCCACATGGAAGCGCGATGATGAGATGCGAGAGCGCTACCCTAGATTATTCACTTGATTGTATTTGTAGCATTTTGAGATTTCCATATTTCTTTTTCTCAATAATATTTTGTGGTGTTTCGTGAATCAATCTTTGGCTTAATTCTGAATTTCGAGGGCGAAATTTTTCAGGGGGAGAGATTTGTAACTCCACTATCCATAAATTTGAAATACAATAATATTTTTCAAGTTATCTTTTTATTTTAAATCCTTAAATATTATTTGTTTTATAGAAATTCTTATTTCTATTAAATCCTTCTTCAAGTAGTTGGTGAGCCCAACCCTTATTGGGCCTCTCAGGCCAGCCCACCCTACATCACTTATAAACATTTTTTTAAAAATCTTTTGTTCCATTTCAATTCAGGAGAAGGCTTCTTTAGCAAATTCAAAATTATTCCATAACCGTTCTCTCCTTCTCTCTAACAACCTGTCAGAGAGAGAGGTGTGGTTTCCCGCCAATTGATAGCCTGGACCTCACGCTACACCAACCTTATAAGCTCCTATTCCTTTCTCTTCCTCTTCACCATCAGTTATTCCCTCACTCACCACAATTCTGTTCTTCTTCATCATCTCTGAATCGAGATCGGCCATGGGACAACAGCAGCTCGACAAAGAACAGTGCAGCCTGGCATTGTGACCTCAACATCAACAAGTTCCTCCCAACGTCTGGACGAGCATATCGACTTTCTTGGCGAATCATTCTGTAACACCCAGTTTTCTAAAATGAGGATAATTTTGAAATTTTGTGTTTTAACTTATTTAATTATAATATTTAAATCATAATATGATTTTTGGTGATTTTTATCATTTAAAAACTATTTTTAAGTCATAGCCTATGATTTTGGTGTTGCTAGTGTGACCTTAGAGACTGTTTGACCTAGAGTCTAACCATGTGAGTAGAGATTCAATTTAGTACATTTAGCCTAGAGGGTATTTTGGTCATTTCTGAATTTATTTGAGCTTATTGTGATTTATTAGAATTATTTGGAATTTATGGAAATTTATGTGATTTTTAATATTAATTAATTAGTTGCTATGTGGTATCTTGGTTCTAGACTAGATTGGGCCTAACCTAGAAGTGAGACTTAACCTATAGACTAAGTGGGACTTGTTAGTTTAAGTCACGGTTAGAAATTGGTAGATAATTGCTTTTGGCCTTATTAGTTAGAATGAGGTGTTTTGAGAATAGGCCTTTAACTAGGAAGCCTAGAAACCCACCAAGAGAGGGAGGCCCATGGCCCAACTAACTAAAACCCAAACCCTAGAGTTTTGGCCAGCCAAAATAGGGAATCCCACCCCTATATAATGTCCCTTCCATTAGTTGTAGCCTCCTTAAGAAAGTTTCCAAGTTTAGAAGAAGAAGAGGTATAGAAATCTTCCTCAAGCCCTAGTTTCTTCATTTTAATTCCTTTTCCACTCTAGTCTTTTGCATTAGTTCCTAATCCAGCTCTATTTCATGTCCATGGAGAGAAACCTCAGCTTTGGAGCAATTTGGAGCATTGGGCTAGCAAGGAGGAATCCTCATTTTAGGAGTTTTCTTGAGGAAGAACAACCAATAGGTAACCCTAACTAAACTCATTATATTTTTGATTTCTTTGCACATTTGCATAGCCCTAGGTGTCCCCTAGCCATAGGTATTGGATTTGTGTCGAGTCGTGTCCATTTCATGTCCGTATCGGACACGTATCAGTGTTAGGGTGCATGTGTTCGATGAAATGCTTGAGTGAATAAATTATTCTTATTTTTAAATTCTATTTGAACAGATTTCTAGCCCTATGTGTGTGTTTCAAGAATCCCAAACTCTGAGCACATTTCGAGCCGTGTTCGTGTCCAAATCGGACACGAACTCGCTGCACGACGCACGTACACAGTCCCCTGCTCACGCATCCCTCGTGATCGCTGCACACGCCACGTGGGCAGCTGCTACTTGGCGTGAGGAAAGGGGCAGTGACTGCCAGTGCACCCCTCGAGTTTGACACGAAATCTTGTCCTGTCGAGGGAGCCCGGACACACACATTGAAATTATACTGCACTGTATCAGTCGAGAAATCGACTCTGATACGCGTTGTTTCTCTTGACACGACCCTTATGGACACGGTGCAGGGTGACACACGTGTAGCCCTATGCTAGACGTACACGTGGACGTGACAACGTGGCATGAAGTGTCACGTGTCGTGTCCACGAGGCGACTGTATCGCAGCACGATGCAGTCTGTGCACAGTTTAGTGTCCGTGTTCGTGTGGTTGCTTAGACACGATTGTGTCAAATTTCCTGGACACGAAGACACCCCAAGACACGTGCACAAGTAGTGTATATATTACTAACCCTAAATTGTGTGTTAGTATTTGTTTTTGCATTTGAAAATGAGGAATTTCTATTCTCTGATACGAGCTATCAGTTTGGGGGATTCCTGAAATTCGAATGTTAAGTTCATGATATAATCATCTATGCATGTGTATTAGACTATGTTAATGTTGATTGTTGGCTAGTGTTAGGTTTTAGATTTCGATTTGGATTTTGGGATGTTGAATGATATATGTGCAACTGTCAACTGAAACATGAGGATTCAATTCTTGATTTTGAATTCCTTTTCTAAAACTGATTTAATTGATGTTTTAAATTATCATATTGATTCATGGGCATATGTAATAGCTACTGACAGGTTGGGTTTTCAAGTTAAATAGGTTTTTGTACTTGAGTAATGGAATTTGAACATTGAGATTGGGCTATTTAATGTAGACTGATACTTCTGTTTTGTTTCACTGATTTTCCTTCATTGTTACATATGTTAGACACTATTTACACACACACAGGCACCCTTCTCATTTTTTCTAATTTACAGTCATTCACATGTCCTATCTAATCTGAAAACACACACTGGTACACTCCACACCCCCTGCTACACTCCTCGATTGAACATATGACACATTGACACTGATTTGAATTATTTAACTGAGTTGATTTGATTGAATGTGAATATCTGAGAGTTATATGCCAGTCATTTCCTGAGAATGCATGTAACTATTTCATACATTGATTCATGTTGATTTATTACATTGTTTTCCTAGAGCCAATGTTGGTTCCTACACTCACCCACACACTTGTAATCTAGGTAACCTGAGAAACATATCCAAAACTGAAAGTTTTTCCTGATTCGAACCAGAGACACTATACATTGAACACTTGGACACCTAAGGGGCACTCTATGACACTTGACACACAAGACACATTACACAGTCATGTGCACACGACTGAATCTGAGATTGAATGGCATGTGTGGGTTTTATATTGATTTATGTTAAGTTGTATTAGGTTTTCAAATTTGTTTGGGATAGATAACCTGGACTGAATTGGAATGTGAAATCAGTTTTTATCTTAAACTGATTTTGATGTTGCCAATTCAGATTTTTAGCAGTGAGCATTGGTTTGGGTTTTGTTAATGTATAGTTAAAATTGTGTTGCCTTCTCAGTTTTCTTCACTGTGAATTGGTTGCTAGCTTTAGTTGATTTGTAAACTGAATTACACTTGAACTAAACCTATGTATCTACATCACTGAATTGTCCTATTTTGACACTTCCTCTTGTATGCATATTCTTGAACACTACCTCTCCCATACACACACTTACTCTCTACATACACACACCCCCCTAAAAACTGCTACATATATTTGAACACACACTCTTCCACATATATGTACACACTAGCACATGTCACTATGTGGAAGTTAAATCTGAAAATGGTTTGACACACACAGGAAAACCTGAAACTGAAATTGAGACACCACTGATTTCTCCCACACACATTGCTACCAAACTTTTTCCCCTCTCTATCTCTCTATATAATATATATAGGTATGTATATAAGTATGTGCCTATATAGAGCTTTCTATAGAGATGTCTTAGTATTTCATATATGTGAATGTGACATATATATATATATATATATATATATATATATATATATATATATATATATATGTAAGTTGTGATGTTGATGTGAATGATTATAGCCTTGTCTATCTTCATTAGTCTATATATATACATAAAAACTTGTGTGTGATACCCTGACATTGTTTGTATTGGTGTGCTTAGGTTTAGTAGGCTTGGTTAGGCCTAGATTGACTAGAATGACTTGTTAGTCTAGGTTTAGACTTGGAATGGTTTAGTTGACCTAGTTTGACTGTATAGTTGACCAGAGTTAACCAAGAGTTGACTTTGATCTAGTTTGACCTAGACAGCATGCAGATGCATTGTAGATTACATTTATCATCCCCTATATACATCTTGGCTTGTGTTGCTCTAACTAGGAGTCAGATACCTCATCTCGAGCAGTATATTCTCATAGCTATTCAGATACCAGGCGAGTACATTCTCTGATCATTTCATAACTTGCTTAAAATTATATTCCTGCTCTAGTTTACCTTATTTGATGCTGTCACAATATTATCACGGATTGGTACTATATGGATCTTTTTATGCGATGTTATCCCCTTCGGGAGCATCGGATACATCATGTCGTGTGTTTCATGTACATCATGTATTCCTCGCTCTCATGTTATTCATGTTTCTCATGTGCTTCATGCTCGTTCATGCATGCTCGTGTACTCTCATGTGCTCTCATGATCGGTCATGTTTCTCATGTAAAACCTATACTTCATGTGCACTCATTTATGAGCCTTAATGTGAATTTCATGTGCACCCATTTATGGGCTTTCATGTAAAAATCATGTGTGTAACATAACTTGTCTCGATCCTTGTGTATTTATTGGGATATGGTGGAGTATAAATAGTCATGTAAACAATTCCAAAGTAGTATAACCATGTGCACCTCTTTAGTATATTCATGTGCAAATCCAGCCGTTCACATGTCGACTTTGTACTCTAAATCACTAGTCACTGGTAGCTCTCCACTTATAGTAGATATTTCTATTACAGTTCTCTCTCTGTTTACATCATGTACTTTCTTTCAGTTTCATGTATCGTACTTTCTTGCATGTTTATATTTTCTAACCTGTTATGATCTGCGTGAGATGTATTGTGCTCGCTTCCGTCCTGACTGGACCTGTTAAAAATTTTACAGAGGATGATGAGGAACCCTGCACCCCTTACTATGGAGCTTACCTAGATGACACTCGTAACCTGGACCCCTGGGGAGGTTCAGGCAGCTGCTGAGGATGATACCCATGCTTAGTATAGATAGCTTAGTCTGTTCTTTCTTTTCATGATTAGTTGTTGTCTTGATTCAGAGTTGTATCATTATAGAGATGTTGAGACTTGTGTTTACTTCACCTTTGTTGTACCTCAGTTGAGGGTTTTCTTATCTATTCTATCGTGCTTTATTCTACCTCTAGATTGTGATTGAGTTGTATCTGATTGGCCTCCTATTGGAGAGTATTCATATTATGTTAGTTATAGTTCATGACCTAGAACAATGTTCTACCGCCGACACTGCGGCGTAGGCTGGGCGCTGTTACGTACTCGTACCCTCACAGTGGGTGGGGGTCGTGACACATTTTTAGTGGTGGCCTATGCAGGTCGAGTTTATGTAGTGATATTCGAACTAGAGTATCACTACAGCCTGCAGTAGGATTAGGATATATTTTTGAAGGTACTCAATCACAGTTAGGACTCCTTGAGAGATTCCAGGGACGACCCTTGAGAATCTTATTTAAACTTCAATTTGAAATCCTTTCCCTTGTTTTGTTCGCTCTCACTCCTTGATTATTGAATTTGATTTTGATGGATCGTTGTTGATTTTGATTTTCCTATCGAGATGAATTTTATAGCCTGAGTTACGATATTTTCTGATAACATATGTTGACGGGAATAACAGGGATGGTAAAACGTCTACTTGATTATGGAACCTGTAGTTTATCGCAGCCATATTAGCTGGCGTGGCGGAAACATAGAGACCTGACTTCGGATGTACGTATCTTGGTTATGAGATTTGAAATTTCTCGCATCTATACTAGTCGACATAGCGAGAATTCCAGACGACATGATTATAGAGGTGCATGCCCCAGTTATGGAATCTATCGTTTATCGCAGCCCTGCTTACTGGCATGGAGAGGACTCTGAGTAACATGATTTTGGACAGACGCATATAATTATCAGACTGTATCTTGAGAAGGTTTTTAAACATATCATCTCTATCGTACCCTTCTGTTATTATAAATTGTATTCCATCATCAAATAATTTAGGAGTAGGGATATTTTAGCTTTATAGAGCTTATTCATATGTAGTTCTTTCATAGTGTAATGATATGATGACTTGTAGAGTGGCTGTACCCTAGAGATGATAGTTAGCATTAGTATTAGAATAATAACCTATTATAGGTGATTCCCCTGACCTACCAGTTTTTATATAGGATATTAGTATGCCTCACAGCCTTGATGATTTATTATTATTTTTCCCTTACCTTTCCTGTAAGACACCTATGACCAGAGCCTGTCCTTGAGCATAGTTATAGTTCACCTAAGACTGAGAGGTATATATATATAGATAGACTGCAGATGATAGTGGCATATGGGATATGGGTTGGTTGGTATCTATTGGCCATTGTTGTATAGGATTATAGACATGTTGTTTAGCCTATATTGGTTCAGTTTCCTATTTTAGTTAAGTTCTCCTTGTGATGAGTTCAGGCATGATAGATCAACCTTTATAGGCATTGTGCAGACCCTTCACTAGATGTCATGTCCTTTTTCTTATAAATTCAGTCTCCTTAGCATCATTTCTTTTGCCTACATTGATGTTTCAGACCATTCATCCTTAGCCTAAATTCTGAGCATTTGTTCAGTTCCTTATAAGTTTAGTCTACTTTAACCCTTGATGATCAGTTATATATGTATGGATATATAGATGATATACTTAGGATATATATAATGGGTTGTTGTTCTTGAGCATATGTATATATGGTATTTGGATTTGTGTGCTTAGATTATGGGTATTTAGTTATAGGTGACTTGATAAGATTGGGAAGTTAAGAGTTTGTCTATTATAGAGTTTTTTTCTTTGCTAATCTCTAGTTGCCAATACCTAGATAGCTAGCATAGGTAAAACCCTAAGAAGTTGACCAGTTGATGACCAAGTACTTGGATGTTGACAAATTGACTAGTGGTTGACCCTTGACTATGTTTGACCTAGAAGTAGTACTACCATCTTAAATTTTGAGGACAAAATTTTTCTAAGGTGGGTAGACTTGTAACACCCAGTTTTCTAAAATGAGGATAATTTTGAAATTTTGTGTTTTAACTTATTTAATTATAATATTTAAATCATAATATGATTTTTGGTGATTTTTATCATTTAAAAACTATTTTTAAGTCATAGCCTATGATTTTGGTGTTGCTAGTGTGACCTTAGAGACTGTTTGACCTAGAGCCTAACCATGTGAGTAGAGTTTCAATTTAGTGCATTTAACCTAGAGGGTATTTTGGTCATTTCTGAATTTATTTGAGCTTATTGTGATTTATTAGAATTATTTGGAATTTATGGAAATTTATGTGATTTTTAATATTAATTAATTAGTTGCTATGTGGTATCTTGGTTCTAGACTAGATTGGGCCTAACCTAGAAGTGAGACTTAACCTATAGACTAAGTGAGACTTGTTAGTTTAAGTCATGGTTAGAAATTGGTAGATAATTGCTTTTGGGCTTATTAGTTAGAATGAGGTGTTTTGAGAATAGGCCTTTAACTAGGAAGCCTAGAAACCCACCAAAAGAGGGAGGCCCATGGCCCAACTAACTAAAACCCTAACCCTAGAGTTTTGGCCAGCCAACATAGGGAATCCCACCCCTATATAATATCCCTTCCATTAGTTGTAGCCTCCTTAAGAAAGTTTCCAAGTTTAGAAGAAAGAGAGGTATAGAAATCTTCCTCAAGCCCTAGTTTCTTCATTTTAATTCCTTTTCCACTCTAGTCTTTTGCATTAGTTCCTAATCCAGCTCTATTTCATGTCCATGGAGAGAAACCTCAGCTTTGGAGCAATTTGGAGCATTGGGCTAGCAAGGAAGAATCCTCATTTTAGGAGTTTTCTTGAGGAAGAACAACCAATAGCTAACCCTAACTAAACTCATTAGATTTTCGATTTCTTTGCACATTTACATAGCCCTAGGTGTCCCCTAGCCGTAGGTATTGGATTTGTGTCGAGTCGTGTCCATTTCGTGTCCGTATCGGACACGTATCAGTGTTAGGGTGCATGTGTTCGATGAAATGCTTGAGTGAATAAATTCTTCTTATTTTTAAATTCTATTTGAACATATTTCTAGCCCTATGTGTGTGTTTCACGAATCCCAAACTCTGAGCACATTTCGAGCCGTGTCCGTGTCCAAATCGGACACGAACACGCTGCACGACGCACATACACAGTCCCCTGCTCACGCATCCCTCGTGCTCGCTGCACACGCCATGTGGGCAGCTGCTATTTGGCGTGAGGAAGGGGGCAGTGACTGCCAGTGCACCCCTCGAGTTTGACACAAAATCGTGTCGTGTCGAGGGAGTACGAACACGCGCATTGAAATTATACTACACAGTATCAGTCGAGAAATCGACTCTGATACGCGTTGTTTCTCTTGACACGACCCTTGTGGACACGGTGCAGGGTGACACACGTGTAGCCCTATGCTAGGCGTACATGTGGACGTGACCACGTGGCATGAAGTATCACGTGTCGTGTCCACGAGGCGACTGCATCGCAACACGATGCAGTCTGTGCACAGTTTAGTGTCCGTGTTCGTGTGGTTGCTTAGACACGATTATGTCCAGTTTCCTGGACACGAAGACACCCCAAGACACGTGCACAAGTAGTGTATGTATTACCAACCCTAAATTGTGTGTTAGTGTTTGTTTTAGCATTCGAAAATGAGGAATTTCTATTCTCTGATACGAGCTGTCAGTTTGGGGGATTCCTGAAAATCGAATGTTAAGTTCATGATTTAATCATCTATGCATGTGTATTAGACTATGTTAATGTTGATTGTTGGCTAGTGTTAGGTTTTATATTTGGATTTGGATTTTGGGATGTTGAATGATATATGTGCAACTGTCAACTGAAACATGAGGATTCAATTCCTGATTTTGAATTCCTTTTCTAAAACTGATTTAATTGATGTTTTAAATTATCATATTGATTCATGGGCATATGTAATAGCTACTGACAGGTTGGGTTTTCAAGTTAGATAGGTTTTTGTACTTGAGTAATGGAATTTGAACATTGAGATTGGGCTGTTTAATGTAGACTGATACTTCTGTTTTGTTTCACTAATTTTCCCTCACTGTTACACATGTTAGACACTATTTACACACACATAGGCACCCTTCTCATTTTTTTCTAATTTACAGTCATTCACATGCCCTATCTAATCTGAAAACACACACTGGTACACTCCACACCCCCTGCTACACTCCTCGACTGAACATATGACACATTGACACTGATTTGAATTATTTAACTGAGTTGATTTGATTGAATGTGAATATCTGAGAGTTTTATGCTAGTCGTTTCCTGAGAATGCATGTAACTATTTCACACATTGATTCATGTTGATTCATTACATTGTTTTCCTAGAGCCAATGTTGGTTCCTACACTCACCCATACACTTGAAATCTAGGTAACCTGAGAAACATTTCCAAAACTGAAAGTTTTTCCTGATTCGGACCAGAGACACTATACACTGAACACTTGGACACCTAAGGGGCACTCTATGACACTTGACACACAAGACATATTACACAGTCATGTGTACATGACTGAACCTGAGATTGAATGGCATGTGTGGGTTTTATATTGATTTATGTTAAGTTGTATTAGGTTTTCAAATTTGCTTAGGATAGATAACCTGGACTGAACTGGAATGTGAAATCAGTTTTTATCTTAAACTGATTTCGATGTTGCCAATTCAGATTTTTACCAGTGAGCATTGGTTTGGGTTTTGTTAATGTATAGTTAAAATTGTGTTGCCTTCTCAGTTTTCTTCACTGTGAATTGGTTGCTAGCTTTAGTTGATTTGTAAACTGAATTACACATGAACTAAACCTATGTATCTACATCACTGAATTGTCCTATTTTGACACTTCCTCTTGTATGCATATTCCTGAACACTACCTCTCCCATACACACACTTACTCTCTACATATACACACCCCCCTAAAAACTGCTACATATATTTGAACACACACTCTTCCACAAATATGTACATACTAGCACATGTCACTATGTGGAAGTTAAATCTGAAAATGGTTTGACACACACAGGGAATCCTGAAACTGAAATTGAGACACCACTGATTTCTGCCACACACATTGCTACCAAACTTTTTCCCCTCTCTATCTCTCTATATAATATATATAGGTATGTATATAAGTATGTGCCTATATAGAGCTTCCTATAGAGATGTCTTGGTATTTCATATATGTGAATGTGACATATATATATATATATATATATATATATATATATATATATATATATATATATATATATATATATATATATATATATATATATATATATATATATATATATATATATATATAAGTTGTGATGTTGATGTGAATGATAGGCATATTATAGCCTTGTCTATCTTCATTAGTCTATATATATACATAAAAACTTGTGTGTGATACCCTGACATTGTTTGTACTGGTGTGCTTAGGTTTAGTAGGCTTGGTTAGGCCTAGATTGACTAGAATGACTTGTTAGTCTAGGTTTAGACTTGGAATGGTTTAGTTGACCTAGTTTGACTGTATAGTTGACCAGAGTTGACCAAGAGTTGACTTTGATGTAGTTTGACCTAGACAGCATGTAGATGCATTATAGATTACATTTATCATCCCCTGTATACATCTTGACTTGTGTTGCTCTAACTAGGAGTCAGATACCTCATTTCGAGCAGTATATTCTCACAGCTATTCAGATACCAGGCGAGTACATTCTCTGATCATTTCATAACTTGCTTAGAATTATATTCCTACTCTAGTTTACCTTATTTGATGCTGTCACGATATTATCACGGATTGGTACTATATGGATCTTTTTGTGCGATGTTATCCCCCTCGGGAGCATCGGATACATCATGTCGTATGTTTCATGTACATCATGTATTCCTCGCTCTCATGTTATTCGTGTTTCTCATGCGCTTCATGCTCGTTCATGCATGCTCGTGTACTCTCATGTGCTCTCATGATCGGTTATGTTTCTCATGTATCTCATGTATAACCTATACTTCATGTGCACTCGTTTATGAGCCTTCATGTGAATTTCATGTGCACCCATTTATGGGCTTTCATGTGAAAATTATGTGCGTAACATAGCTTGTCTGAATCCTTGTGTCTTGATTGGGGTATGGGGGAGTATAAATAGTTATATGAACAATTCCAAAGTAGTATAACTATGTGCACCTCTTTAGTATATTCATGTGCAAATCCAGCCGTTCACATGTCGACTTTGTACTCTAAATCACTAGTCACTGGTAGATCTCTACTTATAGTAGATATTTCGATTACAGTTCTCTCTCTGTTTACATCATGTACTTTCTTTCAGTTTCACGTATCGTACTCTCTTGCATGTTTATATTTTCTAACCTGTTATGATCTGCGTGAGATATATTATGCTCGCTTCCGTCCTGACTGGACCTGTTGAAAATTTTACAGAGGATGATGAGGAATCCTGCACCCCTTACTATGGAGCTTGCCTAGATGACACTCGCGACTTGGACCCCTGGGGAGGTTTAGGCAGCTGCTGAGGATGATACCCATGCTTAGTATTGATAGCTTAGTCTATTCTTTCTTTTCATGATTAGTTGTTGTCTTGATTCAGAGTTGTATCATTATAGAGATGTTGAGACTTGTGTTTACTTCACCTTTGTTGTACCTCAGTTGAGGATTTTCTTATCTATTCTATCGTGCTTTATTCTACCTCTAGATTGTGATTGAGTTGTATCTGTGATTGGCCTCCTATTGGAGAGTATTCATATTATGTTAGTTATAGTTTATGACCTAGAACAGCGTTCTACCGCCGATACTGCGGCGTAGGCTGGGCGCTATTACGTACTCGTACCCTCACAGTGGGTGCGGGTCGTGACACATTCCCACATCAATCCAGATCTGGTGAGTATTTCATCTTCGATTTCGACTGAGTTGTTTTCCCTCCCCGTTGTGATTCGATTTGTATGTATTGTAGATCAAGAGCAACGAAATCCTTTCCAATTTCTTGAGTTTTCAATCTGTTTGATATTTGGTCACTTTGAGTTTCAGTGAAGGTTGTTCCTGATCGAGTAGTTCTAACTCTTAGAATTTATTTTATTAATTTTGATCTCCATATTATAAGTCAAGTTGAAGATCATCAGAAATTTGAAGGTCGATCTTAGGAATCAGTCTTAGCTCTTCGATTTGATTGATCTGCATAGGTGAGTGGTTGATTCCATTTCTTTCTTTTGAATTTTAATTATGTGAGCAGTATTGTGGTGAAACTCTTAGAAATCATGTGTTGAGTTTTGATTGATCTCAATCTTCGAATTGGTTAAATCATAGAAATCTGGAATGATTTTACAACTTTTATTCATTCAAATTTAGTGGAGATCGAGATCTCTGTGTGTCGATTCTGACCACAACTTGTTTGGTACAATGTTATATTCAGGGTCTTAGCACTAACTGAATACAGGCAATTGGTATCTGGATTGAGAACCTGTTTCCTTTCATAGCAACTTCTTTCAGGTATATTTATTTTTCCTTTGATCAATTTTGACTCGATTGAATCTTAAATTCGTGTGAATGTTTCGTGTGGGATTAAGTATTTAGGAGAGTGTGGGTGTTTGTCTGATTTTTAGTATCAGATGAAATCTGGGGTTGATCCAGAACATTTCAAATCTGGACTTGAGAAAGTCCCTTGTGACTATTGTAGTTGCTGGGGACTCTCAATAACAAATCATATTGTAATGGTAGAATTGTGGATTTATTTGATTGCTATTTGAACTGGAATTTCAAATCAGAGAATGGTTTCAGTTATTGAGAGACTGAATCGTGAGTATTCTCAATGATTTCAATTTGATGAAATTTGAGTTTGAATTCAGAGAACCTGTGCATTTGGCTCAGTTCTTGAACTGAGATGATATCTCACATTACAGATTCAGCCTGAATTTTCTTGCCTGAGAATTCAATTCTTGCCTGAGAATTCATTTCTTGCCTGAGAATTCAGTGTAATGTGATTTCAGCTCTTTACCTGAGAATTCAGGAATTTATCATTGAACTGAAACCACATTGCAGGGAGGTTGATTCGTGAGACTGAACATGATCTGGGAAGACCTGAGACTATGATCATAACATGATCAGGCTAGATGGGTTGAATGTTTGAATTCATAATCAAACCGTTTTCCCTAAAGTTCCTCTTGAGTATTGATCAGAACATGATCTGGGAAGACCTGAGACTATGTTCTGCATTTTTGTCACTCTCCGTTCCCAGAATGTGTATTTTAATACGTGTACTGCTTGAATGTATTTATTTAATATTTACCATGTATTTGTTCTGTATTTAATTTCTTTAATTTTACGCTAATTATTTTTTCTGTATTTTAATTTCTGCTTTTGCTTTGTCTTGGGTTCGGCTTGGGTTGGTTTGTTTTAGTTTAGGATGGTTCATCATGAACCCAACCAACCCCGTACCTACCACCATCTCCATTTAAAGCCCAACCCTTTTTCTCTCTTCATTACTTCTTTTTCTCATTTACTCTTCTTCTTCCTCATAACTCTCTCCACCTACCAAGAGCTTAGGCAAGTGCATCTTACTTCCACATGAGAACCCATTTTTATGGTTCATTTATCTTCCTCTCGTGATTCTAAGATAGTTTAGAACTTGACATTTGCATTTTGAAAATTTATTTTTGTAGATCTAGAAATTTGCCATTTTCGAATTTTGGTGGTTTTGATCTATCAAACTTTCTTATTTTCAAGTTTTGATCATTCCAGGTTGTTGAGATTTGTGTCATACCCCATTTTGATCCATGGAAGTCTTATTTTTGGCTTAGATTGAGGTTCACGGAATTTGGAATTCGGGAGGTTCTCTACGCCCACATTTATACGTGCCCGTGTAATATCAAGCTCTACGCCTACGTTTATACGTGCCCGTATAATATCAAGCTCTACGCCCACGTTCATTCGTGTCAGCGTGAATACAGATTACGCAAGTCTACTCTGGCTTGGCGTACTTCCTTTACGCGTATTCATTCACGCGTAACGCTATTCTTTACGCGTACAATGTTTTACGCGTAACTTTATTCTTTACGCGTACAATGTTTTACGCGTAACGCTATTCTTTACGCGTACAATGTTTTACGCGTAACGCTATTCTTTACGCGTATAATGTTTTACGCGTAACGCTATTCTTTACGCGTACAATGTTTTACGCGTAACTCTATTCTTTACGCGTACAATGTTTCACGCGTAACTTCATTCTTTACGCATATTCGTTCACGCATGATGTTATTTCTTTACGCGTGCTTCCTTTACGCACGTAAGGCTATTTCCTTTACACGTATTTCATTGGGCGTACTCTTCTGGCTTGGCATATTTCATTGAGCGTACTCCTTTGGCGTACATGGCACCCCTTATTATATCCTTACGCCTTTTTGGCATAAACTCGTTAAAATCATGATAAGTTAATATTTTATTTTTAATACATATTGTTGTGTGGAGTGTGCACTGTGTCCCGATTGGTTTATGGATACCCAGTATGACTGGAACTTAACCCTGAGAGTTATAGACTCGACCATACTAAATGCTAGTTGACCTTCATGCCTTGTCACGAATTGACATTGATTGTTACCTCGACTAATGATTGATCATGCGTTCCTAGTTGGAACTAAGAGACTCGCTAGTCTTCTTATTGAAATTGAATGAAACACGTTCATATAAACCATGAACCACTTCAATCGCCTAGCCGATCCCAAACCTTGGCATTTGGACACGTACAGACTTTAACTTGTTTCTATAAAGGTAGTATGTGCACCTTACAGTCAAGGCATGATTATTCCGTGGCTAGGTTTGATTGTTACATTATGCTATGTAAGACCTACAACCTAACCGCACGGGCATCGTTGTAGAGTTACGCATATCGTACTCTGTACGAAAGTACTCATTCTGAATGACCATGACCTACGGCATGAGATTTCAATCAACATAGGGACTATTAAGTTAAATAAAATAACGATTGCAAGGAGAGAATGGATTCCCGAGTTCTTACATGGCGGCCATCTCGGGACAATTAGTGTCCCGACATGCCGGCTGGTTCTCACAGATACTATAAATCTGCCACACGGGCAGGGGGTGGTATTTGCTTATATCTTTACATATTGATGATGGGCGTCCCGCTGGGACTCGTCTAATTCATGATTGGCGCAATTGATCATTGGGTAGACTAGCCTTGCTTGTACGTAGTAAGAACTGAGGAATCCCTTATTGCATATTTCGAGGGCAACTTGGAACTTACAGTTAGCAAGCCGTAGTAGTTGTATTGCCGTTTAAATTGATTTGTTTGTGTACTGTACTTACTTCGTTAACTAACTGCGATGATCAGAATGTCAGGACATGACGGGTCGACTTCTGTCCTTGTTTGGTTGGAAAGTTGGTTTGAAGTGTCGTGATGTTTTGTGAATCCCAGTAGCAAGCGGAGACTTATTATCATATTCTTAACTCTTATCATTGGTTCTAATTCATGTGCTTCCTTGTGGTACTTGCTATTAGAGGTCTAACCTCTCTGGTTTTGCATGGCCAGATTTAGAGCCAGTTCCCGAGGACTCAGCTTACTTCCACCTCCAAGATGGTCAATACTAGAGGGATGATCGCAGGAGGACACGAGTGGGTTCCTTGCTTCCATGCTCATTTTACTACTTACTTTACATTTTGTCGCTTGGCACCGACATGTTAGTCGGACTGTCTTGCACTTACTTTTACATAATTGTAACTAAGTCAGACTGCAGCTGATAACGATTGTGTATACCTTGTCATATCATCTGGCTATTTTGTAAAGCCAAATCTCAAGAATATTTTGATTGAGCGTTTGGGATGCCTTACTGCTTTATCTTATATGTTCTTTATTTCTGCTTCTTGTTTGAATGATTGAGACAATAGATGTTGAGTAACCCTAGTGAGACTTTCATGTAGTATGCACCCCCTCGTCTTTTAGACAGCATTGATCGTATTATACGGTATTCATCTACCCGTAATACGTAGCTGACATTCGCCTGCTCTCCGGTATTCTGGTTCTGGGGCGTGACAATTTCTCGAGCCCAAGGGAATATGAGAGATGCAGAACAGAGACTTAGTGTTACTGATCATTTTGTGCATCTTGAAATGGTTGACTCAGGAATCACATAATCCAGAGGAGCTAGTATCTTCATCACAGGACATTGTTATTCTGTTTTGATCAGGTAAATATTCGACTCTTTCTCCTGTTAGCTGTTAGATCAATTTTGATCATTAATATGCATAACCATAAGGATTGAGGGGTTATATTTATCATGATTGATGGATAAAGTTTGGAAATATGAGTATGATGAGCTAGATTTTAGCATGGGTTGGCCAAAATGTCTTCCTTGTCATTTGATATCACGAGGAAGTTGTTGTACTGATCAATAGAATGAGCAAGGACTGATATTCATGATTTTGAATCAATATACTCATACATCATGCAGAACAGTAGTATTTAGAGACTTCATGTACTGAAGTTCCCTTGTACTCTTAGTATATCAACTGGATTATTGTAATTTTGGAATTTAGATTGTATCATAATTCAGTTTAGGGATATCGTAGATAACTCCTCATTAGCTGTGTAAATCGAACAGGCATTTAGGTCAGTGAACTGGGAATAGGTTAGAGTAAGTAGTTCTTTCAGTTCTTTGTTGCGGGACTGTCATGTAGTAGACTAGTTGAGAGATACAGAGCTTTAACTTCAAGTAGGCCATGTTAAAATCTTAGTCTATGTTGTCTTAACCCTATGATTTAATTACCTTGTTTAAATAAGACATGTTGGACATATCAGATGGTTTGTTTATTGTTCTCAGTTGAAGTTGAGTTAGCAACTGCTAACTGTTACTTTAGTTATCATTTACTGAGCTTACTTGAGAAGTCTTATTGGGATCTCTCGACTTGGGTGTTAGCTAGTACTGATATGTATGTTACTGAAGGATGAATGCCTTTGGGATTCTCCTAGGAACTCTATAGATAGATGATGGTATTTTGGAAACAATTTGAGAACAACCCTATAGCAGGACTATTACTGTAATGATTCAGTTTGGGTATATCAAGAAGATTTCAATTGATAGGATAAGCTTAATATACAGATCTCTGAAATTTCTTTAATTTTTGGAGGGTGTATGTGATGTAACTTAAGCAAGAGTGTTGGGGCTTTAACCAGATGAACAGTATAGCAGTTGGGTTGAAATCCTGAGATTTAGTATGGATTTTCTTACCCCTGATTCTGCTACAGATTATAGGAAACTAATTTGCAACCTGGGTTGGACTGTACAGTGGAGTAGGATTGTCTCAGTGTTTGTTTAGGACTGATGTATCACCATAACTGAACTTCATATGTTTTGGTATGTAGACATTGTCACCTGAAGAGTAGTGTAGACCCTATCATCTGATACATCTTGAAGCCAATACTGTACATGAGAAGGTTCAGCTGGTATCCCAATTCCTGGAATCAGCTTTATAGTAATGAAGAATGCTGAATAGACATGTCTCTAAATGTCTCTAACCTACCTGTAAGTTGAGATAGTTTCTATAATAAAGCTTTTGAGTGGATGTTTAGTCCTTGAGAACCTGGATATTTATATAGATAGGTTGCTTGTTGTCCCTATGTCATAATGTGTAAACTGTATACTTAGCAAGATACTCATGAATACATGTGAGGAGACTTGATACCTGTCAGGTTTCTTTAAGTTCAGTAATCCTTATTAGCTGGAATATAGAAGTTCAGGAGACTATGGCTTGGTACCATTTGATACTTGACCATTTAAAAAGTCATGAGATAAGGTGAGTTTAGGTAATGTATGAAAAGTTTCAGTGATAGCTTTATTGGTTATGAGAGTAAGATCGCTAACCTGTCAATAGGAATATAGGTCTAAATGAGTTGCTTGGTTGCACTTCTGTATTAATAAGATTTAATTTAAGCATGAGTATAAGTTTTTAACTTTTTAAACTGAAATTATATTTAGTAGTAACCAAATTGTAACCATATAATAGGAGGATATCCAGCAGTACATCCCACACTTGATCACCCTGAGCAAGGCAAGTATACTCCTCAGACTTGTCTATTTCTTCATGTCTTGTATATTCATTCTTGTATCACGTTGTTGACACGATATATCACGAGATTGTCTTGTATCATGTTTCTTGAGTTTACTTGTGTCTAGGAAGGGAAATACTACAGATGTGTGATCAAACCCGAGTTACTATTCATGTGAATAACTTAGGCCCCGTATCGTGCACGCGGGACCGAAGCCGTACCATTTCATGTCCCCTGAATCTACCCAAGCCTATCACATATTCTGGATGTATTTCGATATTGTACACTTCAGGTTTATGTTGTATTTTATGTTCAGGACTCATTTCATGTTCCCTGTATTTACTTTCAGTATTCATGTTCATGTTTCATGTCTTGTTCTCATTTTTTGTGCTTTATATATATTTCCTGTATTCTTATTCATACCATGATGTTCATGTTCATTTTCTTGGATATACTTAGCTCCGCTCCTGACTAGGATATGTTGCAGGTGAGTTGGAGGCTATCTGTGACACTTATTACGGACAGGAGCCTGGAGGCACCTATGAGCCAGTTGATGTTGTCCTGGACTTAGAGGCTGAAGAAGCCTAGTATTTTCTTTTTAGCTTTATCTGGACTTGTATTATAGACATCAGTTTATTTTACATTTGCTGGAATTTTAAAACTCTTAGACTTGTATTTGAGATTCTGGGATTCGATATTAGATGCTGTGATTTACATTCATTCTTATCTGGATTTATAGTTTCCCTATATATTGGTACAGCTTACTTCATCGTGTCTAACGACGAAGGCTGGGCGTGTCCGACTCGTGTCCGATTATTCGGGAGCGGGTTGTGACATGTTTTTAGTGGTGGCCCATACAAGTCCTTCCTAATGGTACCTAGTTCTTGGCGTACTATTGGGGGACTTGATTACATTAGGAAAACTTGATCACAACATAGGAAAAATTGAGAAATAAGGTATATCAGGTTTTTCAGGTGCATTGATGTTAAAAAAACATTGTTTATTTTTAGGTTTTTTGGGTTTGTCAATCAACGAAGTTTTCTTTCTATTGTAGGATGGTCAACACGAGGAAGACCGCGGATCAGCTCGTGTAAAATCCCTAAATTTTTAATTTTTTTCTAAAGACTTAAAAATGAATGATTTTTTTATATATTTAGAAATGACCTTAGCCATTTTTGAGTTTTGGAGCAATAGACGACCATGAACTTGGCACGGAAGATGTAGTAGTGTGCTTTGACTAGTATATTAGCCATGCCGTGGGTGGCCTAGCCATAGTTCTGTCCAAACTAGAAAAACCAGGCCAAGTTGTGAATTGACTTATTTAAATAATTTTATTTAAATATTATTTTTTGTATATTAATTTTAGATGAACCGGTTTGTCCAATTCAGCTCGAACTGGGCCCAAACCAATTTAAGCCCATGTAGGCATGTGGGGGGACCAAGGTGTCCATGTAGGCATGTTTTATGTATGTACTAATATTTCCTAAATTATTTTAAAATTTTATGTTTAATCTCTAATTATTTAATTATTAGTACAAAACTTATATTTTATTATTAAAATAAGGTTCCCAATATTTGTACAAATTCTGGACCCGGATAAGAGGCATAATATATTCATTGTTAAAAAGAAAAGAAAGGAAGAGGGCAAGTGTGCTCGGCCCACATTGTGGGAACCGACCACACACAGCAGCTATAGCATGCCGCCCTCACACCTCTCCACATTAAAACAAAGCAGCAGCAGCTGCAAAGAAAAGGGAGGGGCCGACCCCTTAAACAACTTCAGAACCTATTTAAGGCCGAACCCCAACCCCTTATATATATATATATATATATATATATATATATATATATATATATATATATATATATATGATTCTAAAAGAAAAACCCTAACCCAATCCTCTCTTCCTCCTTCTTTCTCTCTCCATCTCCTCCCTCTCCTCGGCGTGTGTGCCCAGCCTCGCCGGAGTGATAGCAGTCCCGCCTCACGGTCGTCACGGCAACAACAACAACAAACACCCACAACAACATAATTAACATCGAGGTACCTAACTTCACCGTATAATTTCTCTCTCAATTCTTGTTCGTTTTTGATTCCGTAAATTTGTGTAGAAAGCCCACATGACCCTCTTCGAGATCCCCAGGTATATTTCGACATGGCCGTCCAACTTGCTCAAAAAATCGAGGCAAAGTTGGAGAAAAACCACTTTTCTGGAATATTAAAAACTGTTTTGAATCATCAACTTGTCGGCCACTTTTCTTTCTGTACAGTAGGATTTTGTAGAGACTAAGAAAACATAACTGAGATTGTAACGCACCTTCTGGATTCACTTTTCATCTAGTGTGTAAAAAGTTACACGTTAAAGTTTCACGAAAAATTGTAAATTCTGTTTTCGAAAATTAAAAACACCCCGATACGGCGTGCGCCCCGACAAACCGGGCGACATGGTCGTCCACTATATGCATCGAAAGGCGCGTATGGATGTTGTCGACGTGTGGGAACTGACGGAACCCGATTTTGTTGCATGTGCGCGACGAAATCAGTATGTATCCGTCTAGATACCCCGTATCGACCCTTTGCAAATTAAGTCACACCTTTGTGCACACTCATCAAATCGCGACGAAACTTGCGCCATTAGACTCGAAATAATTTTTTGGTCCTGTATGCGAAGTTTGGTTCAATTTTGAGAAGTTGATCGGAATACTATTTTGGCGGGCCTAATCCCACTCAACGGGCGATTTTGTGCATGGCCTACCGAATCCAAAATTGGACATACCGTTGGGTTCGTCTCATCAAAACAAATCTATAGACATGTAGTTTGATGACTTTAGAGACCGTAGGTTCTGGCACGTATTTCGGTACAAAGTGGGTCCAACGGCGGACATCGTTTTGACCCAAAATTGTGATTTTGCCCTTGTTCCAGAATTTAACTTTTGGACAACATTTCCTAGGTATATCTTTTATTCCAAATCGTTCGTGATGTTTGTTGCAGCATCCAGAGTTATCGGCAGGATTTGGCTTTTCTTGCTTCGTTATTTGTCTGTTCAAGCTACTGGATTATTCTCTTTTGCACATAACCTCAGGCAAGATACCTTGCCATTAAACTGTTTATATTCAGTCTGCTTTTTATTACATTCACTGTTCATTATTTCCATTTATTACAGTTCTTGATTTACTACATGCACAGTGATTATTAGTTTACTTTGTTACTATCCTTTGATTGCATATGAACCTAGAGTTAGGGGACTACCGTTTGTAGTGTATTGCATATGCCTCGACATAGTTGTACCATGAGGATGTTGTGATACGAGTAGCATGTAAGGTTCCTTACATGTGGGCTGATCCCCCATGTGCATGCGTTAGGGCTAACTGCTAATAGAGGCATGTTAGAAGACTTAGCAGTTATTAGAGGTATGTGAGACATGGATGTGATCTATTAGGCATTGGGTGGGAAGAACAGTTCCTTAACGTATGGGTCCTTTATGCACTTTCCTATTACTGATCCTGCTGGCCTCTGACATTCGAGGAAGTTATGCTTTGAGGTCCCTGGTATCCTGATGGGATCATACCTGAGATCCTGCTCCTGAGCAGATGCCCATGCGTTCGAGGTTTATTCTTAACTGCATGAACACAGTAGTACGATTAGATTACCTTATTGTTGTCTTGTCACTTATATCTTTATGCATATTTTGTATGCAGTATTTATGGCATGTTCTTTCTGTATCTTGTTACGTCCCTCTGAGGACATGGTATCTCTCAAGGTGTGTGCTTCTGTGATATTGCAGGTATTCTAGCCGAGGTCGTGATCTTCTCCATCCTTTCGAAGATGATTGCACTTGGCCCGTCCTGTTATTTCATTTATTCCTTCTTGTACATTTTTGAGATAGTTGGTAGTGGACCTTGTCTCCGCCCAACGTATTGTACAAAGACTTATTACAGTTGATTATATGATATCTTTTTTCTTCATTTGTGGATGAGATTAGATTACTCTTGGTTTACTGCATTTTACAGCTTTGTATTCATATGAGGTTTTATATTGGAGTATACTTCGTATATATGCAGCTGGCATGGATACGTACCTAGTCCTAAGTATTTTGGGACTGGGGCGTTACATTTTTGTGTGTGGTGGTCCATGCAGTTCGAGTTGTCACATCGGTTATGTTACTATACCGATGTGAGCTTGCAACATAGGGTTAGAATCTAGGAATCTCATCCATACAGCTTGACCTCTTCCCTTGGCTTCAAATTTCGAACTCTCGTTCGACCTCCTTGAATTGCATCTTGCTTGATTCCTTCTAACCGTTTTCTTATTTTCGTGCTTAGTGTCAACTAGGAAGATGACTACACTAGTATATGCTCATAGGTCAAACACATGGCTAGAATGGTTATATGGACAATTGGAATACATTTAAGACTCTAATTGAGTTAAAAGGCTTTTTTAAAAAGAGTGTGATTTAATGATTAGTAATTTGTAAAGTAGGATATTACCAAGGAAAGTTTTAATCTTGAGATTTCTAAATAGTAACACCATAGGATTGATACTGCAGGAAGAAAAAAAATAGCTAGAATCTTTATACCCTTGATTTAAGAAATTGATTGGATTTTTGAGTTTTGATATTCATAATTATGGAGTTATAGTTATACATCTTTGAACAAATATAAAATTGATTTAGTTTTTATTTTATTTTTTGAGTTGTGATATCTATGATTTATTGTGTTATAGTTATACACCTTTGAACAGTTATAAATTGGGTTTGAAAATGATCTTAGATTTCAAATGTGGTTGTAGAATAATTTAAATTTACGTCGTACAACTTGCGATTTCATGTGTAGTAAATTTTGAATGGAGTAAGGATGGTGGAATTTTGGTTTAAAATATTTGAAAGTTATGAAACGATTTTTAACAATTTTTATTTTAAATTGTGTCTTATGATGGAGGATTTACAAATCTATTTAGATTTTTGGTTTAAAAAAATAAATAAATAATTTTTATGACTAATAAGATTTTAAAAAATTTAGTTTAATGTTGGATTGCTAATATTACAAATTTTTGGAAAAATAAAATAAAAATATATTAATGATGTGATAAGGTTTGTTTTGATTGATAAAATAAAGTTACCATTTAAAAGTTGTGATTATGTTGGAATGACTTAGTATGAATATAATTATAATTAATGAGTGCATTAAAATATTGAGCTAAAATTTTGAGAATGCTTTGTAGTGCTAGAAATTTTTATCTGGGGAGCTATTAATTTTTGTAGAGTTTTAAAGTTATGATTGATTATGGATATTTTTATATGGATTCATGATTTATGAACTCTTGAGTTTAAAAGTTGAATTGAAAATGTAAGTTTGAAAAAGTCAGTAGTAACATGACAAAAATTTGCTTTGAGATTTATGAAAGTGATTTAAATTTTTATGATAAATTTGAACGGCTTGGAGTGAATACAAATTTTGGTGGTTTATTTTTGAAAATTTTATTAAGAAAGTTTTTGGAGGAAACTTGAGTTAAAATTTTAATGGTAGGCCATCAAGATAGCTCTGTAACGCCCCAGTCCCAAATACGTAGGACTAGGTACATCGACATGCCAGCTGTATACATACGAAGTATACTCCAATATATGAAAACCTCGTATGAATACATAAGCTGTAAAATGCAGTAAACCAAGTAATCTAATCTCATCCACAAATGAAGAATAAAAGATATCATATAATCAACTGTAATAAGTCTTTGTACAATATGTTGAGCGGAGACAAATCCATACCAACAAGTAAGGAAAAATATACATGGAAACTGAAATGATTTGGCGGGAGTAGCAAAGGAAGACCCAAGACACGTCATCTCCGAATGAATAGAGAAGATCGCGACCTTGACTAGAACACCTGCAATATCACAGAAGCACACACCTGGAGATAACCAGGTCCTCAGAGGGACGTAACAAGAACATAAAGAATATGCCACATAACTGAATATATATACCATGTCATAAATCACAAGTAAAGTAAATAGTTCCACTCGTAACAAGATCCAATACCTACCATCGAAACAGTGGACTACTCCTACAACCAAACAAGGACAAGGGGTAGTACACTATACCGCGATGCGTATTGTCCCAAGCTACAAATGGAACGGGGTGATATGATATTGACGAGGGTTACCTAACCATCTAATGTGTTTATGCAGTAAGAACAACCTTCAACGTATGGGCACTCTGGCTCAGTAGCAGTAATCTCAGGTATGGTCCCATCAGGATACCAGGGACCTCAAAGCATAACATTCATCGAATGTCAGGGCCAGCAAATCAGTATCAGGATCCAGGACCGTATCTCCCGCGGAGATAACCAGCATAGGGAAGTGCATACGTGGCCCATACGTTAAGGAACTGTTCTTCCCACCCAATGCCTAACCGAGTCACATCCATGACTCATATACCTCTACTAACTACTAAGTCTCCTACATGCCTCTATTAGCAGTTAGCCCTAACGCATGCGCATGGGGATCAGCCTACACGTAAGAACCTCTATATGCTACTCATCTCACAATCCTTGTGGTACAACTGTGTCAAGGTATATGCAATACACTACAAACGGTAGTCTCTTAACTCTAAGTCTACATGCAATCAAAGGATAATAACAAAGTATATCTAATATCACTGAGCAGACAGTAAATCAAGAACGGTAAGAACTGGAAATAATGAACAGTATATGTAATAAAATACAAACTGAATATAAACAGTATAATGGCAAGGTATTTGCCTGAGGTTATGTGCAAAAGAGAATAATCCAGTAGCTCGAACAGACAAATAAACGAAGTAAGAAAAGCCAAATCTCGCAGATGACTGGAGGCTGCAACAAACATCACGAACGAGTTGGAATAAAAGATATGCCTAGGAAATGCCTGCCCAAAAGTTAAATTCTAGAACAGGAGCAAAATCGTAAATTTTGGGTCAAAACGATGTCCGCAGTTGGACCTGCTTTGCACCGAAATGTGTGCCAAATCTACGGTTTCTAAATTCGTCAAACTATATGTCTACGGATTTGTTTTGATGAGACGAACCCAAGGGCATGTCCAATTTTGGATTCGGTGGGCCGTGCACAAAATCGCCCATTGAGTGGGATTGTGGGCCCGCCAAAATAGCGTCCCGATCAACAGTTTCAGAATCGGACCAAACTTAGCTTACAGGACCAGAAAAATATTTCGAGTCCAATGGATCAAGTTTCATTGCGATATGATGAGTGTGCACAAAGTTGTGACTTAATTTGCAAAGGGTCGATACGGGGTATCTCGACAGATACGCACTGATTTCGTCGCGCACATGCAACGAAATCGGGTTCCGTCAGTTCCCACACATCGACAACATCCTATGCGCCTTTCGATGCGTATAGTGCGCGACCACGTCGCCCGATTTGTTGGAGCGCACGTCGTTATCGGGTGTTTTTCCACTTTTTGAAAACATAATTTACAATTTTTTTGGGGAAACTTTAACAACATGTAACTTTCTACATACTAGATGAAAAGTGAATTCAGAAGGTGCGTTACAATCTCGGTTATGTTGTTATTCTTTGCCTTTAATTAGTTTCCATAAAATCCTATTGTACAGAAAGAAAAGTGGCCGACAAGTTGGTGTTTCAAAAGAGTTTTTAATATTTCAGAAAAGTTGTTTTTTTCCAACTTCGTCTCGATTTTTCGAGCAAGTTGGATGGCCATATTGAAATCCACCTGGGGGATCTCAAAGAGGGTCATGTGGGCTTCCTACACGAATTTACGGATCTAAAAACATACTAGAATCGAGAGAGAAATCAAACGGGGAAGTTGGGTACCGTAAAGTGGAAATCTGTTGTTATTGTTGTTGTCGTGACGACCGGGAGGCGGGGATGCTGTCGCTCCGGCGAGGCTGGGCACGCACGCCGAGGAGAGGGGGAGGAGGAAGAAAGGAGGAAAGAGGAGGAAGGAGGAGAAGATTAGGGTTTAGGTTTTATTTTTAAAACATATGTATAAATATGTATATGTATGTAAAGGGGATATAAGGGTCGGCCATGGAGTTGCATGCTGTAGTTGGCTGGTTGCATGTGGGGGCGCACAATGCTACCTGCTCCTGTTGCTATTTAGTTGCTTGGCGCATGTGGTCGGTTCCCACTTGGGGCCGACCACATAGGTTTGATTTTTTTTTTTCAAATCTTATCTTATATATAGTTATATATATATATATATATATATATATATATATTATATATATATATATATATATATATAATATCCAAATGAACCCAATAAATTTTCTACAAAATCAAAAGGAAATTTTAATATCATCTATCATATATGAAATCAACTTAAAAACATATACATATATTTAAATTCATTTGACATTAAAATCAACTAAATAATAATAATATTATCTAATAGGATAATTATGTTTATTTAAGCACCCTAACATAACTTAAGTAATAATTAAAATAAAATCGTCCCAATGGGTGAACTTTACCACACCTTATTTGGGTCCAGAAAACTGTACAATTTATAAAAATATTATTTAATAATACAAATACCAATAATTGTACAAACAATTAAATAATTTGAAATTGTACATGAAATTCTAAAATAATTTAGAAAATATTTTTATGTACCTAAAATATGTCCACATGGCCACCTTGGTCCCACCACATGCCTACATGGGCTTAAATTTGGTTCGGCCCAGTTCGGGCCGAACTGGACAAACCGAGTCATCTAAAAATCAATATATAATAATATTTACTTAAAATAATTTAAATGCACAACTTGGCCTGATTTTCCTAGTTTGGACAGAACTATGGCTAGGCCTCCTATGGCATGGCTAGTACAGTAGTCAACGCATACTGCTACATCTTTCGTGCCAAAATTCATGGTCGTCTTGTGCTCCAAACTCAACAATGGCTAAGGTTATTTTTAATAACTAATAAAAATCATAAATCGCATAAATTCATTTTTAAGTCTAATAAAATAATAAAATAATAATAATAAAAATAGGGGTTTTACATCCTATCCAACTTACAAGAATTTTGTCCTCAAAATTAGGATTAATAGGGTAGATAGGGTGATGGATAGGTAGAGTTCGTCAATACCAAAATACAATTAAATTTTGAAGGAGGCGATAAAACGACGTTCAACACCACCATGCAATAGAAAATTGTGGAGTCGATATATACAAAAATATCATGATTATGGAATTGAATAAGGGTTGATAGTGAAGGTAGCAAAATTTTGATAATCCAATTTGGAGAGTACTAAGGAATTGAGTAGATCAAAGAGAATAATTTAGACATTTGGGAGATGTAATTCTTTAAGGGAGAACTTGATACTAATCGTCTTGGTCGAGGATTTGATTTAAGTGAACAACTAGAATCATTCTCGAGTGCTCAAGGATAACTGGGAGTGCACGATAACAATTCTAGGGTTGAGGAACGAAGAGTAGTTAAAGGCGAGGATATAACCACATGAGTCGATCGGTGGTTATCTACATTTCGTGTATAAATAACAGATAGGGCAACCAAAGATGATACCTGGAGTCTATCTAGCAAGTACAGTGCCTTGTCTTTCCAAAATAAGTAAAAGACAATAACAACAAAGGTTTCAAAGACGGTGTTATATATTGAGTACGAATTACGGGGTTCATATGCGGCAAAAATAATTCAAACGAGAATTGCCAAGGCTGTCGCGGATGAGACTCTAAGGCAAGTTTACTATGTCTCCATCCACGTAGAATAATATGTGATAAGCGAACCAAGGTGCAATAGGTTGATCAGATCATGCACCGGTTCTGATTAGACAATATGTTAGTGGGTGCACCCAATAAAATATGTCATGATCAGCTTGATAACGAAATAAGCTTGCAAAAACTGAAGCTACATTAGCAGCATGAGATAGTCAAAATATGAGCAAGGGAGGTACTTAATGAAGGAATTTTAAATAGTCCAAGAACTTTTAAAATCAAGGCTCGCCCGAAGTTTGGGCCTATTCAGTTGTCTTGGTTGACTAGCTAAGTTAGGGTCCTCTGAATTATAGTCTAAGCAAACTTATCAACATGGGTCACAAGGACAAAGGCTTGTTGGGCCGTGAGGTATTCTACCAACTTACAAGAGTTAAACTAGTAATGGGATGGGACAATGGGTTAAGCAATCAAAAAAGACAAATTTAAGCATTTAAGGAACTAAGTAGAACAAAATTCACCTATCGGGTTAAGGGATTGAGTCAAGGTTGGATCTTTTAATTGAAGTCGAAAAATATTTTGATGTCTGGTAGAGGTTATAGTTTGGCTATTTTGACCAGAAGGTCCTATCATAAAAATAGTGTACAAGGAGACGTATTTTAGTGGGACATGATATATCTACATGAAGGTGGACTTGTTCAGGTCTTACATATGAAATTTATTGGAAGGAAAAGTCTAGTGTTGTGCTCCAAATATCCAAGTCACGGTAAGGAACGCCAAAGATCAAAAATAGAAGGTGGGAGTTTACGAGGTGGTAATTTATGCACAAAAAAAGAAGATCAAGTTAAAGCATGAAATAAAATTAATTAAAGAATCCAGTAAAAATAATTTAGGAACGCAATTCCGGAGAGAAGAGTCTTCTAGATGATACAGTTAAGGAACCATTAGATCATTATTCAAATTGCAAATGGGTTAGAAGGTCGCAAAAAGATCTAGAATTGAAGGAAGGTCGAGTAAGTCAAGGTGGAAATACAGTCACATAGCTTGGTAGATGACTAACAACACTGTGTACATACTATATCATGGTCATGAGTGATATGGCAGTTTAGTGTGGAATAGTGTGGAATTCATCCATCTTATTGGACTCTTGGTTGTCCACCATTAAAATTTGCTCAAATTTTCTCCAAAAGTCTCTAAATAAAATTTTCAAAAATAACCACCAAAAATTTGTATTCACTGCAAGTCGTTTAATTTAATCATGACCAAAATTTAAATCACTTTCTAAATCTCAAAGCAAATTTTTATCATGTTACTACTAACCTTTTCCAAAATTAACGTTTAAATTCGACTATTTAACTCGAGAGTTCATAATTTACGAATCCATAAAAATTTCAATCAATCAAAAATTTAACACTCTAAAATTTTCCAATAACTCATAATAAAACTCTTAGCATATTAAAAGTAATCTAAAAAAAATTAGCTCAATGCTCTCATCAATTTTAACTTCTATTCATGCTAAGTTATTCCAACAAAATCATAACTTTTAAATGGTAACTTCCTTTAATCAATCAAAATAACTTTCCATCACATCCTTCAAAATTCTTCCAAAATTTTAATATTAGCAATCTCTCATTAAACTAAATTTCAAATAATTATCAGTCAAAATCTTTTTTTTTTACCAAAAAAATCTAAATAGATTTGTAAATCCTCAATCATAGGACACCATTTAAATAAAAATTTCTCAAAAATTATTTCAAACTTTCAAATATTTTAAACCAAAATTCACCGTCATTACTTCCACTTAAAATTCAAAATTTAATAAACACGAAAATCGCAAGTTGTACAACTCAAATTTAAATAATTCGTTTGGCCATTTTTAAAAGCTAAGATTATTTTCAAACCAAATTTATAACTGTTCAAAGATGTATAACTATAATACATAAATCATAAACATCAAAACTCGAAAATCAAATAAATTTTATATTGTTCAAAGATGTATATCACCCAAAACTCATAAATATCACAACTCGAAAAGCAAATCAATTTTATACTTGTGCAAGGATGTATAACTATAATCCAATAAATCATAAATATCAAATCTTGAAAATCAGTCAATTTCTTAAACCAAGTATGAAATTCTATAAATCCTCTGGTGTTTACTATTTAGAAATCTCAAGGTTAAAACTTTCTGTGGTAATATCCTACTTACCAATTACTAATCATTAAATCACACTAAAAAGCCTTTTTAACTCAATTAGAGTCTTGAATGTATTCCAATTGCCAATATAACCATTCTAGCCATATGTGTTTGACCTATGAGCATATACTAGTGTAGTCATCTTCCTAGTTGACACTAAGCACGAAAATAAGAATCAACGGTAGAAAGGAATCAAGCAAGATGCAATTCAAGGAAGTCGGACGAGAGTTTAAAATTTGAAGCCAAGAGAAAAAGGTCAAGTTGTATGGATGAGATTCCTAGATTCTAATCCTATGTTACAGTCTCACATCGGTACAATAACGTAAACCGAAGTGACAAACTCGACCTGCATGGGCCACCACAAAACATGTAACGCCCCAGTCCCAAAATACGTAGGACTAGGTACATCGCATGCCAGCGTATACATACGAAGTATACTCCAATATATTGAAATCTCGTATGAATACATAAGCTGTAAAATGCAGTAAACCAAGAGTAATCTAATCTCATCCACAAATAAAGAATAAAGAATCATATAATCAACTGTAATAAGTCTTTGTACAATATGTTGAGCGGAGACAATCCACTACCAACAAGTAAGGAAAAATATATAGGAAAATGAAATGATTTGGCGGAAGTAGCAAAGAAGAAGACCAAGACACGTCATCTCCGAATGAATAGAGAGATCGCGACCTCGACTAGAACACCTGCAATATCACAGAAGCACACACCTGGAGAGATAACCAGGTCCTCAGAGGGACGTAACAAGATATATAAAGAATATGCCACATAACTGAATATATACTATGTCATAAATCACAAGTAAAGTAAATAGTTCACTCGTAACAAGATCCAATACCTCACCATCGAAACAGTGGGACTACTCCTACAACCAAACAAGGACAAGGGGTAGTACACTATACGCGATGCGGTATTGTCCCAAGTACAAATGGAACGGGGTGATATGACATTGACGAGGGTTACCTAACCATCTAATGTGTTTATGCAGTAAGAACAAACCTTCAAGCATGGACACTCTGGCTCAGTAGCAGTAATCTCAGGTATGGTTCCATCAGGATACCAGGGACCTCAAAGCATAACATTCATCGAATGTTAGAGGCCAGCAGTAAATCAGTATCAGGATCCAGGACTGTATCTCGCAGAGAGATAACCGGTAATAGGGAAGTGCATATGTGGCCCATACGTTAAGGAACTGTTCTTTCTATCCAATGCCTACAGAGTCACATCCATGACTCATATACCTCTACTAACTACTAAGTCTCCTAACATGCCTCTATTAGCAGTTAGCCCTAACGCATGCGCATGGGGGATCAGCCCACACGCAAAAATCTCTACATGCTATTATCTCACACATCCTCGTGGTACAAACTGTGTCAAGGTATATGCATACAATACAAACGGTAGTCTCTTAACTCTAAGTCCACATGCAATCAAAGGATAATAACAAAGTATGTCTAATATCACTGAGCAGACAGTAAATCAAGAACGGTAAGAACTGGAAATAAATGAACAGTAATATGTAATAAATGAAAACTGAATATAAACAGTATAATGGTAAGGTATCTTGCCTGAGGTTATGTACAAAAGAGAATAATCCAATAGCTCGAACAGACAAATAAACGAAGCAAGAAAAGCCAAAATCCCGCAGATGACTCCGGATGCTGCAACAAACATCTGAACGAGTTTGGAATAAAAGATATGTCCAGGAAATGCCTGTCCAAAAGTTAAATTCTGGAACATGGGCAAATCATAATTTTGGGT
This sequence comes from Iris pallida, assembly GCA_029216955.1. NCBI lineage: Eukaryota > Viridiplantae > Streptophyta > Magnoliopsida > Asparagales > Iridaceae > Iris > Iris pallida. The sequence continues at coordinate 6,308,162 of JANAVB010012000.1, read as the reverse complement.
CAAAACGATGTCCGCCGTTGGACCCGCTTTACACCGAAATTGTGCCAACATCTACAGTCTCTAAAGTCATCAAACTACATGTCTACGGATTTGTTTTGATGAGACAAATCCAACGGTATATCCAAATTTGGATTCGGTGGGCCGTACACAAAATTGCCCGTTGAGTGGGATTGTGGGGCCAGCCAAAATAGCGTCCCGATCAACGGTCTCAGAATCGACCAAACTTGGCTCACAGGACCAGAAAATATTTCGAGTCCAATGGCACAAGTTTCATCGCGATATGATGAGTGTGCACAAAGTTGTGACTTAATTTGCAAAGGGTCGATAGGGGTATCTCGACGGATACGCACTGATTTCGTCGCGCATATGCAACAAAATTGGATTCCGTCAGTTCCCACACGTCGACAACAACCATCACGCCTTTGATGCATATAGTGCCCGACTACGTTGCCCGGTTTGTCGGGGCGCAGCCATATCGGGGTTTTCCACTTTTTGAAAACAGAATTACAATTTTTTTTGGGAAAACTTTAACAACGTGTAACTTTCTACATTCTAGATGAAAAGTGAATCCGAAGGTGCGTTACAATCGGTTATGTTGTTATTCTCTGCCTTCAATTAGTTTCCACAAATCCTATTGTACAAAAAGAAAAGTGGCCGACAAGTTGTGTTTCAAAACAATTTAATATTTCAGAAAAGTGGTTTTTCTCCAACTTCGTCTCGATTTTTCGAGCAAGTTGGATGGCCATGTCGAAATCCACCTGGGGGATCTCAAAGAGGTCATGTGGGCTTTCTATACGAATTTACGGATCTAAAAAATGGACTAGAATCGAGAGAGAAATCAAACGGGGGAAGTTGGGTACCTTAAAGTGGGAATATGTTGTGTTGTTGTGTCGTGACGACGAAAGGCGGGGATGCTGACGCTCCGGCGAGGCTGGGCACGTACGCCGAGGAGGAGGGGGAGGAGGAGGAAGGAGGAAAGAGGAGGAGATTAGGGTTTAGGTTTATTTTTAAAACATATGTACATATGTATATGTATGTAAAGGGGATATAGGGGTCGGCCATGGAGTTGCATGCTGCTGCTAGTTGGCTTGGGTGCATGTGGGGGCGCACAATGCTAGCTAGCTGCTCCTGCTGCTATTTAGTTGCTTGGCGCATGTGGTCGGTTCCCACTTGTGGGGCCGACCACATAGGTTTGAATTTTTTTTCAAATCTTATCTTATATAGTTATATATATATATTTATATATATATATATATATCTATATATAATATATATATATATATCTATATAATATATAATATATATATATATATATTATATATCCAAATGAACCCAATAAATTTTCTACAAAATCAAAGGAATTTTTTTAATATCATCTATCATATATGAAATCAACTTAAAAACATATACATATATTTAAATTCATTTGACATTAAAATCAACTAAATAATAATAATAATATCTAATTGGATAATTATGTTTATTAATCACCATAACATTACTTACGTAATAATAAAAAAAATTGTCCCAATGGGTGAACTTTACCACCCCTTATTTGGGTCCAGAAAACTGTACAATTTTTATAAAAATTATTTAATAATACAAATACCAATAATATACAAATAATTAATAATTTGAAATTGTACATGAAATTCTAAAATAATTTAAAATATTTATACGTACCTAAAATATGTCCACATGGCCATCTTGGTCCCACCACATGCCTACATAGGCTTAAATTTGGTTCGGGCCCAGTTCGGGCTGAACTGGACAAACCGGGTCATCTAAAAATCAATATATATAATAATATTTACTTAAAATAATTTAAATGCACAACTTGGCCTGATTTTCCTAGTTTGGACAGAACTATGGCTAGGCCTCCCATGGCATGGCTAGTGTACTTCCCTCCCGAAAATTTTAAAATATTTTATTTTTATTATTTATTTTATTTAAAGGGTGATTTTAATTTATTAAATAATATTTAGTTCATTATTACGGTAGATGATTTTAGTCATTGTTAGGAATTGAGTACAAGATGATTAGAAATCATGGCACAGATAGTGCGGTGACGTCTTTGACAAGTGTACTAGCCATGCCAAGGAAAGGATGAACCAAAAGTGATGCCCTAACTAGGAAAACCAGGCTAAGTTGCGACATGGCCATTATAAATAGCTTAATTATTCATTATTAATATTATTTGACATTAGGAGACCCGGTTGTACCAAACCAACCCATACAAGACCCTTACCAAGTCCAAGCCCATGTAGTCATTAAACGTCCAATAACATTCGTGTTGATGTATTTTGGGTATGATGGTGTCGTATTCTGTTTTAATGATCTAATGGATATTTTCTAAGTATCTTTAATTAAATATTATAAATATTATTATTAGTGGGCATTCAATGACATTTTGTAATAAATGGGTTTTGTGCATCTTGGGATTATTAGGTTGCGCATAATGGTATATATACATCATTATTGTTTATTGAATTTTGTACATTTATTATTATTTTATTTGAGGTTATTATATATATAATATTATTTATTATTATTGGTTGTCGAATAAATGTTATATACCTATATATATTCATATTTATATAAATAAAGCTCTAGACTGATAATAGAAATATATATATATATAGAAATGTATATATATGTATCACATATATAGATATATGTGTGTATGAATAAATATATATTAAATAAATGTGTGCGTATATATAAAT